>SSNP01000146.1:879774-1021806 GCA_006937955.1 Pachypanchax playfairii | reverse complement strand
ATGTATGGTGTCTTATCACGTTATGTGGCCACACACCACACAGAGTGATTTCACTCGCCACAGAGTTGGGGTTTCCCACAAAAAAACTCAAAAACCTCGAAAAATCTGTCTGATTTTCTGGTTGAAATCTGTATGCCGCTGTTTGACAAACGTCACAAAACCTCAGAAGAAGAAGAAGAAGCCTCCCGTCACCTCGCTTTCTGATTGGCTACACGCTGCACTGAGATGGCTGCATGCTCTGTTCTTCTCTCAACACGGCACACACGGAACGATATCGGGCCAAGTCAATCCAACATGTTGGATATCCCCGATATCCAACTCTTCCGTTCTTAACACACCCCACCCAGCAGGAATATCTATTAGGATTATCTTAAGAGCCTTCCAAATAATCGGGGCTTGTCGGAAGGTGAAAATCAGGGCAGAATCAGCATTAAAATCCTGCCGTGTGAACCTGGCATGAGACTTACATTTAACATGAGGCACCATCAAGATTGTAAATATGAGAATGGGAAGATTTTTGACTCTTTACAGTGTGAGAACATGTATCGTTAAGCCACTCTGAAAATGGGTTAAATTCCTGTCGAGAATTTTTTTTTTGTCAAATAGACAGTTTATGAATCAGATCATCATCGCCACCTACTGGGTTGGAGTGCGAAAGTCGCAACTCATAAGTAGAACGTTACAGCACAACTGACTCCAAAATAGTTCAAATACAACCACTTTGATAAAGTCCAAACACTCCCTGTCTAAACTTTAAGACTACCATAAGAGAGACCTCCTGTTTCCGAACACCTTTCTAGTCATTGCCTTTTATGCTTGTTTTAAAGAACAGACACAGACAGGTCAAAATATAAACAGGTTATTGACAGTTAAAAGTATAAATGTACTCATTGTGGTTGTAATATTTATAACCGTAACTGAGCATGGAAATTAATCTTATTCTTCAACCAGACTGTGGATTTATGGCTGATGTGCTACATTAATGCAAACACTTGTACTATAAATGACCGGCATACATACTGATAAGCATGTTATTATGAGATTATACCATCAGTTTTGTTCCTTTATCATCTCTTAAACTCAACTAAAACAAGGATCAAACACAGAGCTTAATATTTCAGACTTGTGATTTAATTTGTAAAAGTAGAACTGTGATTATTTCCTGTGATAATTAAAAAAATATGCTCGTTACTTTTGAGATCTGCAAAGAAAAATGACTTAACATGTCAACTCCTGTTTAGCTGTAATTTGGGGTCATTTCGCCTACGACTTATGCTCCATTAATTTATTTCTCAAACTGTTCTCCTAATGAATAACTCATTGTTGAGTCTATGAAATTGGCAAAAACAGAAAAAAATGGCTTCCACATGTTGCCAGAGGCCAAGTGGATATCTTCAAAGCACTTGTTTTGTCTAACCAATAGCCCCAAACTCAAAGATTTTAATTTAACATTTTTCCAACATAGAAAGGCGGTAAAATCCTCTCATGTGTGAAGCTTTTTACAGCTGCCGATCATCTTTTGATCTGACTAATCCTGTCAGCATCTGTTTAGTGAAGCTCTCATTTCTCAGCTATCAGCAGAGCTTTACCTGCATTATTTATTTGACATGATTTTGTCTCTTTTGTGACCTAATCACACTCTATTTACCCTGCTCAAAGGGAAGAAGAAAATGTCTTTACTGATAATAAAATGTAGACAGCAGTGACACTCTACTTGTAGCTTGTGTGTCAGCTTACACTGTATCCTCATGCTAACGTGCGTATGTGTGCGGTTGGTTACTCAGGTGGAAGACATGTATCACAGACTGAGACTAATACATGGACATAGGCAGTGAAATAAAACCATGTTATCAGCATTGGATAGCATGAAATACATTAACCCTTAAAATCGAAATGATTGTATTAGAACATTTTTTGTTTTGGATCTCATTTTTTATTTATTATATGGTCACAAGTCTAAATGTTTTTACAGTTTCTGATTAGGAGTAGCTAGACTCCCGTTTAAACCTACCAAAAATGTTATAACGTATCTTGTTTATGCTACCTAAAGCATATTATCGAAGTGTCTCATAAACTTTCTTATAAAACATTTTTTTTATGAAAGATAATAAACAAATAATACATCACCTACAGGCTGAGTTTGGAGAAAGAGAGATTAGTTTTGACCAGACTGAAGAGCTAACAGCTAGTCTAGGCACGAGGGAATTACTGCTGTCCAAAAACAACCCATATCTGATAAATGCCATAGTGATTTATTTGAGTAGTATCATTTTTTCCTAATATGGTTATTTATTTACATGTACATAGAATTCTTTAGCTATTTGCAGCATAAACAATGACATAATAACGACAGCAGCATCTAGCTAGGTGTAGCATTTTTCGTACAGCGTGGGGCACTTCCAGCTAGAATTTCATGACATTTCTGCTAAAATGACAGTGTTGTAAGAAACAACACTGATGTTTAAAAAACAAAGGTCACCTGAATCAAAATGAATTTTTTGGTATTAGCGATTAGTGCAATAATCCAGATTGGTCTTGGTTGTGTTGTTATTAGCTGCTAGCTTGTGAGTCTTCTCCCAACAGAGGTCCTTTCAAGAGTTATCTACAATAGTTAAGATACTAATTATTCACAAAATTATTATTTCACAAAAAACAGCATATTCACATACATTAGACATTTAAGAGATACACTGTAAGTTGTGAGATTGTAATTGCTTTCTGAAAGCAGAGTTTGTTGCTACATGTGCTGTGATCCTGAACTTGACTTTAAATAACTCCTCTGTAAACATGTTTCTTGTGTTGTCATGTCCTGGTGGATGGTGCGCCATCCTATTCTCTGTAACTGCTTCAGGAAATGAACAGTTACCCTCACGGAGAGAGATTTTTTTTCTCACTAATGGTAATCACAGATATTATAATGGCAACTACTGCTGCTGATGAATGCTAATTAATTGGGCTGTGTTGTCTGATGTAAACACACACAGTGAAGCACATATGCAGACAGGCTCCACACAACTATTTATAGTAGCTTCTGATTGCATAAGCTTGTTTCTAACAACAGGGTGTTCTCACTTTGTCAGTATCATACAGAGAAAAGCTGGAACTGACCAGATTAGCTTTACATGACACACATATATGTTGCAGCCGTGTTCCTTCTTAGCAAACGGTGTGTGGCCCAATGGGTCCCACGGCTTGGAAAAATGTTGACTGTAGACGCTATTTTTGACCATCTGCTCTGAAAGGAGGGCATGTTTGAGTCACAGACGCTGTGGTGCGAGGCTGCACCCGTGATGTGCCTGGCATGTGAAGGGAGGGAGGAGAGAGAGAGAGGGAGAGAGACGGCTCACCCGAGGGCCCAGCATCCTTCATGTCACCATAGATGTGTGCACAGTGTGTGTGCCTGGTTTCACTAATGTGGGTTACGTTAGCATGAAGGACGACGAAAAAGGAGAAGGTGGTGGTGGTGGGGGGGGGGTGCACTGATCCTTTATATTTTGGATGAAGAACTAGAGAGAGGATAATGACTCAAAGTGTAAACGTCATCTGAGAAATGAAACAGCGTTTGGTAAAAGATGTCTTAGAGTCCATAGTTTCATACCACAATTCATTCTTTCTCTTTTTATGTGTGTGTGTGTGTGTGTGTGTGTGTGTGGGTTTGTATTTCTGACCTCCTGGGGACCCGTTTCCTGACTTTTACTATCTTTCTGGGGTCCGAGGGTTCTTGTGGGGACCGAAGCCTGGTCCCCATGGGGGGGACTCCCCTTTTTAGGGTTAGGGGTTAGGTTTATAGGTATGGTGTGAATAGAGTTTTAGTTAGTCTTAGGGTTAGTTATAGATCAGTAATGGTTAAGGTTAGTAAAAGGGTTTGGGTTAGGTATAAATCTAGTTACTAAAATCAATGGAAGTCAATGGACGGTCCCCATAAGGATACCAAAACACACTTGTGTGTGTGTGTGTGTGTGTGTGTTATTTGTGAGGCAGGAATGTGAAACCTAATCTCTGCTGACCACAAGCAGGAGAGGAGAGGCACAGTGGGTTTCTTTTGAAGAATTAGTCCTATGTGTTACTGCTTCTCAAAGAGTTTACAGCTCTTCTCTTTCAACAGAAACGTTCCGAAAATGCGCTACTTTCTAAAATATTTCACTTAATTTTGACGCTTATTGTAGCTTTATTGACGTTTACACAGTTCTGCACTTTATTTGTATTTCTCCTGCTTTTCAAAGCATTTGATCTCCAGTTTTTGAAATAGGATTTTATTTCCATGGTATACTTTGACTTAATTCTTGTTATTGTTTTTTAATTATTACAGCTGTTTTTTCTTCTTTTCATTGACTGTTTGATATAATTAGTCTCAATTTTAATTGAGGGGCAAACTTAAATCCTTAGAAGCAGATACTCTTTAACTGCAGTTTTGATAAGCTATGCCCCAAAAGTATTTGAATTACTTTTTTTTTTCACAAGGAATAAAATAATTCATTTTGAATCATAAGTAGCAGGTTGTTTTACCTTTTAAAGACCTTTTATGTTCAAATGTCATGTCGTGGTTTTGGTGCCTCAATCATTAGTTTAATAAAGAAAACATGCTCGATTTCCAGACCTGCTGCTTCATGACAGCAACAGCCCTCTCTGCCTTTCATGTTTTTGTTTCTTTTTTTTAAATTTTTGGTACCAACTGATGTCAATGAGTAAATTGAAAAAGTAAATTAGCCGAGGCTGCGTATCCTGCTCCGTCTTTGTGTGCACTTCCTGTAGAGGGGGGAGTCGGAGATGATCATGTGAGCTGTAATTATATTTATGTTGGGTCCTATTCAATCTGTCACAGTAAATTTTGCCCCACTTGTCATATTGTAAATTACTACAGTGAATTAAATGCTGGTTAGGAGCTTAAAAGGCTGGGGAGTTTCCCTATTTTAGTTTTATTTGCCCTTATGATGTCATTTATGACAGGCTACATGATATTTGCTTTACAGTTTATCTGTTTTTTTTTTTTTAATTTATAAATTGTAATTGGGAGAGGAACAGAGGAATGTAGTAGATGTATTCTTTGTATTCCAAAACAATCGGCACACTTCCAGAAGAGGAAGAATGAGTCTTGAAAGCCTTTGTGTTTAGCGAGCTGTCCTCCACTTTTTTTTTTTTCCTCCTGTTTGTCTGAGATCAAAGACGATGATGAGCAGTGATGGAAAATTTGGCTCAGCTCCTGGCAAGTGTCCTCTTTCAAACTGAGAAAAGGGAAAAACCCATTTTCATCCTTCTCAATCAGCTTCTCGATGCTGAAGAAGGAGACACCGGTGACTGATGAAGGACTTATCGCTTCTGCGTGCTTCTCATACGCTGGATGTCCAAACTCGGATGATGATGGACCGCAGACTTGCTTGTGGCAGCACTTAGTTGACACAATATCAGTCATAAATATTCTAATGATTAGTTCGCTCCCATGTTCATTAGTGAGTGGCATGAATCGTTACACCCAAATCACTAGAAAGATTAGTTCAGTGTAAATGAACCTTTCATCCTGATTGTGCTGCCGACGCTCTCAGACTACGACAGTATTGTTCTTGTTTCATTTTACTCATCCCTTATGAGTTTTCAGCAGTTAAATCAGCTCATGGTGGTTTGTTGTCACACTCACCACCCTGAAGCGCAGCCACTCCACACAGACCTCACATGTCTGAGCTTTATTTGTCTTGGAAATCAATTGTTTGGAGAAGCCTTGAATGTTGCATCCCTTGATTTGTGTGTGAATAACATCTACCCAAACAAAGCCTTGGAAATTTGCCTAATGTTCTCTGCAGCAGAATCATGTTGCAGTGTTGTTTTTTTCTGCTGTCTGTACCTGAAATAAACCACCAATAAACCATCGTCATTATTATTAACGTTTTTGCCTGTGTGTTCGTTTGTCTGTGTTAGCAAAACATCTCGTGAACCGCTAGACAGATTATAATGAAATTTATCACTGGATGCACTTGTGCAACTTTTAAACTGTTAGAGTTGCCCTCATTCAATATGGCTAACCAGGCTAATCTACATTAGCAAACATGAAATTATCTATAACTCAGTCAATATAACAGATACAGACTTAAAGTTTGGTGTGGATTGTAGCTTTGAGTCTTTGTTAACAAATACTTTAAAGACCGATGAAAATCGTGTTTTCATGTTGTTAACATGTTCTTGTGGCAGTTTTATAATGCTAGCAGACATATCTTAAAAAAAATTAAGCTCAAAATTGCATTTTTTAGTATATCTGCATTCAAATTGCTGTGAATCAGAAGCAGACGCAAAAATGCTGTCTAAAAAAGATTGGGTTTGTGATGTAGAAAAGCCACTGGGCGGGTCACAAGCTTCTACTCAGCTAGCGGTAGTGCTAGCATAAACGGAGAGCTCTCAGCAACAGGGGGGATCCTCCGCGCATCCGCCCACAGCACAGAGGTGAAATGCTAATGAGCTACTGCCGCTATGCAGAAACTACGTCCTAGAAAACGACACAGGTCTTGTGATTTTGGGTTAAAACTCCATAATCACTGAGACGCTTTAAAAAAGCTCAAAAGAGGATCGGAGAGGGTCTGTAAGCACTAAAAATTGGACTTTGGCATCAGCCATGTTTATTTGTTAGCAAAGTATCTCATGATCTCATGTGTCCTTATTTTTTGTGTTGATAGGAAACGCAAAACAAGACAAGTGAAAAATTAATTAGCAACATTTACATGAGATATAGTTCATGACGCATGGACTGTGAGGTTTGCTGATTCTCTTTGGAATAATTCATGTAATTTCGCTGACTGAGTGCCGATTTTCTTTTACCTCCACTGTTTATATTGTCATGTTAATTTGCTCCACAAGTCGCGCCACAGTGGGAAATTTCCAGGACAATGAGCCTGAAAACCAAGAAGCTGAGACTCATATCAGCCGAGGAGGAGGAGGATACTGGAGAAGCGAAGTCTGTACTTTGTTTAACTCCCAAAGCTTCTGTTTTTAATATTTAGCTCCTGTCAGTTAAAATCAAAAAGTTTCTCACTTTCCCCTAAAGCTCACAGAAAGAGAACGGGAAGCTGCTTCACGGGTGAAAGCCCTTGCACATGAATATTTAATGGTTGCATTTTAACCAGAGTCATAAAATCCAAGAGGATGTGGCTGAAAAGAGAGCAGCGAGGAGTGTGCAAAGTAGGCTACATTGTTTTCTTTATAGTCTGAACCGAGTGCCTGAAAGTCATGTAACTCTTTTCTGGCTACACAGTGAATCAAATATGTGGATCATGTCGGGCTAATTTAAAGCCCTGGCCACGTTTAGCAACGTGTCAGAGCCTGTTTTTGCGAGGTAAGCACCTTGTTTTACAGCGGGATGAAGAAATCTTAGACCTGAAGGGGCTAAATTGAAAATGTTTCATTTTGACACTTTCTCAATGCACTCAGGAAAATGGATTTGATACATGTAATCCATTTGGCCAGATTCAGAGGTAACATCTATTCAGCACGCATCACTATTAGGTTAATAGACTTTGAGCCACAAAAAAAAAAATTGTGTATTTAATATGCAGCTTCTTCTTCTTCCAGTCTTTTCATGCATTTTTAAAATTCTGTTTAGCCCTCCGCTGAGCGAGACACGCTGCAGACAGACACTGAGCTGATTGTTAAGTTTGATAAAGCTCAGCGTTTCTGTGTAGCAGGGCTATTTTGTATATAAGCTCCACTTCGCAGAGGTAATCATTTGTCATCCAATATTGAATCACTTTAAATGGACTCATAAATTGCGATCACTTAACTCAGCTCTGCTATTATGCTTTAATATTGCTTCATGGAAAAGGTCAGCCAGCAGTGGATCGGGTTCCATCTCCACTGATAATTCAGCTGCCTTTATACGAGTCTTTATTTTTAAACTCCAGAAAAATCAGCAGCAAAGCAAACCAGCTGTGGAGTGGTTAAAAGCAGCAGCACAGGATACGCAGCGGCTACTGTTTATGTTGTCTCTCCTTGGATATCCTTAATGCAGTGTTTTAAAGTGTGTGCGGTTGGCAGCTTGCAGATAAACGACAGTGGATGCCCTTATGGGAAACACAATAAAAGGCTTTCCTTACTGAAAGGTCCAAAGTGCAGTTGTGTACTCTGCACGGCAACAATGAAGTGGTTGTGCAAATGGACCCATGAGTGGCGCTGGCAAGACTGGCAAACCAGCTTATCAGGGAGGAGCGTGCACGGAGCGGTTTGGGTAGCAAGTGGTTCAAATATGTTTGTGTGAGTTTTCTGTTTAGAGATTAGAGTTCATGTAAGTTCCCCCCCACAAAACACGTACACAACACTTGTGTTTATTTGTGTATGAACATCTATGTGTGTGATGATATTTAACCAAAAAACTAACAAACCCGAGCCAATATCCACAGTGATTATCAGCTGCTCAGGTCATTGTGACAGGATTAAACATGTTATCGAAGAGCTGAAGGACATGTCAGCTGAAGGATTCTGGTTTTGTTGCTGATTATTTTTGATCAACTTTTCACAAGGTTGTGAAAACAGTGTTGTGTTTACATGTGTGTGTTTATTGATCTAAATGATTGTGGTGATCATTTAGGTCATCGGGTCACAGAGTAACTGTGATAGACCAAAATAATATCAGGAGCAATAAATATACTGGCAGCTTGGAATCCACACTCACGTTTTCTACAGAAAGATGCTAATATCTGACTATCTGTTGACTTTGGATCGTGTTTTAATTTTTGGGACTTAAAGGCCCTTTTTCATGCTATTTTACAGCTTTAAATATACACTCACCGGCCACTTTATTAGGTACACCATGCTAGTAACGGGTTGGACCCCCTTTTGCCTTCAGAACTGCCTCAATTCTTCGTGGCATAGATTCAACAAGGTGCTGGAAGCATTCCTCAGAGAGTTTGGTCCATATTGACATGATGGCATCACACAGTTGGCGCAGATTTGTCGGCTGCACATCCATGATGCGAATCTCCCGTTCCACCACATCCCAAAGATGCTCTATTGGATTGAGATCTGGTGACTGTGGAGGCCATTTGAGTACAGTGAACTCATTGTCATGTTCAAGAAACCAGTCCGAGATGATTCCAGCTTTATGACATGGCGCATTATCCTGCTGAAAGTAGCCATCAGAAGTTGGGTACATTGTGGTCATAAAGGGATGGACATGGTCAGCAACAATACTCAGGTAGGCTGTGGCGTTGTAACGATGCTCAATTGGTACCAAGGGGCCCAAAGAGTGCCAAGAAAATATTCCCCACACCATTACACCACCACCACCAGCCTGAACCGTTGATACAAGGCAGGATGGATCCATGCTTTCATGTTGTTGACGCCAAATTCTGACCCTACCATCCGAATGTCGCAGCAGAAATCGAGACTCATCAGACCAGGCAACGTTTTTCCAATCTTCTATTGTCCAATTTCGATGAGCTTGTGCAAATTGTAGCCTCAGTTTCCTGTTCTTAGCTGAAAGGAGTGGCACCCGGCGTGGTCTTCTGCTGCTGTAGCCCATCTGCCTCAAAGTTCGACGTACTGTGCGTTCAGAGATGCTCTTCTGCCTACCTTGGTTGTAACGAGTGGTTATTTGAGTCACTGTTGCCTTTCTATCAGCTCGAACCAGTCTGGCCATTCTCCTCTGACCTCTGGCATCAACAAGGCATTTCCGCCCACAGNTCAGGGAGGAGCGTGCACGGAGCGGTTTGGGTAGCAAGTGGTTCAAATATGTTTGTGTGAGTTTTCTGTTTAGAGATTAGAGTTCATGTAAGTTCCCCCCCCCCACAAAACACGTACACAACACTTGTGTTTATTTGTGTATGAACATCTATGTGTGTGATGATATTTAACCAAAAAACTAACAAACCCGAGCCAATATCCACAGTGATTATCAGCTGCTCAGGTCATTGTGACAGGATTAAACATGTTATCGAAGAGCTGAAGGACATGTCAGCTGAAGGATTCTGGTTTTGTTGCTGATTATTTTTGATCAACTTTTCACAAGGTTGTGAAAACAGTGTTGTGTTTACATGTGTGTGTTTATTGATCTAAATGATTGTGGTGTAATTTAGGTCATCGGGTCACAGAGTAACTGTGATAGACCAAAATAATATCAGGAGCAATAAATATACAGGCAGCTTGGAATCCACACTCACGTTTTCTACAGAAAGATGCTAATATCTGACTATCTGTTGACTTTGGATCGTGTTTTAATTTTTGGGACTTAAAGGCCCTTTTTCATGCTATTTTACAGCTTTAAATATACACTCACCGGCCACTTTATTAGGTACACCATGCTAGTAACGGGTTGGACCCCCTTTTGCCTTCAGAACTGCCTCAATTCTTCGTGGCATAGATTCAACAAGGTGCTGGAAGCATTCCTCAGAGAGTTTGGTCCATATTGACATGATGGCATCACACAGTTGGCGCAGATTTGTCGGCTGCACATCCATGATGCGAATCTCCCGTTCCACCACATCCCAAAGATGCTCTATTGGATTGAGATCTGGTGACTGTGGAGGCCATTTGAGTACAGTGAACTCATTGTCATGTTCAAGAAACCAGTCCGAGATGATTCCAGCTTTATGACATGGCGCATTATCCTGCTGAAAGTAGCCATCAGAAGTTGGGTACATTGTGGTCATAAAGGGATGGACATGGTCAGCAACAATACTCAGGTAGGCTGTGGCGTTGTAACGATGCTCAATTGGTACCAAGGGGCCCAAAGAGTGCCAAGAAAATATTCCCCACACCATTACACCACCACCACCAGCCTGAACCGTTGATACAAGGCAGGATGGATCCATGCTTTCATGTTGTTCATGTCACGCCAAATTCTGACCCTACCATCCGAATGTCGCAGCAGAAATGGAGACTCATCAGACCAGGCAACGTTTTTCCAATCTTCTATTGTCCAATTTCGATGAGCTTGTGCAAATTGTAGCCTCAGTTTCCTGTTCTTAGCTGAAAGGAGTGGCACCTGGTGTGGTCTTCTGCTGCTGTAGCCCATCTGCCTCAAAGTTCGACGTACTGTGCGTTCAGAGATGCTCTTCTGCCTACCTTGGTTGTAACGAGTGGTTATTTGAGTCACTGTTGCCTTTCTATCAGCTCGAACCAGTCTGGCCATTCTCCTCTGACCTCTGGCATCAACAAGGCATTTCCGCCCACAGAACTGACGCTCACTGGATATTTTTTCTTTTTCGGACCATTCTCTGTAAACCCTAGAGATGGTTGTGCGTGAAAATCCCAGTAGATCAGCAGTTTCTGAAATACTCAGACCAGCCATTCTGGCACCAACAACCATGCCACGTTCAAAGACACTCAAATCACCTTTCTTCCCCATACTGATGCTCGGTTTGAACTGCAGGAGATTGTCTTGACCATGTGTACATGCCTAAATGCACTGAGTTGCCGCCATGTGATTGGCTGATTAGAAATTAAGCATTAACGAGCAGTTGGACAGGTGTACCTAATAAAGTGGCCGGTGAGTGTATATGATAAAATGTTACCGTTGGTGTTATAATAGTCTTCATTTGTCCTGAAACATACATATATTCTGGAGTTATTCTCTGACCTGGAAGTAAAACGCTTAGTTTACCTAAAATCCCGCCTCCCCCCGTAAGTGCCGCCCATTTCATAACGTAGCCTTGAGCTACGAGAATTAAGTGGGTAACTCTGAGACATTTTTAGAAAGTAAAATACTACAAAACAATAGTGCTTCTTGCTTTGGACTCTTACAGCTCGAAAAAGGAGTCGCGCTTTTAATGTACAGGGGCCTCACAGACACGTCCGTCACTTCCTGGTTTGACATCATTATGTTACGAGTCAGTCATTTACCAGATGAGGGCAGAGTAGCTGCTGAGAGTGCAAGATTCAGGAGGATTGCTGAGAAATGCGTGTATGGAGACAAAAATCACTTTTAAATAAGGAAATAGCATTAATGCTACGGGGACGCCGTCATCGTCGACGATACCAGGGACCTTGTTGTGTTTAATCGAACATAGCTTAAGAACCATAAAAGATAGAAACTTAAATCGGGAGATTTCAAGCTTTCAGGCGGTAGTTCCGGCATAGCTCTAGCCCATTCACAAGGGATACAGTGTCGTGTCAAAGTCGGTGTTCCAATCAGAGCTTTTGTCTTTTGCGCATGACGCGCGGTTGTCATATTTTTTCTTTCTTTTTCATTGATATTTAGTGTGGGTTTTTCTTGAATAAAGTGTGATATTCTAATTTTCGCCAATTTTTTTTTTGTATTTTTTATTCTAATACTCTTTATTTCAAGCAAAGGAGCCTCATTTACACAGCAGTTTATGATATTTCAATTCAAAATTAAAAAAAACAAGGTATAGGACATTATGGGGCATTGAAAGGTGGTGTTTTAGTAGCATTTAAACAAAAAAAAGTCAAAAGTTTATTTCTCCAAAAAACCCTTGGTCCCCAGAGGGTTAAAAAAAGTGGATTTTGCATAGGACCTTTAAATATATATATTTTTTAATCTTTTATCTCTTCCTGTACTTACTTAAATTTGAATATCTATAATTCCACTTGAATACGTGAAGTCTGTGAGTTTGTCTGCACAATTTACATCCCACAAACCATAACAAGCTCAAAGAGTACGACCTGCTAAATATAACACCTGAACACAACAAGTCATTTGTTGTGTGACAAGTTAGACTCCTGGCTCGAACAAAAGAGATGCGCTTTTGAAAAATTCGACGATAAACACATTTCATAGCTGCAGCGTGGGTGAAGGATGCTGCACACTGACATGAATACCACTGGATGTTACTAAAGCTGGTAGCCGAACAGCTGTTATCAACAAAATAAAGGCGAAGCTTGAACGAAGCAGCTGATGTCAGTTTGCTGAGCTTCAGACATCTGTCACAATTAATCGTTTCGGTGTATTTTGATCCTAAAAGGCTCAAAACAGACTTCGAGATCTTGTTTAGAGTCACATATCAAGACCTGGGTGATACTGGAAGGTCAGTGGAATATTCCTTTAACTGCTTTACCTGGAATAATACTGAGCAGATGTTAAATGGCTCTAACCAGGCAGGTCTACTGGATAAGCCTTGATGATTATCAAAGTGTCAATATTTACATTACTTTTCCTATCGTAGTAATACATTTACCAATGTCTTCTTTTATTTTTTATTTTTCGAGGTGTTAATACCGCGACAGCAACAAGGATCCTCGCTCATCTCTCATGCAGGGATTTTTAAGAAGCAGTATGTTTGGTAGTAGCACTTTTTTTTTTTTTCTCCCTCTTTCTCTCTCTCTGAGCTGTTTGAGGTGTCGGAGGAATGTGTTGTGTGCTCAGATAGTTTACTCACTTGCAAGATAATCTGCAGTGCTTTCGCTGCATTTCCTTTGGGACACAACACTTGGAGAAAAAAAAAAAAGGAAGTCTCAAGGTGCCTGTGTTAGGCTTTAGATGTGACTCTGGGTTGGTAAATATTTAGAGAGCAAACATTTTGATACCAGCAGGGATTAGAGTTGGGGGAAACATGTTTTTTTTCTTAGAATAGAAATGTCAGCATATTGCAAGACTTGATGCTACAATTTTATTTTAATGTAAGAAGGTTTGAAAAAACTCTGGTTGTTTTTATTTTTCTGGGTCCAGACTTTTCTAAAAAGGTGCTCAATTCATCCTCAGGGCTCGAAGCCACCAGCAAACAACCCTCATATTTGTTCTGCTTCTTTCTCTCGTTGCCTTTGCAGAGAAGAAGGTGCCAAAGGTGGATGTTAAACATGTCAAGTGCTATCTGCCTCATTTACTTTATCACTGAATATTCATGGGTCTTTGTGCTGGTGTCAGCCTCCACCAGCCGCGCTGACAACCAGCACCAGCCTCTACAGTCATCAAACAAGCTTCAACCTTCAACACAGAACTTCTTCCCTCCTTCCCAGAAACCTCCACATCACACATTTGTTTGTTTTTAGAACAAGGTGGTGATTTTTCCTGAAGCTGACAGCCACTTCCTGTTCTTACTTGTGGGTGAGGAGCAGCGAGACGTCTAGGGCTACAACTCTTATGATGTGCCCATTTACTCTCCTGGACACCTCCAGGGACACGTTCTGACCTCTATGGGGATGTCACCCCCTCTCTTTACTCTCACTCATGCACTTCCTGTCTGCACTAAATTCCTTGTGCATTAGAAGAGCTTTGAGGAGGCCTCCTTTGCAGCTCGGCCCCGTCTAGACTGCCGTGACTGTTGTTGTGAGGTCAGAGTGTCTTAGCATGGCAGCAGAGATTGCAGTGGTTGTCTCATTAAATATGTTTCCTGTTAACATGGAAAGTTCTGGCTCGTTGTTGTTGCTTCAGATGAAAAGCACCCTCTACAGGCTGCACTCTGTCAGAACAGATGCTGTAAATTAGTAATTTGCCCGGTGTTGTAATGAACTTTGAACAGTGCTATAAATATTCTTTACACAAAGAAAAGAAACTCACCGTCTTTAAGTCTTACATTCAGATTGATTGATTGAAAGAAAGATAGTTTTACAATACAACTTCTTTTTGAAATTGAAACTATAACTGGAAACTTTGTGCCTCTGGAATAAAGTGAGGAAACAGCCTAAAGGCTCTAACGCCTGATACGTGCGTGTCTAGCTTTAGCTCACAGAATTTCATCTCTTGTCATCTCCCCGTTGATTAGTATTGATTAGGCTGGCTGAATTGGCCTCTTGAGTGGAAGTTGCATCAAATAATCCTTCTTTCTTCTGTCCAAATCCATTACTAGCGCTGGAGAACGATTGCATCAGTGGCTTTCTGGCCACACAACGGTGAGCTGAATTATTTCCTGCAGAGTGTCAAAAGAATAGTGTTTTTTTTATATCTCTACTGCTGTTCGACTCCTTAATGAGAGTAGGGGAAAGTTTAACTACAGAAATTATGTGACGAACTTTGCCAAGTGGGAACTAATTGTTGCTCGCTTCCCTTTGGTTTGAAAAAATGGACTGCACCTGTGCTTTGTACAGGGACGACTCTGTTCTCAAACAAAATGTGCAACCCGGTGCAGCTTGAAGGGATCTATCCTCTGTGCACCAATGACTTCTGTGCCTTTGCAGTTGTTTGATGGGGGGGGGCAGCTTGAGTGCAATGATGAAATGGAAAAAAAGATCCAGAGCAGTGAACACTCGCACACAAACAGTAATTGGAGACTGCTACCAAAGAATATGCTTTAATTTCTGCTCCACAGAGAGACGGGCCACAAAGTCTGATCATGTTTGCTGCTGTTATCCAAATGCTGGTTACAGAACTGGTGAAATGGGGTATTTTTCAGACAGGAAGCGAAACAAGAAGATGAGACGACTCTGAAATGATGTTTTTATTCCAATTCTTTTTAACTGAAAAAGAAAAATCAACTTCATCTTATTGCGATTCAATCTCAAATTTTCAGTGATCTGTTTTCACAGACTCAAAAGAAATGTGGACGAGTTCATAAAAAGCCACTCTGGCATACGATTGTTTATTTATAAGGGCCGAGCTTCATGCATTGAATGATGGAGAGGTTACAGATTGTGTTGCATTGTTGGCCGTTTTGCAAGCAGGTGTTTGGGGCTTATGGTAGCCGTGTTTAATTAAAGTAAGACCTCAGCTTGGTGGGTTTTTTAGCTGCTTTCAGTCGGAGTTGACACCAGAGAATTGGACTGTCTTCATAGGGAAGCAGATAAATGATTGATAAGAGAAAGCAAAGCTGCTTCAAATCCTGCTCCGAGGACATTAATAATGAAGGGCACCGAGAGCCTTCAGTGCCATATGGACGGCAGGAGACTTTATTTAGCTGTTTAGTTAATTCAATGTATTATTTTAGGAATATTCATTACTTGAGCTTTCATTTTATAGCTTTTACAATTTCAATGTAAGTGAATTTTACTGTTATTTGTTTTTTTGCATTTTAAAAGTTTTATTGGATACAGTTGGCCTTTCAAAGACCTGGAAAGTGATGCAAAATTGCGAAATAATTTATTGTTTTATCTCAACCAATATTTGTAGAGTTTCTCTTAACAGATTAAATTTAATCTTGCTGTTAAAAAATTAGCATAAATACGATTCTTTAGTGGTTTTGTTTCTTTATCGACAGAGTGCAAAAACATGCACGACCAACTTTTTTAGTTATGGAAATGCCCACGGCTGCACGCCAACTTTGTAACCTATCTCTTTGTTTGTAAGTTTTCGGCAAATACAGCTGGTTATTCAAAATTCGCTCAATTTTTAATTTCATCTGAATGTTGAAAAATATAATAAAACACGTTGCAACTAATTTCTCTGAAAACAGACCCAAAAATTAAATCGCATCTTATGTTTAAAAAGTGAAAGACTGCATCTGATATGAGTTTAAAGGATGGAAAAGAAGCATTTTTCCAATAATCAGTGTGAGAAAAATATGATTGTCGTGTTTACATTGACGATGTGTACATGCAGCCAATATTTGGGTTATGATCGGGTTATGGTCAGTATTTGTGTTTCTGAAATGTTCAGAATAACCTGTTTACATGCATAAGAGAGTTACCCCTGTATACATGAAACTTCTAATAACCCGATTTAAACGCGGATGTTGAGGTAGCGTCATGACGTACGGACTACTTCAAGACGCAATATGCGTCATTTCCGATTCTTCTTCCTGTATCCAAAAACAACAACATCGCTATCTCTGTACTTTCTGACATCAACAAAAGGCATAATGTTCATACTTTTCACCAGACCGTTCAAAAAATTTGTTTCATCCTCGTTCCAAAAGTTTAGTGCTGTGCTGTGTCTCGCCATGTTTACCTCGACTTGTTTACCTCCGGCGTACTGGCGCTCAAAAGACCAAGATTCCTTGCGAATAGAGCATGCACAGAACACACGTTTTAATGGGGTTATCCCGATATGCGTTTACATGACTAAATATTTGGGTTAGAAAAGTGTTACCCCAGGAGTAAAAACCGGGTTTTTAAAAACCGGGTATGAGCATATTCGGGTTTTTTCCAGTGTTACATGCCCGTGCGGAACCGGGTTATTGTGAATATTTGGGTTTTAAAAGGGTTATTGGCTGCATGTAAACTCACTCATTGTTTCCCTACAGTAAATTCTGGCATTTATGGTTCAAAGAGACCATTCTACTCTTGTTTGAGCTTCCTTCTTAGTGTTATCTATTTTATTGACCATGGAAAAGATTTGTATGGTTAACTGCCTGAAACATCTTGTTTGCAGTCCAGGCTTTTCTTCTGTTAATTAAAAATGAAAGACATTGGCATAATGTCTACCCAGTGGCTCATTTGACATGCCTCAGAGAAGGGCCTCTCATTCTCCCAGTCCTCGGACCAATCACAGCAGACCGGGATACTGATACTTTGCAACATTAATGAATAAAAACTGAGATGTCCTCCTGTCGCTTGATTCTGAAAAGTTCTGGAAAAAGAGTCGGACACCCTCCCGATGAAGATTAATTTTGTTCCTACCTAATTGTCTAGCAATGTTGTGCTCAGGGTGGTGATCAAAGTTAGACGGTTCACTTTCGACTTATGAAAGCCAGAAGTGCCAAATTGTATAAAAGATATTGGAGGAAGGGGGGAAAAAAAGGAAGTTGAGATATTTTTTGGTGGGGTTGTTCCTCTGTGAAAAAGCCTCTCCTGTCTGCAGCAGAGATACTTGCTGCTGTGGGTGTCTCTGTCAGGCTCCATGTCATCCTGCCATTGTTTAGTCCAGAAGTCAGGACAGACTTCCATTGTTCTATACTGAAATCTGCAGTTACAGCCTGTGCTGCCCAATATCTCTGCCCCTCATGTTTGTAAAATAATGTCATCGCTCAGCAATGATAAGAGCTTGCCACAGTGTCTGCTGTCTCCTTGCGTTTTAGAGATTTTAAACTTTAAGCCTTTAAACTTCTCTAAATAGTATGTTGTCATTTTCAGAAGAGGGTGTTAGATTTCCTCTGTTGCAAAGAATTAGGTTGAGCTTTGCTATATGTGTCTCCCCTCCCACTTCAAACCTTCTCTAGCTCTCGACAGTAAAGGAAGACATGCCTCAAAGTGGATCAAAGTAATTCCTCCCTACCCCCCTCTAAACAGAGCTGCATGTTGACATGGTCCCAGTCACAAGCTTGGTTGTTTGTGAAGGAGTAAAGTAGAGGAGGATGGTTCTGGCTCGTGGGAAAACATTCTGCCTGGAAAGACGTCCTGACATTTGTTTTCAAAATCCTGATTGCCTGGCTTCATGTGAAAGGGCAGTGAGGATCTGCTCAATGGTATTTCTGTTATGCAACGGTGTCAACACAGGCTGACTTCTCTTATATATATTTATTTTTTCATTTTCTTCTTTCATGTGGTTTTACTTTGTAAGATACCCAACTTGACACTTTCACTTTGCTGCTCCGTCTCCTCAGCCTGGAAGGCTGAATGTCCTATTCCCTAGCAGCGTAGCCAGGCTCCCTCACCTGCTACTGAAGGAAACCTTACAGTCAAAGTGAAAATAAATTGTTTTTCTTAGTATGATGTTATGGAACAAATATACAGTGGGGCAAAAAAGTATTTAGTCAGCCACCAATTGTGTAAGTTCTCCCACTTAAAAAGATCAGAGAGGCCTGTAATTTTCATCATAGGTATACCTCAACTATGAGAGACAAAATGAGGAAAAAAAATCCAGAAAATCACATTGTCTGATTTTTAAAGAATTTATTTGCAAATTATGGTGGAAAATAAGTATTTGGTCAATAACAAAAGTTAATCTCAATACTTTGTTATATAGCCTTTGTTGGCAATGACAGAGGTCAAACGTTTTCTGTAAGTCTTCACAAGGTTTTCACACACTGTTGCTGGTATTTTGGCCCATTCCTCCATGCAGATCTCCTCTAGAGTAGTGATGTTTTGGGGCTGACGCTGGGCAACACGGACTTTCAACTCCCTCCAGAGATTTTCTATGGGGTTGAGATCTGGAGACTGGCTAGGCCACTCCAGGACCTTGAAATGCTTCTTACGAAGCCACTCCTTCGTTGCCCGGGCGGTGTGTTTGGGATCATTGTCATGCTGAAAGACCCAGCCACGTCTCATTTTCAATGCCCTTGCTGATGGAAGGAGGTTTTCACTCAAAATCTTACGATACATGGCCCCATTCATTCTTTCCTTTACACGGATCAGTCGTCCTGGTCCCCTTGCAGAAAAACAGCCCCAAAGCATGATGTTTCCACCCCCATGCTTTACAGTAGGTATGGTGTTCTTTGGATCCAACTCAGCATTCTTTCCCCTCCAAACACGACAAGTTGAGTTTCTACCAAAAAGTTCTATTTTGGTTTCATCTGACCATATGATGTTCTCCCAATCCTCTTCTGGATCATCCAAATGCTCTCTAGCAAACCGCAGACGGGCCTGGACGTGTCCTGGCTTCAGCAGGGGGACACGTCTGGCACTGCAGGATTTGAGTCCCTGGCGGCGTAGTGTGTTACTGATGGTAGCCTTTGTTACTTTGGTCCCAGCTCTCTGCAGGTCATTCACTAGGTCCCTCCGTGTGGTTCTGGGATTTTTGCTCACCGTTCTTGTGATCATTTTGACCCCACGGGGTGAGATCTTGCGTGGAGCCCCAGATCGAGGGAGATTATCAGTGGTCTTGTATGTCTTCCATTTTCTAATAATTGCTCCCACAGTTGATTTCTTCACACCAAGCTGCTTATCTATTGCAGATTCAGTCTTCCCAGCCTGGTGAAGGTCTACAATTTTGTTTCTGGTGTCCTTTGACAGCTCTTTGGTCTTGGCCATAGTGGAGTTTGGAGCGTGACTGTTTGAGGTTGTGGACAGGTGTCTTTTATACTGATAACGAGTTCACACAGGTGCCATTAATACAGGTAACGAGTGGAGGACCGAGGAGCCTCTTAAAGAAGTTACAGGTCTGTAAAAGCCAGAAATCTTACTTGTTTGTAGATGACCAAATACTTATTTTCCACCATAATTTGCAAATAAATTCTTTAAAAATCAGACAATGTGATTTTCTGGATTTTTTTTCTTCATTTTGTCTCTCATAGTTGAGGTATACCTATGATGAAAATTACAGGCCTCTCTGATCTTTTTAAGTGGGAGAACTTACACAATTGGTGGCTGACTAAATACTTTTTTGCCCCACTGTACATTTTGGCCCCAGAAATATTTCTTCACATACTGAAAATGGTAAAACTGTGCTTTATTCTCTGTTGGAGCAAGAATGCAGTGTATAATGTGTTTGTTCAGAAGTGATGATGGAAAACTTTATATAAACCTTCCAAGGCTGAGAAGTGACAGGTAAAACGGCATTAAACAGCCTTTTCGGTGGTCTCAATTTAAAGAAATAACCTAATTAATAATAAGCTAATGGCTAGCCTGAGTGGGTCCACCATTAAAGACCCACTCAGATTATCTATTTAGCTAGTTTAAAACATTTTTCAAGTGTTTTTACCCAAAATCACAAAATTTGTGGTGTTTTCTCAGATGTAGTTTCTGCGTATCACGCCGGGCTCACACTGCATCCGGATCCGGTCCGGTGCGGACCCCGCAGGTATTCCGTTAGATTAAAATCCCTTTTGAAGGCTCACAGTAGCTCCGTGCGGTGCGGGTCCGGTTACGGGGGCTGTACGGCACTACGGAAAGAATCCGCAAGGATCAATTTTTTCCGGACGCCGGAGTCACTCCGCGTCAAGTTTGATGAAATCTGACGAACTATACAGGAAGTGTGGCTTGAATATCCGGTGTTTTTTCAAAATAAACGAGTGTACGAACAATTGTAACTTGACTCTTCTTTTTAGACAGCACACGCGCTAATAGGAAATGTAAACATTACATCACACCCGGTGACACAGGGTCCCGAAAGCCTGCAGCACAACACATTTTCACACATTTGCTAAATAATGGACGTGTTCTCGTGTGAAGTCCCGACAAAACGATAACCCACGTGAACTTCTGTTCTCGCGGGTGACGTTTTACGCACCCAGCACCTGGAGCTGGCCGCACTCCCTATCTGGAGCAGATGTGAGTGGTAGCTTGCGGAAAAACCGCACCGAAGCCGGACCGAAGCCGTTCCGTAGGCAGTGTGAGCCCGGCGTCAGCAGTAGCTCATTAGCAATTCGCCTCTGAGTTGTGGCCGGAACCGTTGGGGCTTAGGATCCCCCCCGCTGCTCCCTCTTTCTTAGAGATCTCTGTTTATGCTAGCTCTACCGCTAGCTTACAGCTAGCAGGAGCTTATAGTAGAGCAAGAGCTTTTGACCCACCCACTGGCTTTTCTACATCACAAATCCAGTCTTTTTTAGACACATTTTTGTGTCTGCTACTGATTCACAGCGATTTGGAAGCAAAAATACTTAGAAATGTAATTTTAAGCTTAATTTTCTTAAGATATGTCCTCTATCATCAGAAAATGTCACAAGAACATGTTAACAACGCAAAAAACACAATTTTCATCAGAGTGGGTCTTTAAACGGGACTATTAAAAATGTCATCACATGCTAGCAGTCTTTTATAAACATTTACTTTGCTGTTGTTTTAACATAGAATTCTTTCCAGGTAGCAGCAGTTAGCTCAAGCCCTTCTGGTTCTAGCTAGCTGAAACACAGAACTTCCAGTGGGAATGTCATAATATTTCTGTTCAAAAAACTGTTGTGTTGTGAAAATGGGTTTTAGCGATAAGTTTTAAAGGGGTTATGACATCAAAATGCACTTTTTTGAGTTTTTTGGGGTATATCATGATGTGCTGTGCACTGATGAGGCCGTGTGAACGTCCAAAGCGAGTATCAAAGTTCCCGTTTGTGGGCGGTCCGCTTTGTTTCATATTTAAAAAATGGTTAAATCGGAAAGCACCATTTTTTCCTACGTGGCATTTCATCCTACGTATTTCATAGCGTCCAATAAAAGTGCACAGTGAAGTAAACAGTCCAACCCCCCACCCCACCCCCAGCCCATACACCGTTAGCTGTGTTGCGCTAGCTTGTGCTGCTGCTCTTGAGAAGAGATGGCTACGCAAACGGGGACCTGTTGTGTCCAAGGATGCTCAACCCATGCTGGAAGTTTACACTCACTCCCGAAGGATGAAAAAACAAGAGAAGAGTGGCTGAAGTTCATTTATGGAGAAGTGCCACGCAGTTATAACCTCAATTAGAAAGTATGTTCAGCTCACTTCACGGAGGACTGCTTCCATAACTTGGGTGAATTCAAGTTGGGATTGTCAAAGAAACTGATTTT
Source organism: Pachypanchax playfairii (assembly GCA_006937955.1). NCBI lineage: Eukaryota > Metazoa > Chordata > Actinopteri > Cyprinodontiformes > Aplocheilidae > Pachypanchax > Pachypanchax playfairii. The sequence goes on along the minus strand of SSNP01000146.1, from coordinate 999,651 downwards.
AATTAAAAATTCTTTACCAACCCTGAAGGAGGCGACCACATCGTCAATACCTGTAAGTTTATTTATTTAATAAAATGCTGCCTTGCCTGATAAACGTTTGTTCGTGGTCTGAAGAGTTCATGATGCTAGCATGTGATAGCCGCTCTAGCAACAATGTCCGTGAGCAACAGGTTTATCATACCATATTGTGAATCTATTTTCATTGATAACATCTGACAGCACTGTTTATTCGCTCATGTGATTAGTTGAGTTTTATGTGTTCACCCCTCCGTCTTCCTCAGAAGACGTTTCAGGTTCGAACATATACGGTTGTAAACGTCCACTCGCCATGTTACTGGACTGTTGACGGAGCCGAGAAGAAAGGCTTGCTGCGGGCAACGGTTGTAGCCAATCAGAGCGAAGTCAGCCAGGGAGACCCACACATCATTAATGAAAGGAACCGTGTTGCTGAGAAGAGGATTCTGACCTGCCCGTACACCCCCGCCGTGTTAGTTTTTTAATGAAATTCTTTTGTGAGTTGACATATGCGGGAATATCTACTACATGAAATAGCTTTACACCAGTTTAAACAGTGATGTCATCACACCTTTAATGAAGCGTAGCAGAATTGTCACATTGTGTCTGATCTTATTTTGATGCCAAGTCAAAAGCTCTGAACCATTTATTTAAGTGTATTCACTCCCCAAAATGAATGCAATTGTTTTGAGCCTTTATATCCCTCTAAACCACTGATGAGGAGGGCAAATGAGATGCTCAGTCGACTAAATTCCTAATTTGCTCTGAACTGATGCTGAGTGTGTAAAACATACGTCTCTTGTGTGTGTAATGGCCTGGCTGACTGATGCTTTACTCCAATAACCCACCAGACATCTCTCAGGCGGCATTGCCTTTGCTATGACACATGAAGAGATCACAGATGAGAATCACCTGTCTGTGGTGAGCCTTGAGAAGCAGAGCCCATCTCATCTCAAGGCGGGTTGTCGCCGCAGCTATTAAGACTAATAGCAGCAGCCGGTGATAAGCACAGTTAGCTGAATTCATGACCCGATCGGCTGGAGTGGAGAGATCATTTCCACTTGTGTGTTTTTCTGCTGATGCGTTTAATTTTCATCCTGTCCAGTGCTTTGACAAGAGAGAAACCAGAGAGTGTCAGAATGAGAGAGCAAAATAGAAACTGAGTGATGGAGCCTTGGGTGAAATATTGATTGGTACAACCCAGGGGAAAAGTATTGTAACTGCTGGCTATAATTTGAGGCATAGAACTTCTTACAGTGTTGATTGCTATGACTCAAATTCATCCATTTGGAAGCACCCTTTTTCTTTTTTTAAGTGAATGTCATGAAAATTACGTTTTCAGTATCATTTTCTACAAATCTCATGGGAAGAAACAGCCAAACTAAGTTACCTTCTGAAAGGATCAAATCAAATCACAAGAAATAAAATGTAATGGGGGTCATTTTGACTTGATCTGAAAAGGTTTGAGTCAGAACACTGACTCTTAAAAAGAAAAATGTCCTTCAAAAAGCACAATCTTAGTCTAACTACACATATTTCACTAAAAATATAGTCTCCATTCTTTGACCAAAGGTCCTAATGAGGTGAAAAATCCTAAACCACTATTTAGAGGTTGATGTTCCTACTAAGATCTAAGAAAGTCTCATCATCTGAACCCATCTCAGCCTGACTTTAAAGATTGAAAAACACACCTTTTATCTTTGCTCTTGTTCTTTTTTATTGTGGCCAATAAAAACTTTTGTTGTAGTAGTAAAATTTGACTAGAGATAGGGCTTTCTAAAATCTAAACAAGTTACAATGGCTATAAGCTGTCATTATATTTCTTTCTTTTGTAATTTTATGACATTATTAGGGTTGAAATGATTGATGTTAATACCTCAAATACCACTTCTTCTCTTCTGGACTATCTCCATTCAACCTGTTCAAATGAAAACAAAACCATTTTAAATGACTATGATAACCAGCTTCTTATTACTAAACATTGACGTAGTTACAAAACATCTTGAAATTCTAGTTCAAGACATTTGGGCGAAAATAGACTTTGTATTTTCATTCTAAGGTTAGTGCCATCAGTAATGTTGCTGACAGAACCAGATTCATATACCAAAGGAGTATTGATGTATTTAAGGAGTCCAGGAATAAAAGTAGTTTGACATTTGTTTAAAAAGAAAGAAAATGCCCTGAGATTGTCTTCGGGCAATATGGCACTATGGAAAAGTGTCAGCCACATCTGGTCCAACATCTGGTAGGATTTTTAACTAATCAATTTTAATTTGGTGGAAGTGACTCTTTAATGCTTCAGAAAATTATGATCTTTACCATTATCCTGACATTCACTCACCAATCATTTATACCGGTAGAACCAACCAGTACCATAGGCGCTGCTGCTACACAGCAGGGTTGGTCAAGGCCCGCTGCGTGATTTTGTTTTGATTCTGGATTTTTTGTTGGCATTTCAACAGCATTGCTTTTCAAACATATTTGTATGAAGTGCCAGTTTGAGAGGAACTCATATTCAATCCCAAGTAAAAGCTGGGAAATTGCAGCCAGTTGTCAACTGATTGACGCTATCTGGACATTTAGTTGATCAATTACCCAAAACTTTATATACAAGAGACTCTGAAACATACAAGTCAGTGGATGTTTAGAAATATTTCCACATCAGGCATGAGCAAGAGGTGTAATACTTTGGGCTGTCAAAGGACTTGCCTGTTTGATGTTAATTCAGGATGTTTGTCAAACTTAATGAACCATGAGTGTGGCTTGATAGGAGGAAAGAATTCTGTCCCAAGTGCCGACCACACCTGGAAAGCTCAAAGTAACATGTTTTTTTGGGCAACAATTATTAGCTATTCACTCTCTTTCAGTTAGCATGGGAGGCAGCTTGGAGAATGCCTTTCATGACCACCACTGAGCTCTGTGATGAAAAGCTCTCTGCTAGCTTAGCTTTCAATCTTTTTCTTTAGGAAATCTGTAAAGATGAACAGTTGCATTCTGAATGAACCTTCTTGTTCACCCATGCGCCCAACAGCGTGTCAGTATTTAGATTATTTACATTCACTTGTCAGATTTTCAGTAAGTTTGACCTTCTGCTCCAACGCTTTGGTGGAGACAGCAAAACAGGCTCTCGTGACGTCACGCCGCTGTGGGCCTATTAGCCGATTTTCGTGGAAATCAGTGGTGGATGCCTTCAAAACACTTGTGCTCCTGTTTCTTACTCTGATTTGCTGTGTGTTGAGTTGCCTACTTAATGTATTGTAATGGTTGACCATTATTTACGCAGGGGATAAACAAAGAGAAGTGAGGAATTGATGGTGTAATCCACTCTCGCAGTCATTAGGCACTGAGATGGAGGAGCTGGTGGATGCAGCCTCCTCCTTATGCCTCTCGAGTGGAGCAGCTAATGGAAATGGGACTCATTAAGACACCTTATACACCAACGCACCCAAGATCATGAGGAATTGCTAATTGATTGTCGTTAGCGTTCTTGCAATGAGACGCTCTGCCTGTTTTCTCATTTGTTTGGAACATCTTTGTTTTCCATCCCGCCATCTCCTTCGCATCATTATTGATGCTCTTGTTTTTCGTTCACTTTTTCCCATTTTTCCTCGAGAGTTTCTACCAACTAAAAAAATACCTTTATACCCGGTTAGCTGCAGAAAGCACAACCTTAAGGAATCCAACATTTTATATCCAGCTCTGTTTCAAATTTGTGAGATTTACTGTAGTTAGATGATAGTAATGTTCTAAAATAAATCAATATTCTAGTCAGATTAATGATTGTATGTGGAAGAATCCTCTTGCCAAAAGGACAAATCAAATGGGAAATGTAAGAACTGTGCTCCAGCCAGTATAGTCATGGCTGAATGGAGTGGAGAAGCAGGTTTCTATGATGCTTATTGGATCTGGAAATTCCTTTTCACTTTCCTCTGGAACCAGCAGATTGTGTTCATCTCAGCCTTTAATCATTTTCCCCTCCCAGTAGTAATGTGTTCTCTTTTTACTCCCTGGATTCCTCTGTGTATATGTCAGCTACCCCCCCTTTCTCTTCTCACACTGCTTTTTCTTTTTCCTTATTACAAGACAGAAGAGGCAATAATAAGTGGGGGGGGGGGCAATGAAGAATGGACTTGAAAATGCAAATACAGGTTATTTCTTTGGACTTATCAGAGTTCATTATACCCTCTCCTTTTACAGCTCGGCTGGAGGATCTGCACGTTTTTTTGTTTTCATTACTTTAAGGTAAACTGTTAGCTGGCAGGCTGGTGAAAATCAAAAGAATCCAAGTGACTGAAGAGGAATCTGTTGCTGCTGGGTACAGAATTTGCTTTGCAGATGAAGCTGGGCACAGACGGGATGGAGTGGGGCATCGTTTTTGTGTCTGTGGTCAGACGGTGCAGCATTTCTTTGCTTCAGCGCTCTGCCAGCAGTCTACACCTCTATCTCTATCTCCCTCGTGGGAGTTGCTACCACCTTCTCGCTCTGATAGGAAAGCACTGGAAACAAAGGAAGAAAAATACAAGCACCCTCTTGGGCTGCTCTCGCTTTTGAAACGAGATATACTGTAGAGAGAAGAGTAGGAGGAGAAACAATATTGAAGCCATCAATTCATGCAGGACTCATGAGTATAAACTCACTCTCCGGAGCTAGAAAATCACCGTAATTTAAAGCGAAACTCTGCCTTTTCATACAATTTGAGTCCCCTTTTCCACAATTCGGACTGCCACTTCTATCAGAAATAATAACACTGAATGAAATAACAATGTGTTCCAAGGTGAGTTATTATTCTCAACTAGAAGGAAAACCTCCTTTAGATCATTTTAATTCAGGCATTCAGTCAATCTCCAAAACAAACAGCTGATGCTAGAGGGCAAACGTGCTGCAAAGTCATGCACAGCAGGAAGTAAATTACCTGCATTTGCATAAATAAAACATGTAATTGGCGACGGCTGTGACGCTGATCTGGTGGCACAAAACATGTATACATGCGCCCCTGTTTGCACTTGAGTGTACGTACAATGTACGTGTGTGTGTTCCTCCGCGTACAGTAATTACAGCAGCAGTGGTTAACTAGGCGCCCACATTTGTGTTAATCAGCTGAGAGTGAAGATTGGAGAGCTAACTGCCGAGTCTCATGTCCTCTAAATGTATTACGGTGGAAACCATTATCGTCCAACTTGTAATCATCTCTACAGCGCGGCAGTGATGTACTTAATGTGCCTCTGACTGTCTAATATATTCCTTCCTCATGGGTCTGCAATGAGACCAGCAGTGTGTTTGGAAAGGAGGATTGCAGTGGATATACAATAAAGTATTACTTCACTAAACTGAGGTTAGAGAAGTTTCTGAATAGATTTGGGCACCTGAAGTGCTGCAGTATTTAAGAAGAAAACATGGTGGTTTATCTTGAAATCTCCCACTGTTTTTGTTTATTATTGATACACTGTGCAGCATAAATTTATTACATAAAACATTTAGGAATAAAGAACCATCTCTTAAATTCAGAATGTTATGATTTAATATTTTTTTCCTTCAGAAATGTACTTTTGTATTTTATTTTAAGGCTGGGCGATATGGCCTAAACAGAAAATCTCAAATTTTTTTAAAATTTGTTTTTTCGATTTTGTTCTTATTTCCGAAATGAATGAACCTCGTCCTCTCCACGGTACCATGTCTTTGGCAAAGTGCAAAGACTCACGCTTTGGTGATTGTTCTCCACCGTGTCCCTTTCCTGTTATATGCGGTACCTTGTGCAAAGGATTCAGCTACAATTAGCTGTTTTTAGCTAAGGCTTAGGCCTAGGCGATTAATCGTTTAAATTAATTAATTCAAATTTTTTTGTTTTGTTTTGAGATTTAGAAAATAAATAAATTGAGGTTTTGCGTAGTGGCTCTTTTTGGCTCCCCAGAGTTTCCGTAGCGTTAGCTTCAGATGGTTTGCTGCGACAGACGTGCAGCAAAAGACGCCACGCTGAAACATTTGCCTAAAGTCCATCACAGTCAAAGGTAGAAAACTATGTGAAATTAACTCTACGGAAACTCCAGAAGCCAAAAACATGCCATTACACAAAAACTCGATTGACTTATATGTTTTTAACTGCGCACAAAAAAAATGAATTTATTAATTAAATCAATTTTTCGCCCAGGCTTTTTTATATTACAAATTTCAAATGCTTTCTGCCCTTTTTACCAGTAGAAACAACTTAACTGTCCTTTCTTTATTCACCATTTCACTTTTCTTCATTTAAAATCCAGCATTTTGCCTGATACTTCAGTAAAACAGAAGTGTGTATCTTGTTTTGAACATCTTGAGCATATCAACAACAGGAAGGAACCAGATGGAAGTCTGATTTTTGTGCTTTTTTTTAATGCTTAATGCCATTTTGTCATTTTATTAACTCTTTTATTGAAAGCACAACATCCCTCCTACCTCTGCATTTCCTCACATGGTTCACATGGTTTCAAGTCCTGCTATATTTATCAGTGAAAATGCAAGCGGAGTCCTTTGAGAATAAAAGCCCCTTTGAGGCAGTTGGGTGGATGGACACTGTATGGGTCTCAAGGGCTTTCCCTACGGCCCTAGGAGCAGAGCCAGGTAAAAGTTTCTCCCCAGGTGTTCCTCTCATGCCATTAGCCAAGCGTAGCAGGTGACATCCATTTCCCACGCCCCCTCTGGCTCACCGGCTGGATTCAGGGCTTCTTCACCCAGAGTGACATGCAGCCAACACAAACCTGCTGCTGGCTAAAGAGGAATGAGCCTGTCCAGCTCTGGTGGCTGCAGCAGCAGAGGAGATTTTGACTCCATGAGGACCCAATTAAACCTATGAGGGCCTCTCAGAAGTAATAATAACAATGATAAATTCACTTCTGTGGCCAGTTTAAAACAGGCAGGGAGAAATGTTCTATTGTGAAAGTCCATCTTGACATGGTTTACTCCATGTCTCTGGTTCTCGGAGAGGGAAAATCTCCCCCTTTGTTCTGATAGATGACACTTCGGATCATCTTTTAAACATTTTGATAACTTGTTTTCCAGAACATCAATCAGACGTCCATTCACGTGCTCGGAGAGCTTGTGTTTATTTGGGAGTTTCTCCATGATCCGCGTGTGTTTGTGTGAGAATACACAAACGGTTAGAGGAGCTGGGTGTGAAAACACAATCATTTTGATCAAAGACATTTATCTGTTCAGAGACAAGTGTTTTGGACACACTTGTCCAACTTACAGTTTCATCCTGTTATCAAACCAAACTGTGTAGCCAAGCTGCCAGTTTTATACAAAGTATCACATCTGTATCATGTTTTATTTATTCTGAAAGAACAAGTGTTTAATTATTTTACAAAGTTACACATTTATGTTGCAACAAAAGATGTTTTAAAGATCCAACTCATTACCTTCTTGGAACCAGAAGAAACTGCACTCTTAACCCGAATTAGTTGACTTTACTCGCAAATTGCGTGGAAACCCGTTGCCTTATACCACTTTAGTTTTTACAGAAGCTGAAACTGAATGTGTTGAGTTGTAATAATATGGAACCTGAAATTTTTTAGCATTTATGGTAAATGGTAAATGGCGTGTACTTGTATAGCGCTTTACTCAGGTCCTACGACCCCCAAAGCGCTTCACACTACGGTATGTCATTCACCCATTCACACACACACTCACACGTTTGGTGATGATGAACTACACACATGTTTGTAGCCACAGCTGTCCTGGGACACACTGACAGACACTGGCACCGCCACCAAACAGGCAAGGTGGGTTAAGTGTCTTGCCCAAGGACACAACGGCCTCTGATCTCTGGGCAGAGCGGGGATTCAAACCAGCAACCTTCCAGTTACCAGACAACCCGCTCTACCGCCTGAGCCACGGCCGCCCCTTTAGGGTGTTACAAGTTCCCACAAAGATAATTCAGCTGCTTATTTTATATACTTACAGTTCAAGGTGTTCAACGCAGCTGAGGGTGCCGACAGTCCGGTGTAGCTAACGGCTCTTCCTGCCGAGTGGTCAGTGTTGGCTCCGCTGAACTTGCTTTGTGACGTGACCAGGAACGTTTCTGAATTAGGCCCCTCCCCTTTGTTATCAAACTAAACGTACAAAGTTATCTCTACTAATCCTGATTAGTGCAATTAATCTTCTAGGCTAAATAGTCCAATCAACTAATAATGTTTAGTAATGATAGCTTGTTTTTACAAAACATAACAGAATAAGTAATGATCACTCAGAAGTTTAAGTAGAAACAAAATCTGGGATTACAGTGTAGATTTCCTTCCAAAAGTAAAACAAATAGTAAAAAACATGTCCTACACACGAAACTGCAGCCTTAGAGGAGAAAAAAAATCTGCAGACTCTCAAATAAATGCTGCTTTGTGCTTACACATGTCATTTTCATGCATAGGTGACATAAAATAGGTGAAAAACGATCTCCCTGAGTGGACCGGTGGGTCAATTACACACTTGCGACACAGTGGGTTTTTTTTTTTCTCTGTCAGGTGGTAATTTACACAGAAACTCCTTTAATTAGATAACAGGCTTGTGTGTTTCAGATTTGCACTTTGCCAGCAGTTTATCAATTGCTGCTTGTGGTTTCATACTGCCAGTCAGTCTTTGTCTGGGTGCTCGAGCCTCCTCCTCACCACGCTGCAGAGCCATGTTATTGTACTTAAACAAATCAATTCTGTTGCAGTTGCCCCCCCTTAGCACCCCCCCTACCTCCATCCTTCGTCATTATGAACTGTTTGCAGTGCAGAGCACATTGATTTTTCACAGCCCTGGAAAAGCTGTTGATGAATAGCACAGAGGTATCTGGGGAGAATCTGGCTTTAAAAAGGAGGCACCCAGCGTCAGACACTCCACCACCCCCCCCACCCCCCCATCCTCCTTCTCCTACCAACCCATTGAGCCGCCAGCACTCCTCCACTTTCTCTTTTCAGACAGCAGCACTTCCAGCAGGGGAGAAATGCAGCTTGAGAAAAAAATCTTCTATTCATAAAGACAGAGCATTGGAAAAAAAAGCACGTGGAGCAAGAGGACTTCAACCTGCAACCCCCCCCTCACACACACTGAATGTGCAAAATTCCAATTGTTTTAGAAATATTTTGGAAATATTTGCACCTGTAATTTCAACTACAGAGTTCAGGAGAGGCGTTCTAGACGGACACACAAACAGTTTGTGTGTCACGAAGTCGATGATCGATAGAAATGATCCTCAAAAGGATTAAAAATCAAGTATCCTGAAGATACATTCATTTAAAATCATGATGTAACATTAGTGAAGCAATACTCACTCACTCTACTTGTCATCCAAAAAGTCCCCAAAAATATTGATAAATAAAAATAAAAACAGCTGCAAAATGAAGAACCTCCTTTCTCCTAAAATAATTTCCTCTATTTCTCAAAAATGAGGCTTATTATCAGTTTTTCCATCTTTAAATCCAGTTAATTCAAGATTCACAGCTGTTATTGATCTGACTGTTGAAGAACAGTTAGCATGGATGAAGCAAGTGAGTGTATTTTAACAGCCGTATGTGTGAGAGTAAAAAATGATTTCTGTTCACTGCTGGAAAAAACACATAAAAAAATTATTCATTAAAACCGTAGCACTGAAAAAAAAAACACAAAATCACTCAATTCTAAATAATCTTTTTAATAATGTGTTTTTTCAACGTGAATTTACACTTGAGCTGGATTTCATCTGATCATTTACACTGTTTCTGAGTAACATGGTGGTTTGTTAAATGCTAAAAAGCCCTTTCACTCTTGCACAAGCAATAATTACTTGTTTTATTAAACTTTCTCTGTCGACGCGGAGCGAATTGAGGCCTTCCCATGGCAGTGAACTTACTCTGTGGTGGATGTTTATGATGGCACGCGTATCGCGTGAAGTATCTGCTGCTCTTTTGATTTGTCCTTCATGGGCACGAGAGCGTGAAGGAGCTTATCCGTGCAGGGTGGAGGAGCCGCATCACAGATGGAAGCCACTCAAAACCCAAAGGATCCTGTAAGGAGTGAAGTCTCTGAGTGGGCTTCATTTTCCTGAAAAGAGTTTATAAATGTTTGGAGATTAGTGGATAATGTACCAGTGATTGATGTATTTTCTCATCTTCCTCTGACTTTTTTATTCATATATATTTTTTTTTTTCAGGGCCAAAAAAACTTGAGGTGCTGGAGCGTTTCCTCCACCTGATGTGTGAATGGGTGGGGGGGATCTTTTCTGGTGACAAATCAAGGGTCGTAAACAACACAGGTAGGTTTTTTTTCAACACGTAAATGTCGATAAAAATGTTCAACAAACTTGTCAAATACAAATGTTGTTTTAAGAAGTGGTATTGATGCATCATGCGGTTCTGTTTTTAAGCCACGGTTGAGACTACGGCTACAGTACAACAAGAAAAGGTTGTATTTATGTACTGTTGAACAGGATGTTGTAGCCAGGTGCCTGGAGCGTATTGCTTTGATTTGAGTTTGAATTGTTTTCTCGTTTCTCATGAAGAGAGTTCACATGAATGCTTCTCTGTTGTGGTTTTCATGACAACAGCTGTGATTGATGATTGGATGATTAGGTCATAAAGCAAAGTTGAGCCAATTTGGCACCAATTACATAATATTATGTATTATTATGTATTAGTATTAGTAGTTTCATGCAAAGCATCTCTGTGAAACGATCCCACGACATATGAAGAGTAAAGTGTTTGAGCCCTGTGTGAATATTCAGGGATTTAAATGTTTGTCTTAACTATTTGTGAGTGAAAACAAAGTCAAAATGTGGAAAGTTTAATCTGATTTACAGTCAAGAATTCAGATAAATATGACACATTTGGTTTCGCAAACCGTTACAATAAACCTGAACTCACAGGAAGGAATTAACTCGCTAACATTGATTTATTTATTTTATTCATAGTGTCTTTTTTTATTGCAACAGGATTAGAGTGTAGGATTGACTCTGACAATTAATTATTTTGGCAAACATTTAAAAGTTGTAGTTCACTGAAATCAATCTTGCAGTGGAAATAAACATATTCTATAACGGCATCTTCCAATCTGCAGCTTTGTCTGTTCTGACACTCGCTCTCCTCCTCCATACTCGAATGTCTTTATTAAACATTCGATAGCTGCACTTTGTGTGTGGCCAGTGTCGGCTCTGTTAGCAGAACATGTTGATTTCATCAGGAGCTACTGGGGGGGGGTGCACTCACGCTAAGCCATGACCACCTTTTCCAATACCGGAACACACCATGCAATATGTGTCTCCAAAAATGAGAACTGCTTTGTGAAAAGGGAATGTAATTGGTTTGTCCACTGTATTATACAATACAGCTGTGGATTAGGAATTAGGACATCCAGGACACTCACTGAACAGATAAGAGGGTTAATCTTGATTAGAGATGTGTAAATGCGGAGAAATATGGTGCTCCGACAAACATCTGTCTGCCACGCATCTGAGTGGGATAAAGGACAGTGATTATGGTGGAAATGCCAGGGAGCGAAACGAACATGAGCGCTTCGCCATCAGTGTCGGTCTTTTCCCTCGTTCTGTTCCTTTTGGTTTGATAGAAAGAAGCTGCTTTATTATTTTAATGTTAATAGGTTAAATGCTAATAATTATAATGCAGTCAGTTTATTAAAACATCAAGGGGGGTGAGAAGTGCCAGCTGCAGTGGAGGTTCTAATGAGTAACTGCTTTCCTCTGTGAAATGTGAAGGTGTAGACATTCTGTTAACTTCTCTAAAGGAAGCAGGGGGGAGAAAAAATCCCCTTCCTGTCAGTGGTCTCTTTTTCTCTCTGTTCTTGTGAGATCTGGAACTGATAAGTGGGAGGCCTCTGGTAACTGAACAGGAAGGATAGAGGGCCTGGCCCCCGAGTCCCGGCCTCTGCACACATGTCCACCTTCCCTGCTCAGGAAAACAAAGGGAGCAGAGCCCGGCACCTAACATCAGGTTTCAGGCTCTTGAGCTCATTAGATGGATATTCATCACTTGGCAGAGTGAATTCGAAGTTTTTACCAAAGAGCTAAACGTGGGAGAATGTTTGATAAAGTAGCCAAATTAACACTTGCAACTGTTTCACACCCATTACTCACAATTCCCCTGTTACTATGGACGGTGTTAAGTCAAGCAGAAGCAAATGAAACGAGCTCGTAACAGCGTGTTTGGTTTGTTGTTTACTCTGCGCATCCAGATCGCTGAATGACAAGCTGTTAAAAAGTCAGAGCAAACAGATTGTTGAAAACACTCAAAGATAATCAAACATTATCTTTGTGCATTATTGGACAACAGTCAAGGTTAGACACGTCTACAAGACTCAAATTAGCAGAAAATCTTTGACTCTGTCTAGACGGAAAACACTGGAAATTTCCTTCAATTTGTGTAAAAATACATGTAAAACATTTGATGTCACTAAAAAAAACAAAACTAAGAGTGAATTGAACATTTTATGCGTAAAGCTTTCATGTCGGCATGACTCAGACCCGTGTGAGTAACTGGACGTGAAGAGACGACAGGAGGTTTCCTTCGTTTAGTGCCTGACATCCACTTATCCTTTCATCTTTTGGGGGATTTCCTCTCAACTTTACAGCAAAGTGTATTTTTCACAATGCCTTGCTAGTTACTGAATCCCTCAAATCTGTTTCAGGGCAGAGATGTTTTACCGGGGTGGGGGTATTCCCATGAGAAAGCGTGAGATAACGTGCCAGGGTGACAGTTGAATTATTAGCCTATTAGTCAGTGGAGAGGAAAAAGAGGTGGATGAACAAGGAATCTGTCAAGAAAGCATCTTTTTTTTTTACAGCGAGTCCTCCCTCACTACCACCCAGGAATCTTGTAAGTCTCTCCCACTGATGTAGGAGCTGGAGGGTGAGGGTCAGAGAGCGCAGCCGGAGCTATCCCAATGCACTCTGTTGTTGAGGACGACCCGGCCGCCTGTCCCAGGAACACAGCAGCAGAACTCAGTGTACTGGACTAAAAATAGATGTGCTGTCATCTCTGTTTTACCATAGACACGTACAAACGTAGATACACGAGCTCATGCTCGCACGTGCGCCTCTAACCGGCGCTGGAACACGTCTTCAGAGGTGGTCGTAACTGCTGGTGATATGTCAGTGACATGCCAGAACATGCTTGATTGACAGGGTGACTGCGGGAGAACAAAGCGTCTGTGTATTCAGGACAGATGTTCACCGCTGCCTGCTCTGATGGTCTGAGTTGACGTACACCAGGAGGAAGCCATTAAACAACACTTGGCTCTGTGATGAACTTCCCGACTTCACTATGACCCTGTTGAAATCAAACCTTTTGTGTCCTTTGTGTAGCTATCAGCACGGCGCGCACGAAAAAGACACTGGAAAGAAAGTGATGATTATTAAACAAATGAAGTAGCACTTGCTTCCTTTGATGCAAACTCCAAACTGATATGCCTTCTGACACATCATCCGTGGATAACTTGTCAATTTCCTGCTAATGATGAATAGCCTGGAAAAGCTACGCTTCACAAGCCAACAAATTAATTAACGACTGTAATATGTTTAAGAACATTTGCCAATGAGCGAGACTGACCTTGTTGCTGCTTCTTAAAGAGGGACCACATTAACCTTCCTTCTACTTCATGTTAATACACCATTGAATTCCTGCTTTTCAGCGAAAGCGTTTACTGAAAACTCATTAAAAAGGTGCATTTTTCTGTTGCTGAATATGACTGAGAGCCAGCAAGCTTGTCTGGGCTCCACACAGCTTCTGTTAAATGTTCTATTTGCAACATGGATAACGCTAATGAAAAGATGATAGCGGCAGCGCTGCGGGGCCTTGAATTAGCACATCAGCTGCTCTGACTGCCATGGAAGTAGCCCAGTTTAGAAATGTTTTAGAAATGTAGTTAACATGATGACAAATATAAATCCAGACTTATCAGATTTCTTTTCATTGGAACTGTTGGACTACTTGTAATTATTGGAGTTTAACCTATTTGCAATGTAAGTTTTTCAATTTGACTTATAATTTTAGAGTTTGTGCGCTTATTTACAATTTTTGCATGTTAGTATTGGTTTATATTCATTCCTGTAGTAGTTTAACTTTCACATGCTGAAAATAGTTGTTTTCAGATTAGAGTTTGTCCTCCATCTGCCAAACGTCGTCCGGTGGTCGAAATGTTCCAACATTGTCGGACACGGTGGAGCAAGAATCAACAAGATTTCCTTTAGGGGTGGAGGCTAAAAATGGAGCAGTACCAGTAGAATATCTGAATTAAAAAAGAAGTCAGTTGTCACATCAGCTCAGAAGTTAAATATAACCCGTCCTTTCCATCAGAAGCGTAGCGGTGTGGCGTGTTTTTCTCGCAAAATCAGCCAAGTGTTGTTCCTACCGGAAGCGTTTTAGCTGTATATCACTTGTGAAAGCGTTTCATCCAGCTGGTCCCAGGAGATCACAAAATCACATCAGAATAGCGAAATCATTCGTGATTTTGTCAGTACACACAACAACAATCAGGGAGAAAGACAGCATGTATTCAGAAGGTATGTGGTTTATTTTCACACCACCTATGGACTTCAAACCCGTCACAGGTAATGTATTCTTCACCGTAAAACAAAAGGAAATCTGCATGTGCCCTTTTATTTTGAAACTTCCGGGTATTTTACTTTTCACCAATTCTTGATTTCCTGTCTAAACTGCTGAGCTTGATGCGTTTTTAAAGCGTAGTGTGTAAAAAAGAGAACTGCGACACTATGCTTCTGAAACACGTCCAATTCATGCTGCTTTGCGCCGAGTTTTAAATGATCCAATCAGCTATCAGCCGTGTATTATGCTTCTCTGACGTTACGTGCTGCTTACGCATCCGGTGGAAAGGAGGGGTAAGACAAATTTAAGTTCAAGATTATTTATTTATAAAGCGCCAGTTCATAACAAATGCCGCTTTTCCACCGACAGAACACGGTGCGGCTCGGTTCACTTTAGCCCCCTGCGGACCCTTTTCCACCGCCTTTCTCGGGTCTTAACCGCGTCATCCCGCGCCAACACCGCCTTTTTTTTCAGACCACCTCCTCGGTGGTCCAAAGCGGGCCCACACGCCCACCTGTCTACTGATTGGTCCAGTGAACCAGTGAAACGACTACTACGTAGTGGTAGCCCCTGATTGGCCCGGCTGTGTGTGGTGTTCACGTGGTGTGATATAGAAGCACTCCTGCAAAAGGCTTTAAAAAAACTCCCAGCAACCATACAAATATTTTATTTTAAAATACAATTGACTTTGGACAATGGCGACTTCCTCCACAAGAACCAAAAATCAAACCAACCAAAATAAACCACAGACAGAGTGCAAAGTACAAAAACACACGTATATCCGCCATTGTTTTTGTTGTTTCACGCGCTGTGACATCGCGGACCAAGACTTTTGCGTGCCACTTTTCATAGCCAGATGGGCACGCCCATATCCCCACTTACGTCCGCTTTATGTTTCCACCGCCTTAAGCGAGTTGATCTGCGCTATACTGTACCGCTCTCAAGCGCGCCGTGCTGATTTGTCGGTGGAAAAGGGGCAAAAGTCATTTCAAACTTTACAGAAATATCAACCAATTGGCAATAAAACATTTTCTATCTAAGGAACCAGCTGATTGGAACCGTTTTAGCAGAGTGTGTTTGGTTGTTGTGCTTAAGCTTAATCAGAACGCTGATGTTACGCTACTGTAGTTCAAAAATCTTCCCGCCAGTACAAGATGTGTCACGGGTTTATTTTATTCATCCATGCTTTGTACAGAATTACCTTAACATGCCTCTTTTAAAAATTTTTTTTTGCCTATTTATGATCATTTGTTTTGCATCAAATCCAAGTTTGCTTGTTTTCTTTAAGCCTATTTCTCACTAGGCTTTAACTGTTTGCGAAAAATTGTGAACTGCATTCATAATGGAGCGTGGAAACGCTCGTAAAGGTTTTGACGTTCCACCCATGAGTTAAAGGGCCTCATTCAAGTGTTGCTTTAATTCGAAACAAAAATTAGAGACAGATTTTCTGTCAAAATAGTGACAGAGTTGTTTCGGGCATCTGGAACTCTTCTCACTTAGTTTTTCTGAGTCAAAGTGTGAGAAACATCAGGCAGTGTTTGGAACCAAGTTGTAACTGAAAACAAAATAATAAAAGAAAATCTGACATTCTTACAGCAAAAAAATATCAAGTTCGATGTGAACGGTACAAATGATTTGCAAAACTGTTGTGTGAGCACGGCTTTAACATTTCTGTAATGATGATGGAATATCGACAGTCCCACTGGTTACATGTGATGATTGAGTCATAGAGAACAAACAGCTGTCTCAAGCACTGCTGTTAATAGTTGATGACGGTAGCAGAGTGTACGTTCAACTATCAGTGAAGTTTAAGCTTGTCGTGGAGGAATGAATGGAAGACTGAGAGAAGCAGGCAGCATGGAGGCTATGAAACATTCATGCACCTGGAGACTCTTTGCATACGGAGAAACAAGCTGAGGCAGTAATGATAAAAAAGAGACTTCTAATGGCTTAGTTTGTCTTCCTTATATAAACTAACCTAAAAGCTTGAGGGGTTTGATAAAATGTGAAAATATTAGCTGCAAGATAATTAAGAGCACAGGTGTGTGGCTTGTTGCAGCTGAATGCTGGAAAGCAGGAGGTGAGCTACTCTCAGCCTTTGACTGATCTGCTCTGTATTATCAACATGGCAGCATCTTGCCAAATGTGGGCATCCCCAGTTGCTCCTCCTCCTCTCACGCTGATCACTGGCTACAAGCTCCCTCTGGGACAGAAAAAGACAGAGAAGAGTAGAGTAATGGGTAGATGAAGAGGAGAATGAGGGAAAAGTAATATTTAGACAGCTGCGCGCGTGGAGTCGTCCATCGCTGTCAGAGGAAAGGGGGGGAGTGAGGAGGTATTTTGGTGTCCTCAGCTATGCCTCAAACAAACTCCTGCTGCAGTATTGATGTCACTGCGCCCTCCTGACAGCACACTGTAAATCACGAGTCGCAGTTATCTATAGATTTACAAACACCTGCTACCTCCGTCCCTATATCACCGCTGTATATTATCCATCTGAGCTGAAGGAACTTAGAGAACTTGCTCAAATATCTCTGAAGGTAATGCATCACAGAGACTTATCTGAGCGCTTATTGTCCAGATCTCTGTCTCAATGCAGTAACTGTGGTTGTTGTGTGAGACAGCTGGTCACATGTCTACAGTCCTGTGCTAGACTGGCCCTGTGCCTTGAGGTGGTGGATGGCAGCTGACTGCTCTGATTCACTAGGAACTCTGCTAATATGCTGCATGCCTCACAATGGATTGACTCATGTGGAGTAGACGCAAGCTTGTTCACTGTCCATCTCTCTGCCATTTTATTAGAACTTTGTGTTTGACTCCTTTGTCGGTTCTGGATTTAGATGCAGACAGTGCTGTTTTCTGATAAATCCAGAGGTCAGTTGTTCCCCTCACTCCCCCTTAAGGGAGGATGTTCGATGCTTGAAAACTTACATTAGAACCACTCTCACTTTTCCCACCAGATTTGGTTCAATTTTAACTCTTAAATATGCAACTTTGTTCCTTCTGCTGGAGCGTTTCACAATAACACGTTTACATGTTACAGCATGTTGTTAACACTTGCTGTCTGTGTATGTGCCTTTTCTGATTTAAGTATTCATTATTCAGCTTCATGTCTCTACAGAAATAAAAACTTTATACATTAAAACCTAATTAGAATTTATGAAATCGGTTGTTCTGCACTTTTCAATTTGTGCTTATTTTCTACCAGTCGCTGTTTTCTTCTTCTCTGTATATTTTACATTTTAAAACTGCTTTTTATCTCTTTATTAGCCACTTTTAACTGAGTTTGCTAATTCTAATTAGAAAGTTTCCTTGAAAGTACAGAAAAATGTCCTTAAATGAAATATATTAGTAATTTTATTGTTGTTAATTATTATGATTTTACACATGTCTTAGATCTTAGTGCAATGTAGTGATTTACAAATGTTCTCTTTTATTATTTTCATCTTTTTTGTTTTTTTGGATTTTTGTTTATTTTTTAGTCTCTGTTAGATTGTTGTTTTAATCTAGGCACAAAAACATTTGATTAATATGACATAATTTTAAATAATTTATTTCATTTTAATTTATTGGCTAGAAATTTCACATTTAAGTGTTTGATGTTGTCCAGTACTTTATAATGTTACATAAAAGGATCATAAAAAGCATCTCAACATCTTCCAAATGCAGCAGAAATGGTCAGTTACTAAAAGAAAAAAAAGGAGGAAATTGTGTTATGGAACCCAAAGTGAAGTCATAGTGATGTGCGCTGAAATCATGTGACGCTAAACTAAGGAAACATTCTGTGTCATGGGATGTGAAGGACCTTTACAGGTACTGCCATGTTGTATTAATATACATGTTTTTGTATGTCTCTGTGTCCCACAACATTTAAATATTAAAAGGTTCTGTTATAATTATTTTTACCATATATTTGTATGAAAATAGCTTTATTATATAATTTAATCCAGTTTCTGTTTTATAATACTTGTTTTATAATGTTTTTTCTTATGAAACAGACCCAGTGTAGTCATGTGATCCCTCTGTTTTCTCTGTGCTTCAGCATTTAAAAACTTAGTGTTAAATCTCAGTCTGTGGTCACTCTGCCCCCCCCAACCCAAACCCCCACGTAGCAGCCACTAATTGCTACTGGATATCAGAGTGAGGTCTCTGAAGACCCTCGCCCTGCTTTAGCCAATCGTATCAGAGTGTGTTACCAGTCTGAGCCACGATCAGAGGAGTCCCCTCAGCGTGAATCAATTATTCAGACTGGCTGCTTGCACCTTGTGCTGGACACTGAGTTTAATGACATTTATGATGGCATCTATGTGTGAGATTAATTGCAATATGAGACTATCAAAGCAGAAAAAGCACAAAGGACCAGCCAAATGGCTCTCTGTGTGCCAGACACAAACAGTAAAAGAGCAAATGGTGCAGTCATCCAGATTTAAGTTTAATAATTAACAGTAGTTGGCTTTTAATTACCCTTTGAGCAAAAAAATGAAAGTTTTTGTTGTTTTTTTTAAATTAAAAAATGTTTGAAAAGGATGTTTTTAATGCTTTAGCTTCCTATATATTAAAATTTAAAACTATAAACCCAGTGTACAAATAGATGCATAAGATGCTTTGATGTATTTAAGGCATGCAGCAACTCTCAAGTGCTGCAGCTTTCACAGTTTGTATGTAAACTGCTGTAAATATTGCTGAGCAGCAGCAAGGTTACCGACTCCAGTCGCATCTGCATTATGCTAATCTAACAAGAAGTCAGTAGACGATGGTGTGCCCCCCCCCCCCACTTCAAATCCAGGAGTCATGACATCTAAAAAAACTAAAGTTTAGCAGACCTCACCTCTAGTGGTAGGTCATATTCCCTTCTTGAGCCACTTGTTCTTCTTTTCTTATATCCCTCTTTTTGACCAAATGTTCTTATCGCAACCCCCCAAGCAAACATGCACACAATTTGGCCTGCGTGTTTCCAGTCACATGGGCCCGGAGAGCTGGAGAGTCAGCATGTCTGTCATGGTATTTCCTGGAGCTTCGTAAACACACTCTCCCTGTCTTACTCTCTTTTTCTGCTCTGTCACACTCATGCACACAGACACACTATCCCAGCCAACAACAATCACAGTAATAATGATATATATAATATAATATATATGTATAACAATGTAAATGTTGCAGAAAAAAAGTCAAAGTAAAGCACGAAACAAATCACAGTTCAAAGCAACAGATAATAGTTTATTAGTTCAAGCTTATAATGATCCCAAATGATTACTTTTGAGAAAATATGCATAATTAATTAGTCACTTAAGCCTTTGAAGAGCATTTAATGGCTGAAAAATATTGTTTGAAGCAACCAAAACTTAAAATATATAGACTAGAAAAAGAGAGAAGTGCAACTTTTAAAGTAGTTTCCTTTATTTTTGTTGTCATGATTTAATGGAATTAAACCAAATGTTCCCTGAAATTTTAGAATGTTTTCTCAAATATTTCAGCTTAGACATTTAAATGGGATTTAATACATGTACATATACTTTTTACATGTAGATCTCTAAAAAAGCATCTTTTTTAAAAGTTGACCCACAATTATTAAAGCCCTAAATGGAATCTGATTACACTAACCAATGGCTGTGCATCAAATGATGACATCACAAGATCATCAAATTGATTGGGAGAGTTTAAGTGCAGGTTTTAGTGAATAATCAAAATCTGCTGTTCAGTTGTAACAAATTATTTCATGCCCTTTTTACACTGTCTGTTCAGAGTGTTAATTATGATTGCAGATGTTTGGCTCGAAAGCTGTCAGGATTGCGTGAAACTGAGTATATTTTAAATTATTTCAGCCTCCAGTTGGTTCAGCGTTGTCAGATAATCTTTTTTTTACCCTTCTATTTGCCATCCAGTATAATTTCATGATGCTGATAAAGAATCTAAAAACTCAATAGCTGGTCGTGTATACTGGGATTATATTTTGGAGTCTCTGGAGGGAGATGTGGGTCATCTGAAAGACTCATTTCCTCAGTGGTTGTAATTCCCATTTGTTCAGGTTTTTGACCAGTTTTCAGCTCTTTGTTTGGCTACACTGTGAGTGGGACGCTGAATGTTAATATCTTTAAATTCAATTTCCTGTTTTATGCCAGTTTGTTTTTAAAAAAAGCTTTAAATCTCAATTTATTTTCCTAACAGATTGGACCAAAAGTTTACTTTCAGTTTGAACTTTCACCCCATGAATTGACCTTACTTGACCCCTTAAGTTGCTGAGTTTTGCTCCACAGCAGTGGAAGAACCAAATAAGGTCATGTTATGGTCGATTTGGGGTAAAGGAGTTAACAGGATATACCCATTTAACCTTTCTGGACAATAGCAAAAAGAAAGGAAGTTATTCATTTAGTGCTAAAAGTCTGGTGAATTGTTGACTTTATCTTTCATTTCATTTGATTTTTCCACCATTTTTTCCAGACGGTTTCTCACATTCTGTGCCTTAACTTAGCCAAACTAATTTCGTGCCTGTTCCTCTGGGCTTGAGAAATAGTTTTGTGAAACCATGCATGAATGGGGAAAAATTGATTTGTTTATGTATCATCTCAACATAATGGGTTTCTGCCCCCATTCGGTGACAAAACCTGATGTTGGAGGAAAAAAGGGAGGAATTACTCCCATCGCTGGCGTGTTCCTATTCTGTTCCTCTGTTGTCTAAACCTGATAACAAGTGAGGTACAATACAAAGCTGCCTATTGTGGAAAGAGCTGCTTTTTTTCTCTAACAAAAGTCATTATGCTGATCAATGCTTTCCAGAGAAACAGGCTCAAACAACACAGAGACATGGTGGATTGCATGAAAATATGTAAGAGCTTTAGGCTTCTTCCTTACGTTTCTACAAAGTACACACAACAAATCTGCTGTTATGTTCAGGTTTTTATGCAGCTTGAGGAGTTTTTTCTGAAGTCTGTCAGTTTTTACTGAAAAGTGATCAAAAACATTCAAAATAGAAACTAGTTTTTAAGTGTTTTATTTTAGACACCAATGATTTTTGTTTTTCTTGGTTTAGTCATGAATCAATGATTTTTTTTTTTTTTTTTGCAATGACATATTTTAAAACAAAATGATTCATTGAGAAAAGATCCTTTTAGATTTGATGTCACCTTTCTGCCAACATTAAATATTACCCTGTGATTAATAGAAGATTTGATGAATTGCTGGAGTTTTGTGGCCTCAAGCCAACAGAAAAATCCAAAAGTAAAACACATTTTTAGAGTTCACGTGCGTAAAGAAGGACATTAAAGTGGAACCCTGCTGTAAGTTAAAACAAAATGATTTCAAATGAGTCAAATCATTTTTTAAAAAAGTGATGAAATTCTACCAAATGTGCAGACTCAAATGTCTTTGTTTATCCTTCATTTGAATGTGGATTTATTCTGCAGACATAAAAAGCTTTCTGTCCACAACATCTTTTTCAAGTTTTATTTACCCAAATTGCCTTCACTCAGAAACTTTGGTGGAATTGAACATTTTGGCTCCAGGACAGCAAGTAGCTTTCTAGAGTCCAAACAGTGGTTAAAAAAAAAAGAAGAAGAAGAGAGGGGTGGAAAAAAACAGTCCTGGAAAAAACCAGTTCAGTGTGCGGCGTTTGGCAAAAGAGAACCCCCAGATGGGTCGAAACAAAACTCTTTAACAAAGACTGCAGCTCTGGAAGGAAACATCTTAAATCAGACTGCGAGCATTGACACAAAAGGCATCAGGGACACGAAGAACAGTAATAAACAGCTACTTCCTCCAACTGGAACCAAAATAATAATAAATTAGCAAAGTAAACATTCAGTGTGTGTCTGTAACTTGGTATTCTTTATTCTTTAAACCATTTCCTGGTTGGCTCCATGCAACCTCTCTGTTCTGCGCCTCAAGTTAAAAGTTTATATGCACATGTCAAATCAGATTTCATTTCAAATCTACAGTCAGAAGATGATGTTGAAGGATTTCTTGGTTATAGATGACAGAGTTCTTCCCATCTGCCTGCATTGGTCCATGATCTGTGTGGTGTTGGATCAGCTCGAGGGGGTTGCAGAGGCGAGTCAGGAGTAGTAGGAGAGTGTGTGTTTCTGTAAATAGCCCACCCTGCATTAAGGACTGCCATGCTGAGGCTACGCTCCGTGCAGTCCTGACCTCACCCACCGATCCGCTGCTCACATTTCCTCACAGCGCAGGAGGTTGTGGAAGTCAGCGCAGACTTTATCCAGGCCAGATCTGGACCATTTTAATTGGTAGATTACCAGCGCTTGGTGCTAGCTAGTATCAGAATACCACAAGTGGCTTTGTGGAGGGTCTCCATGGCTCCGCCTGCTGTTAACAAATCACACTGCCCTCATTTGAGCCTGAAAATATATGCAAAACTTTCATATCAAAACAAAAACGCTGGCTTGATTTGATTTTCTGTCTTTCACATTAAGCCGGTAAAAGAGAATTTGCCTTGTAGCGTATGTGCACTGGATATATATGTGTGTGTGTGTGTGTGTGTGTGCTTGGAAGTAGGTCATTGATTTGGAACTTGGACACTGATTATGTGCTGGCCTAGAAATGGGCTATAATCAGTGTCTCTCATACCAAAACAGCTTTTCATAAGTGGCAGCTATTTCAAGGTCAGGAAACAGTAGCATCACATTCAGACAAATATATATTTCTCTGTCTCTCTCATTCCAGCACATTGGTGTTTCCAGAAGTTCTTATAAGATTTCTCATTTTTAGATCCATTACCTGACAAGAAAGACTCTGAATATCATGTTCATCTACTTTTTATGCAGTTAGAATGTGCCAAACCTGTGGGCATGCCCAGTTCTGTCCTCCATGAGGGTACGATGTGCTCATTCAGATGCCATTTGAGCCAATAATGTAAATATTCTTGGTCTTAGAACAAGCCAAGACATGATCTAATCTGTCTCTGACATAAAGTCTCCAGCCAGAACTCTCTCCTGCAACACAAGTAACTAGGGAGTTTTTCCTCCTGACCATGTTGGAGCGAATCAAAACTAACTGTCAGCTAGCATCATCACATCTCTGTTTATCTTCATGGCTCGAAGCGAGCGCTGGATTTGTTTCTGCTGTCGTTTTTTTTTTTTTTTTTTTTCCCTCAGACCCCCTTAGGACTGAACCTTTTATTTTGTTTTTTAAATGTAACTGTATAGATTTATTTGTGCTGCTGTTTTGCTTGAAGAAGTATTTGATAGAGGTCGTACGAGGTCAGGAGTTCATGCTTGTGTACTCTCAGTTCTTTTCTTGGTCCTGGAGAGTGCAAGTGAAGAATAAACACTAGTAATAAGAGATTCAGTCCCTGCTGTGAGTTTGAGAGCACGTCTCTTCATAATGACACCAGGAAGAACTCCAAAGAACGATTCAGATTTTGCATATTGTCTCAGCTTTTGCATGTGAACTGCCTCGCGATGGCTTCACCTTCCATCCACATGAGAGCTCCTCATGTTTCCAACACGTGCCCCTTTAAACAAGCCCTGTTTGCATTTGTTTGGGCAGAGAGGCAGGGACCAACCCAAAAATCCTAAAAAAAATAGAGATTTAAGAAAATAAACAACATCAGCCGCAACAGCTGCAGGCTGCGGCGCTTCGAGGAGATGGAGGGGTGAGAACAATTGACCAGAAGCGACACGGGAAAGAGAGGTGACCTGATTGCTCAGCTGGCCAAGAGCACGGGAAGGAAGCAGCAGGAAAGGCTGGTCCCCTCAGTCTGTCCTGGCTCTCTGCTGCTTCTGGTGGGTCCCTCTGAGGAATTCCCCCCCTCAACCTCTTTCCCGCACTGCTGCCTGTCATGGCTCACTACATCGGAACAAAATGATCAGCTCTTACCTCCTCATGAACACGGGTCATCACAGGAGCCACGCAATGGCTGGGCCCTTTGTATTAGATAGGGATCACTGATATATGGGACGGGGGGGGGGCTTCTGCACAAGTCAATATTGTTTTGTTTTGTTTCACACATATGCCAGAGTGTTTAATTTTCATAATTCTATTTATTACCGATGGCCTTGAGGTTACAAATTTTGTGGCACTATTAATTTCATCCTTCTGCTTTTGAGAAATGATCGGCTGCGTGTGTGTGTGTTTATGATTCCTTTTCATACTAGGAAGCACGTTGAAGACCTCTTTTACAATTCCTGTTGCTCGTAATGTAATTAATTCTAATCGCAGTCATCGTAATAGCTTTTCAGATCAAATACCCAGGAGCAGTCCTAACAAAATAATCCATTCCTCTGAAAAACAAACACCCAGACTCTCCCTCTGTGTTTGGCTTTGGCTCCGAGAGGAGAAGAGAAGAGCAGTCGGTTGGATGGGGGGGGGGGTTACATCTGAAAGCAGAAGGACCTGCGCATTTGCATACCTTTTTAGCATGTGGCTAAGGGAGCTTTTATTAAATTCAACCCCCCACCCGTGGTGGGGGGAGGGGCAGGAGGGCTCACATGAAGAGAGAGGAGGGGTGGTCTCATCATGGTGACAGGAGGCACCATCTGAGCCAGCAGACAAATAATGTTTCCAGACACAAGAACAAGGTGGCAGCAGTGTTGTAGTACCCCCCCCCTTCAGCTGAATAGTGCTGCACCCCCTCCTCCTGAAGCAGGAGTGGCTGTGAGTGGGTGTCTGGGTGGGGTCATTAAAAACAAAGTTATTTACGAAATATAAATGCTAAAATCATTCATCTTATAAATTAAACAGATCAAACCGAAAACGTTTGTAATACTAATTTTCACTTTTCAAAGTTACTGTTTACATACAATATTTTTGCTTTCACCTGTTGTTTATGTTCAAAATTATTCTATTAATGAAATCCTAATGTGTTTCCTTTGAAGATCAGTATCAGTACAGATTTAGTAATATAACAGAAATATTGAAGTAAATTGAGTATATTGAGTAAAATCCGAATGCGTCTTTTCTTATATTTTACTTAGTTCAGATTAAAATGTATCTCCTATAATTACAGTACGCTCTCCATGTTTTTAGGATTTATGCTTGATTAGCCTTTTTAAAGTTATGTTTTCAGTCTCTGTTCATTTAAATGCTTTGCTAACACTTAAAGGAAACACATGGTCTTATTCTGAATATCAGCAGCAGAAAGTATCTTCTTTTTTTGGTTTATTGGTGTGTTCGGGTGTATTTTCAGTTTAGAAGTTCCTGTTCTTTGATAATTTAACTTTTTACTGAAACTTTTGTGAAAGAAATACAAGAATATCGTTTGAACATGTCTTTAGATAGACTAGCTAGTGCTATGTATGACTAGCCAGTGCTTTTTACTGCTAAATATGTAGTTTTTTAATGCTCTTTGATCATAATGTGATGTTTGCATGTACTCCTGCAAACAAAACCTTCACCTCTTGTTGCTTCATTCTGAATTAAAGCACAGGTGTGCTTTGTGTTTAGCTGCGTGTGTAGCTAATGCGTCTTAAGTGAAGTGGGGGAAGCCCAGAAAAGTATATGTCCATGCAAGCTGAGGCATCTTGAGGTTGTGGATTTTTTTCAAATGTTTTTTATTATTATTTTTACCAGGTAGGAGGTGAAGACAATCAGTTTTTACAGGTATTTTAGGCTACTTAGCCTGTTAGCATCCATAAAGAGTCGCTTTTATTAACAGCTTAGCAGCATGATAGATAAACGTAATATATTTATAAGCATGGGTAAGATGGAAAAGTTCTCACTTCTTTCATTGTAGCAAAAAAATATGTGAATGGTATTGTATACAAAAAGCAGTTTTAACGTGTTGTGTAAATATTTCTTCTCATTTTTTTATATCTTGTTTAAAATGCGAAGCTCAAAAAACTGCCTGAGTCAGAGTTTAAATCTCCTTCTTTATTTCCTTTTATCTGCTTCTTACAACACAAATGCAATTTCACCTTGGAAAAAAGAGACTCTCCTCATGATATTATTCTCTAAAAAAATCAAGTTTAATTACATGTTTTTATCTGTTAGAAAACTGTTGCAGACTGATACTTTGAGTGATCCAAGAGCCTCATTTTTCTGGCCTCAACTCATCGACAGTAAATCTTTCTTATTTAATTGAAGTTGACAAGCCAGACTTAGTTTTAGTTGCAACTCGATTTTTTCTTTTTGGGCACAACAACGAGCTGTGCCAACGTTATCATTTGCATGTCTGTTGATTAACTGACAAAAACCTGTTTTAGCTTAACTTTGAATGTTTAAACTGGGTGATGAATTTGTTAAATTGTGCAGTTAATTATCAAATTAGGCTTCGTTGTAAGTATTCCATAAATGGTTGAGTATCTGTGAAGTTGAAGGGTCAGGTGGGAAGAGGTGGAAGCAGCATTCATAACAGTTGTGCTTACTAGAAAATACCCTCACACTTAGTTGTTTTTGGTAAGCCCCACCTTAGCATTTGGCACACGAGACAAGGGGGATGGGAGGCCAAGTATGAAGTGAAGAAATATCACAGATGTTAGCCTGCATGAACTCCTTTCCCTTTACAACCTTCCTGCTCGGTCTGACCTCTTTAGCCTCCTCCCCCCCCCCTTGACTACCCTCCATGAAAGACAAATGACTTTTCCTGACCTAATTTCAGCTGCAGCATGCGAAGGTCCGCCTTGACGCCTGCCGGTCATTAGAACTCAAGTAGACGCTGTCCAGAGAACTTCTTTGGCCAGTTTCCCACCAAATGCCCCGAGTTTTAGAAGATTTTCCCTCCCAGATCCATAAACAATATGATCTTGTATTAGTTGCTTATTCATGCTTGAGACAGCAGTTTGTGGCGCATGCTGAAGGTTAAGTTGTCTGTTTGAAGAGTGTAGTGGAAACAGTAGATCTTGTGTTTCAACCATTGTTACAACCACAGTATGTGTCTGAGTTGTGACATGCCAGACCTCATTCTGGTGGTGGTACTGTCAGTCACGTGATCCCCCCCACCCCCAACACTCCACCTCCCTCCCTCTCTCTCTCAGTGGGTCAACATGTGCTGTCATTCAAAGTGTAATCCTGTTTGCGTTAAGCTTGGTTAAAGGCAGAAACCTCAGAACTGGTCCCGTTTAGATGCTCTGCACTGATAGCATGCAGGAAGTGGAAGGTGGGTGGGGTGGGGGGGTGTCTTTGATTATTTGGCTTTTCTCTATTTCCCTGGGGACATGTTGCTGCTTCAAGCCTGGCAGAGTCTTTGCCATAACTAGGAAAGACCTTTGATTGGATCCTGATGTGTGGACAGCATTGGGTTCAAAGCAATTTATCCAGAGGATATTAAATGACCCATTGGCCATATTATTGGCACAGAACTAACCTGAGGAATACGCCATGTGTTTGTAAGGTGATGAGGTTTCCATTTCTCTACAAATGCAGTTTGTTCTACTATGTAAAGATGATTTTGTTTTTTTATTTCCGTCTTTTTCTCCAACCCTATTTGTAATGAAAACGTTGATAAACTTTGAGGCCCGTGTTGCGTGGACACTGGGTTCTCTCCACTCTCTTTTATTCTCCATAACAGGAAGTGGCTAATTTCCTGAACTCGATATGGACTCAGAGGGAAACATCTGAGAAAGGAGATCTCGTAGATTTATCGACTTTAAAAAGCGTAATAAGCGCTCAAATCTGTGATTCAATGCTTTCTAACGTTTTACAGGTGGTGCAGGAGCTTTTGTTTCTAACTTATTTGAGTAGTCAGAAAAAGACCCCGAGATTTTTTTGTTTTATGGGTCCCGCAGATTCTCTACATGTTTTGTCTTTGGCTCATTAGCAGAGTTGTTTACACAGTGTTTAAAGGCATGGCTTCACCTGCACAGTCTGCAGTGGGCAGTTGTCAATGGCTACTTCAAAGGAACTGATGCTTATCTTTCCTCAACCCCCTTTTATTAAGAGTAATGGTGTCTGTTCCTCCAGCCTCGATAGAGCTCCGTGTCAAAGGTCAGGACTTTAGTAGGAGGTCATTGCTCTGGTCAGCTGCTGGTGAACAACCTGACCCTTTCTCCTGATGATCTGACCCCCAAACACACACACACACACATATTCTCTCGTTTTTGCTTTCCTTCACTAATGATCCTACAAAGTGGCTAACACGTACGACTTCCTATTGATCTTAATGAAACCTCCATTAAACAACATGCAGAGCTTCAGATGTCTGGTCGTTCTTCTGGCTGCCGCTGTCTCTTTAAGCAGATCTGGTTGCTTTTATTTTGTTGTGCCAATGCAATAAAAAGAGGGGAGTAATTTCCAGACAAAGCACTTGATACCAAGCTGCCTCGGTGCAGCTCAGCCATCAAACTTGTGCAGAGTATTACTTGAGCCTATTGATTGGAGTCTTCTACCGTGTGCAAAATCAATGCTTTATTTTCTCTTAGGCTAGCCTTTTCTCATGTTTGTTTTTCAGTGAAAATGAGAAGAAAGCAGGAGAGAAGCCATTCACTCCTTCTGCATTCTGTCCTCTCAGTTTTAAAATAATTGTGGTTCTTTTTGGTAAATTTAATTCTGTTCGTTTTCATTTGTTTTGGGGCCAAATGTGTTTTTTTTTCATCGGCTATTTATTCTCTGAAATGTTTTTTTCTTTGTGATGTTGTTCATCTGTTACAGCGACATCCTGATTGACAGACAACATAGTGTTTGTTTGAACCTTTGTTTTTGTTTCTGGGTATAATGATGGCGGTTTTAAAACGTGACATGTAAACAGTGTCTGCAACTAATCGAACATATTTGTGTTGTTAGGCTGGAGACTTTTTTATTGACTTATTGATTTGTTGGTCTATAAACTGTAAAAATATACTTTAGAAAAGGTCTTTTAGATATTATTAAATGTTTTAATGTGTTAACCAAATGTTCAAAAGGGAAATATTCAGTTCATAAACTTCTAAACCGGATGAAATGACAGGTTCTCATTTTGGATTTTGTCTAACAGAGAAATTTATTTCTAGTAATTAATAGCTTGAATGAGCCTCCAATTTATTTCATTACACACCAGTGAGTTTTCTAGTCTGTGTAAACATGTCATGGTGGCAGGGATTTACAGTTCACAGGGTCAAATATTGAAATAAATAATTGAATAAGGAAAGATTACAGCTCGTACATGTTGAAATGATGCTAGAAAAACAGGTGTCAAATAAAAAAGGATCAATGTCTCACCGTAAAAAATCCAAAATATACATTATTAACTAAATCTGTGACAATTTTTACATCTGATTTATGTAGAAAAATTGTTTGGATGATTTAAATTACGTCAGTGTGTAGTTTGTTCAGTAATGTAGCTTCTCAATTAAAATACTTTTTATTATTTTAGGTTATTTGTGTCTTTACAGTTAGTAAAGCAGCTTGTAATGAAGCATTATTCTAGTTAATATCATATTATATTTATACATTTGATAACGTGTATTTTAGATAAAGTCAAATAATCCAACCAAAGACCTGTAAACGGACTTTGATGTGGAAAATTCTTTACTTTTCGAACTAAAGATCCACATCATCCATGTGTCTTAAGCTTGATTTTATTTCTTTCGATGTACAATACAACTTCGGACAGAGAGGATTTGGTGAACAGGAACATGGCTGGTGACAGGCCGGCTGCATGTGGGGTGCTATCGCTAACGAGAAGCCATTGTGCCCTCGGTGAAGGTTAACTCTCTCTGATTCAGGGAGGCAGGAAGTGTTAGCTGCCTCCCCTGCACTTTTCCCATCTGCAGCCTCTGCCAAGCCTCAGCAGAACAATCCAGCCCCTGTGACTGAGGAGGAGGGGGTGGGAGAGAGTCAAAGACAGAAAGAGGGAGGACGAGAGAGGAAAAGGAGGGGAAGTTAAAAAAACATGAAGAGGTTTAATTCTGCAGGGCACCATCAGAGTTGTGTTATGCAAGTCTTCTCTTCTGGATTGCACGAAGCGGGATGATAACACAGAACATGCAGACTCCACCAAAAAGTGTCTCCCGTTATGGTTACTCAGACATATTACCCCTCCACAAGTAAAGCTGAAATGTAGCCAGTTATAGCTGCGGAAACACACAAATACACACTCATAAGTCTCGACACCTCATACCGAATCAACAATCGCATCTTTGTTAAATTATCCAGGAAATTGTTTGCGGTGCTTGATAACGCAGGTGTTTATATGGTAATAGCTTCTTGAGGCTGGATAAGAATGAAACAATAAAGTCATTAGGGTGTTGCAAGGAGAAATGAAACCAGACTCTTTCACACACTACAACCCATCACACACACACATGCTGCTGCAACCAGAGGACGATGAAGTCTTATTCACAAATTTATTTATAAAAAGCTTTTGTCAGCCGCTTTTAATGACCCTTGATGTGTGTGAACCCGTGCCAAGCTGTCCATGGAAGGGCTATTTATCTCCGCTTGCATTGTGCTTGTGGGGCAGATAAAAGAAAAGAGAATAGAATGGAGTTTACTCAAGATCCAATGGATCTTTCATCGGAACACAGGTGATTAAAATAGCTCTACTTAAAGGCTTTTAATCTAGGTGTGGTGAAAAAAGTCCAAATAGAAGTAATATTTTAAAAAAGTAATTTTAAAAGGCTTTTACGCTCATGATGTAGACAGACAGGAAGCATGTAAACAAAGATGTCTGAGGGGAATGAGAAAGAACCTCATATAACCTTTGTATGTTTTTTAACCTTTAACTGCATTGTTTACCCTTGTGTCACACTGTTTAAAGTGCTGGAACAGTGTTTTCTGCTTTGTGGGTTCTTGCATGTGTTGCAGCAGTGGCATTGAGAGCCAATAAAAAGAATTAGTTGAACCTCTGAGTTGAGTGAGGCCACATAAGGATGTGTTTGGTGCTTCTACAAGGTGCCAAATGACTGACTTACATCTCAACGGGGAGCAAAAGAAACAGCACTTAAGAGTGTCCGACAACCCAGCGTCCGTCACAAGGATGGATGGTTTTGGAGGAGATTTCCTCCCTAACTGCCTCTGAGACGGCTAAAAGCTAATTCATCGTCTGTGATTACTTCAAAACGCGAAGGGACTCGCATAAAAGATAATTCAAATACCCAGTTGAGATGTAAAGCATCATCAGCCGTGCCGGCAGTCTCCCTCTATCGAGAAGGCTTGTCTCATTAAAAATACATGTGGTGTGTTGAGTTCAAGTGCACCAATCATACAAGCTTTTTGTTCAAACTCCTTGTGCTACTTTATAATCAG
This sequence comes from Pachypanchax playfairii, assembly GCA_006937955.1. NCBI lineage: Eukaryota > Metazoa > Chordata > Actinopteri > Cyprinodontiformes > Aplocheilidae > Pachypanchax > Pachypanchax playfairii. Next base: position 967,984 of record SSNP01000146.1, on the reverse strand, counting down.
CAGGTAATGAGTAGCCACAGGCTCAAGTGGATTTTTTGTGTGTTCAGAGCAAAAATTTAAATTTGATTGGACATAAATCAATGACCTTTTTTAACCAATAAAACCCAAAGATTTTCACTTCTTAAAGAGGCCCTTCCATTAAAAACTGTTTTTCTGAGGTTTCTGTTGAATATTTTAGCTCCACAGGTGTTCTTACCTTCATAGTGGGTGTGAAAACAGGTCAACAACTTCTCTTTAAGTTTTATTCTCTCAAACTACGCAAGTGGCGATAAAACCCGAGTTCTCCCGAGTTCGAACGGCCTGTATTTGTTACGTCACAACCAGTGGCGGATGGTGAAATATTTTTTGGGTGGGGCTGCATAAATCCAATTAAGGGACGGTCAATAAAACATTTGTAAAGATAAGTTAATGTAAATCCTGTATAAAACAAAACATTTTAAACTCCAGTTAAATATTTAACAAAGACTTTATTTAATTGTAAAATAAAATCTAATCACCAGAACAGGTTAATCTAGTCAGCAAAACAGACACATTCTGTATATTAACATTAAATGTTGTATTTTAAGTAATATTTAATATAATATAAACATTAAATATGTTTGATCATTTTAATTGTCCAGTACTGGATAAACCTCCAGAGTTGTGTCCAGTGTGTCTCAGGAAACGTCCCACTGTGATGTAGAAACAGTTCTCCATGCAGCAGGTCACACTGACGAGATGCTGAGTGAAGACAAAACACTCCTCAATGTGCAGCAGGATGGTGTCACACACCTGGAAAACAGTTTTACATTATAATAAAGTTACAGCCATTCCAACTTTTTGTTCTTTACAGACTTCTCTATCACTGGGTTTAACAAGTTTCCCTTCTGTTCAGTTTTATTCAGCCAGAAAACAATAAGAAAACATTGTTCTTACTTTCCTTATCACGTGTCTCCTGTGTTCCCTTCTTTATATTTTCGGACAGATGTTTCATATCCCTCTCACTCTTGGAACCATCTAGGCAGGATCAGTGCCGCTTGTTTTAAACAAACCGAGTTAGCGTAGCTACATCCAGCAAGATTTTCCATTTGGCAATGCAGATCTGCTATTGGCTAATTTGATCTAAGAGCCCGCCTCCTGAGGGCGATTTCTCCAGCACCCCAGAGCTGAACTAGACATATGAGAAGAGAAGAAGCAGGAGGAAATCATAACAAAACAAAACAATTTCTGTCTTTCAGAAATCATTTATACAATCTTCTCAGTATATAAATATACGTATGAGTGTTTTTTAACTCTTAATACATGTAATTAAAAAATATATATAGATTTCTTATTTATTGCCACATCATGTTTTTGATAGGCCACCACTGGTCACAACTCCTTTGCTCGTTATCTTTGGCAGCTCCCGCAGTTGAAACCACACCTAGCATGCTGCTGGCTAAAAGCTGTAGCATTAGACGTAATAGACTGGAAGAGACTACGTCTGCTTTTGCCATGCACAGCGGGGCAGGAAACAGTATACCTTGCTCTCATAGGCAAGTCTGTTAGCCAATCTGAATCCAGCAAATTCGAATAATGAATATGAAGGAGCTGCTCGCCCAAAGCCAGACTGGAAAACGCCAAATATTGACGCAGATAGATTGAAAGATCTGTTAATCAGTTTTCCTAAATTTTTCAGATAGAAAATGTTTCATATTACAGGTTAATACTTAAGAAATAACCAAAAAGTCATGACATTTGCATGAAATGGCCTCTTTAAGAAGGTAAGACAAAAAATTGGATGTTAGATTATCAAAGAGTCATCTTTTGAGCTATTTTAAAGTGTGTCAGTGACCTTTAAAGTATGATTATAACGTTTTTACCCAAAATTACAAAACCTGTGGTGCCGTTTTAGTATTTTCTGCATAGTGGCAGCAGCTGATTAGCAATTCGCCTCTGGGTTGTCTGTTTATGCTAGTGCTAGCTAGCTTACTGCTAGAGGAATAGGAGCTTTTGCCCCACCCAGTGTGTTTTTTATGTCACAAATTGGCCTATTTTTAAACTGCATTTTTGCATCTGCTACTGAGATACAGCGATTTGAATGTACAGTAGAATACTTAGAAATGCAATTTTGATTTTCTTAAGCTGTGTCCTCTGGCATCAGAAATATGCCACAAGAACATGTTAACAACACGAAAAACACAATTTTCATCGGAGTGGCTCTTTAAATAGAAATCAGTTAACTGGTTTCAAGATATGTATTTAAAGAATTTCATCATTTATTCCGGGAGAAAATTCTCTCAGAAGTGTTTGATAGAAGTGTTTTAACTCTGCTTATCAGCACCATGAACTGTGTGTGTGGCGAGTGCGTCACAGAGAGTGTGTGTCTGTTATTGGAGGCGGATTCAGGAGTCAAACTGGGTTTTATTTCTTGGATATCAATCACTGTGTAATGTGGCCTCTGCACATGTACAGGCACCGGAGTCTTTGCTTTGTTTGTTGTAGCAACAAACCGACTCTGAAGTGGGATTGTTGTGCCATTTTATTTGATTTTATAAAGGTTATTCCCTCTGTGTTGCAAAGGAAGTGGAAGAAAAGAATCCCCCAGACTTAAAATTCACAAAGCTCTGTAGAAATCATGGAATTTTTATTGTGTCGATAGCTCTTAAAAGGTTTTATCGTAATATAAACATCACTAGAAGCAATTTCATAGAAAGCCTTGCGCTTTTCAAGATACATTCTTATTATCGAGGAATTAGAGTGTCTGTTGGTTTGTTGTTGTTGTTTTTTTTTCTTCGTCTTTGTGAGCAGAAACTGGGGCAAATCAGGAGTGTTTACTGCGCTGCAGAGCAGAAGAAGTGGAAGTGAAGAACAACAGCGTGTTTCCTGTCTAGTGATTTGTAAAACTCTTGAATTAATTTGGGCCTGGAACGCTGGCCCTGTTTAAAGGGTGTTTTCCCTGTAAACAGTGAGTGGAAAAGAGACTCCCACCCCTCGAGATTATTCCATTCCTTCCTCTACATATGTGTTTACACGCGCTCACACCCAAGTGCTGGATTTAATTTTTTCATAAACATAAATTCTTTGGGAGTTCCCAAATTTTAGATTCTGGAAAAAAAAATGTGTTCCTGTTTTTGTTGTGAAAGCTGTTTTAAATGTGATATCTGAGACTTGGTAACATTGTACAGCTGATGATGAAAGACTCTGCAAAAATGATATACATCACTGGATTTATAAATAAAAGAAGTGAGCAGTTAGTCGTAATTTAACAGGTTTAAATGTAATTTAAGTTCAGCACAGTGCTGTAATTTTCAGCAGAATTGATGGTTGAGCACTTGAGTGCGTGAAACAACAAAAAAAGTTGTATAAACAGCTTTAAGATGCCTAAACTTTGTTACAAACGCAGTGTAATTAAGAGGGTGTTGAATTCCTGCAAAAGTCCACTTATTTCCTTTTTAACTCTATATTTACCTTCATGTGATCGAGATATAAACTTTTATTATTCTTTAGGTTTTTTTTGTTTACATCTGTAACAAAAAATGTTTTGCAAGTTTTTTGTTTTTTTTTCAAGTTTAGAGTGAGATCATAAACATTATTATTGACTGGTGTCCCAGTAGGCCAATTTAATCTGTGATACAAACTCGTATAAAACATCCTGCACAAGGATTCACATCATTATGTCCCCTTAATGAAACAGTCAGGATGGACTTTTCATATCTTCTCGTAGGAGAAAAAGCTCATCTAAATGGAAAACACATTGTCTTCATTATTTGCAAGTGTACAATGAAGGCAGTTGCCATGGCTACAGCCATCAGAGGCTGAAGCCTGGTTTGAGGCCAGAGGGGCTACAAGAACAAAGTGGCTTCTAATGGAGAGATTGTACAAATGGCTCTCTGAGATGGTTATATATTGCTTCCCATTTCCATGTTGGCCAGCACAGTCAGAACGCCGTAACTGATCAGTTTCACATCATATCCTCGTGTCAGCGCGGATTTCTGCTAATAAAATAAGATAAATCCCACCAAGTTATTTGCTGTTCCACTCAACAGTCTACTAAATATTCCTAGATTAGAAATGACCATCCTGTGTTGTTTTTCAGTGTATCGGCTTTAAAAGAGCCGTGCGGAAACTTCCAGTGTGCACCAATCAAAATGCAGATTGTCTTCACAGCGTGGCATCCACCCAGGAGAATTACAGCTGAATACTAAGCAGGAGAAAGCGCTCAGTTTTGACTGCTGTTTATGTTTTGGGGACAGAAAGGGGAAGGTAAAATGAGAGATAGTGAAATAGCAGCTCTTCATTTATTTTCTTGTCTGACTGGGGGTTAAATTATCTTTAAATCCCCCACAGAATTTACACATTGCAGGTAAATGAGTCACTTGGCAGCTGATAAGTAGCAGTACAAGGATCCAGGAGAAGGAAAACAGGGGGGCGGGCAGCTTTTTATTTAGAAAAAGAGACATTTTAATAGTAACCACTGAAGTGGTCAGGTGGGACTCCTCTGCTCTCTGATTCATGTCGGATAATAATTGGTTTACTTGATACAACGTCCTGTGTTTGGGGCGCTGATGGGGCCACGGTAAAACAAATTACCCGGGGGGTTGACCTTTAGCGGCGCAGTGGTGACCTCAGCCAGGGAGGCTGCCTGACAGGAACACAGCATAGCACTGCAATGAGCCTGGATGTTACCAGCACAAAAGGGTCACATGCAAACACAATCTTAGGTGCAAATTTAGCACATTGCTAACAAATTAGAAGACAAGCTATTAGTCTTAACCCATTATATAATTATTAACTCTTTTATTGGAATATATCAGCGATTCAGATAATAACAATTCAACTTGGGCATGCATCACACAATGATGTGTCAAGGCTTTGAGATTAGAACTAGTAGAGCTCTATAAACTGCAACACTTTTGAGGGTGCGTGAATAAATATAAAACATTAACATATTCTATAACTAAAGAAAAAATAACAACAGTAAGTTGTTTTCGCCTCAAAAGAGAGACAAGACTTAATCCTAAAATAGAAACTCAATTTTTATTATATAAAATCAAAGTTTAGGTTCTGTGATACCAGTTAAATCCTTTAGAGGTGGTGATTGCTAAAAGGTCTGAAGACCTAGCTCTTGAATTTGAGAAGAAAATCATCTTAGATTTATCTGCATTTAATTTTAAGCTTTTTAAGTTTTTCTAAACAAAATCAAAGCCTTATAATAGGCACTTCTAGATATAATAGCAGCACAGTAAATACCAGCATCATCTGGATACAAATGAAACCTTAAAGTTGATGTGAATAATACAAATGAAGGGACTCAGCACTCATCCTTGAGGCACACCCCTAGTTGCACTGAGAGAGCTAGTCACACATTGAATTTTGCAATGATTAGACATTTTTGATACACTGTGTCATTTCTACAATGGCATGTGGAACTGACTAATAACACTAGAGGACAATATGCTTTCTAGCATTTTATTTTAGTGAAAACCTGCAATTATGTGAACCTGAACAAGATTCAGCCAGATGGTTTGTGGGAACTTAATGTATTTTTTTCTCTGTTCAGACTATTATCTGAAGGGCCAACAAACTCCACCAATCAGACTTCAGCCTGTCAGAACTGTAAATATACCCTAAAGAGTTCTTTCAGCTGCTTTAAAAGCTGAAATTGTGTAAGTTGATTTGCATTTTTTTGGGTCAACTCAGCTTGTTTTCATCTGTATCATTGCAGCAGGAGAGAAAGTGGTTTTACTCAGTAAATTATACTCCTGGAACTATAAAAGTCAAGGGCCAAAATAAAAGGGTCAACCCCCTGCTCTTAAATCCTGCCTGTGCTTATCGACTGTAAGGTGCCATTCAGATCAACTCTGAATAGAGTCAACAGCAGTTTGTTAACATAAATACAAGCAAGAAATCGAGTGTTACTTTCAGGCTCCCTTTTCTGTAAGACTCTCTTTTGTAAATGTTGCATCAAAGTTCTTCAGAATAGCGGCGGCTTGCTGTGTCTTGTTTGTGCCAGGTTTATTTTACTCTTGCGAACAGGTTGTTCACACGTTTGAAAGGAGCTCTGTTTGTGCTGTAGCCGGCCTTAAAGTCCGTTTCATGTCTTTGTTGATCGGAGAAGTTCTCAACTCTCAAGACTTGTTTGTCCTTCCTGAACTCAAACACTACCTTTTTTCTCTCTGTGTTCCCTTATGAAGCCTTCACTCATGTGATGAAAGATACATAAAGCTTTTGAGGGCCCAAAACGATGTCTAAAATATATATTTTTTATAGATCAACACTGGATATATTGCAGTTTGAATCTGTTACCAGAACGGCATCTCAAAAAGAGCCAGCTCGATATTATAACACAATTTGTATGTTAAAAAGGGGGCCTATGTTGTTTGGGTATGTTTCTGAGACTGTGTGTGTTGCCTTTGTTTGTGTGAATATCGAACAGTGGAGGATGTGTCGCTGACAGGACAGCCACTCTGGCCGTCGTGTCAGGGAGGGGTGGCTGCTTTCTTTCAATCCATTATTGACTAATCTCATTAGCTGAGGATCCTAACGCTGAATGAGCCGCAGAAACTGACTTCTCTCCCTCCCTCTCAGCAAGACACAGCAGTTGTGTATGCGCAGAAAAACACATGCAAACACACGCACATACACAAGCATATTGCTTCAGAAAAAAGGAGCCTCTTGTAATTATAGACAGCGGTTTAGAAAGAAGTTTTTTATTGGCTTCAATTAATCATTTTAATTAAGTGACTGCCTATCTGTGCTTTCTACTTGATTAGCTAATTATGTGTTCAGCACTTTTTAACTTGTGTCCTGTTGTATGTGAATGTGCCCCCTTCGCCTTTGTCCCACGGCTGCATGCGCTCTATCACCGTGACCGCCTTTTTTTTTTTTTTGCTCTGCTGCTCATGGCTCACGCTCACCTGTGCATCTGTGAAAACATCTGCTTTGCATATCAGCTCACTGCCGACAGCGTGAACTTTGCAGTCATGGAAGAGGAGATGCAAAGTCTGGATTTGCACAGTCTAAATGATATTCATACAGTAGCTGCTGCAGGATTTCGTCTGGTGGATTCGTTGGCGGCGAGGCGACCCGTTGGAGAGCGAGTCGACCACTGAGGAGAGAGATTCATGACCCAGCCAGCCTGTAATTGCCGACAGTTCAGCACTTTTCAGGGGCAGAAACAGGAGGATACAGAGTTTCTCAGCTTTTTTCCCACCTCTTACAGCTTTCATTTCCTGCACCTTTTTGATCCAGCATGTGCAGCTCTTCCATTTCCTCAGAGTGATCTTGCCTCTCACACCTTTCTTCTCTCTCTGTCTGTCTGTGTTTATCTGTAACTAGGCTTATGTTTAACTGTATGTGTCTCATACAGTCTTAGATATCCAACTTCAAGCAGCTTTGTTTACATTCACTTGTCAAGCTATCTGAACTTTATATGAAAGGTGTGTCTGTAAACCTCAGAGCACCAATCTGACAGAGTAAAGTGATCCCACTTGGGAATAATATCATTGAATAATTCAGACAATAAAAAAGTTTTAATTATGATCAAAGTTTTTAAGTAAATCAGATTTTTACTGCTCAGTTTCTTTATGTTATAAGAGTCAAGATAAACTTTTTACTCAGTTGTAATTTGGTTATTTTGGCCTTTTGTGACACAATCAGTATAAGAAATTATTTGTCTAAAGTATGATAGAAAGTGAAGATACTCCATGTATTTCATGGACACTGGGTAAAGTTTGGATTCTAAAATTTTACACAGTCCTTGGTCCTTCAGAAGTGGTCGAAATGCTGCAAAATTTCTCACTTCTCAACCCAAACTGGTTCAGGTAAATCCCTTTTTATACCTGTGTGATCCTGTGCAGGGTGTCCTGATGCCATCATCAGACAAAAGGCAGAGAAAAGCCCTGTCCGGTCTCCAGTCCATTACATAGATCCAGATCTGGACCATCAAAATCTTAGCAAAGTCTAATTATTGTTATGCAGTTCACTTTTGGTAATTTGTTTCCATAGCATGGCTGAGTGCACCTATTGTTAGCCTTAACTGTCTCTATTGAGGCTGTGCATTATAAAGTCTGTTTGTTGCAGCTTGAAGAATCCATGTCATTATGTTGCTTTATATGACAGCTGAAGTCTTGAGCTGCATAACATGTGCAAACTGCTACTCATCCAGGCATTCTGTAGTTATTTGATGCTATTTTTATTTTGCTTACACACACGTGTGCAATTATAAGTATTTCAGGGTGCCTCGATAAGGAAGAAAGAAATGCAGGAAATAGAACTGATGCACAATGAATAGTAGTTGTCAGTGCTGATTGAGGACTGTGCTGTGGAGAATCTCCTCTTTCTTTGCTCACATATTGGTATTCTTCACAGCTGCACATTGAGATGAGAAGCTTCCCGATACAGTCACACAAAGGCAATCAAAACATGGCAGCACATGATATCTGGCAAATTAGAGCACTGCATGATGCACAGATTCAAGAAGAGGCAGAGGAAGGGAGGTGGAGGTTTGCAGGCTGCATGGGATTCATCACATGCTTGTGTGTGTGTGTCCCCGTGGCTCCATAAGGAAGATTTGTGACACAGATTTACAGCAGCCTGTGCTGCCTAACCTCTAAATCAGCCCTCCTCCCACACGGCAGACCCACACTCCCTTTTTACATACAGACAGACACACTCTGCTTGGTCACGGAAAGGGCGTGTGGGACAATGCTGGTGAAGGGGAGGGAGGAAAGGTCGAATCACTGCTGTCAGAAGCCTCCTCTCCCCAGATCAAGCGCCTGCGTGTCTGGTAATGTGTTGTCATTGACCAATTAGGAAACCCAGATCAGACGGGCACAGGGAATGGCCTCTTGCTGCCCCTCTCCAAGCTCTCTGCTCATTTTAATTGAGCACATTTGTGGAATGAGAGGCTTCTGTCTGGAGGGGTATTAACAAACCATTAAAACAAGATCACTTCTCTACAAGCGTTATCAAAGAAGCTGCAGATATGTTTGGAACAAAATACATTTTAAAGGCCTGAAAAAAATCAAAACACCCAAATGTAGCTTTACTGATTCAGCTCTCCAGAAGCCCCCCCCCCCTACTTCTTCTTCTTTGATTACATGCATTATATGTTTCTTTCAGAGGGCTAAAAGCAACAGTTGCTGAAACAAAATATTTATCAATTTAAAAAGAAGAAAATTTCATTTAAGCTTCAGAATGTCGACGGGTTTAAGTCAAATTTTCTGTTTCTCTATTTTTCACTACTTAAAATTAGAGTTATTACATGTATTGATTAAGTCAATTAACTTTAAATGTTCATATTTAAGTACATGTGTGACATATTGACTTCAAACCAAACTGCATCACATTTCTTTAGATGTTTGTTTGATAATTTTCAAAGTGGATCTCAATGTAAAGTTTGTGTAAAAGTTTTTTTTTTTAATTTTATGTTATTTGAGACACATTTTTAGGGATGCAGCTACAGAGCAGCATCTACAACGTGTATCTTAATGTTTAAATATCAGCATCACTGTAAAAATGTTATTCTCTCATATATTTGAGTTTACCTACCAATTAGATCTAATAGGTTTAGTTTATGATCTGTATTTGCCCCCTAGAAGATGTTGGTGAGGTCATGATAAGGTCTGGCAGATTAATGGTATTTCTTCTCAGGCTTCTGGGGTGAAACAGAAAGCTCATGTTGCTGCTGTCCATCAGTGTCCGAGCAGGTTGAGCTCATGCACTATTTAAAATCCCTCACTCTCTCTGCTTCTCTCCTCCCGTTCACTCAGAGTCACAAAAGGCCGAAGGTCACTTGCACAATGGAGACAAGAAGAACTTTCACCCCCAGCCACACCGACACCGTATCAAACACACACACGTCAAGAAGCAAACTTATCACTGTTGCTGTCTCTTACATTAAACACTTGTAAAGCACACAACATGCTCATGTTCTGTTCTCAGCCTTCCTTGAATTCCTTTCCATGTATCTTAACCCCCCCCCTCCCCCTCACACACACACACACACACCCCTACACACTATCAGTCTCTCTTTCTCCCAGACCTCATAATGGCTCCTCTTGGGTAGCGTCTGCAACTCCCCCTGTTTCAAAGTTTTAGCCCGGCCAGATTAAGCATGGTATGTGGAAAATGAACAGCCACTCACAAGAAGGACACATGAGCTGAATGCATAATAAACCTGGAGACTTGGAGGAAGAGACAGAGTAAGAAATGGGGGGTGTCCGTCCAAAGTAGTCCATGGCAACAGTATCACTCCCCGAAATGGAAATGAAACGCCTCTTTGACTTCTTTGTGTCACGATCCAAGGCAGTTCTCAGAGCAGTGTTTCTCAGTGCTGTATTTCTTTGTAAGAAGCTACGTTTGGTTTCACCTCTTATTGCATCAAGAACTGCAGGTTTACACTTTGGTTCCCTGGTTTCATCATCATCACATGCTTCCAAAAAATTCCGGGAGGATTGAGTAGAAGAACGGGGAGCTTGAGGGGTGAGCAGTGAGGCTGGTGGCCAAGAGCATGAGGCTCTAGCTGCCTCACACAGTAATGTGGCTCATCTGTGCTGCTGCCTTCAGCGCCCCAGGGGGATTGCCCACCCTCCTGTTATTAGGTGGAAGGAAAGTTAAAGAGTAGCTGTTTGGAGGCAAACAAGAGCAGCAGAAACTGCTGTGATGCTCCATGTGTTTGCATGTGGCTGAGATATTCTGTTTGCATGCTGCAGATGATGCAAGGGGGGGAATGGGGGGTAGTCCCCATATGTCTTTGTCTTTTTTATTTCAGAGAACCTCTGAGGGTTGGTGAGACGTTACACTTGGTTGGAGAAGAGATATTGCTTAGGCCCTTCTGTGATCCTGACCCTCTACCAGCCCACCCTCCTACTTCCACCACCATGCTCTCTTTGCTTTTCTAATCATGTTGCAGATGTGCCTGATGGCTGAACAATCTCTGTGTACTGAACACGAGGCTCCCGCAGGAATCCAAGAGGCTTGCTTATGTGAGCTGTTGTGAGAAAAAAAAAAGGGAGAGGGCAAAGAAGGAGGGAGGGAATGTGAGGAAAGACGGGGAAAGAAGGAGAAATCAGTGAACAGCAACCATAACAGCAGGGCTCCCTTAGACTGTGTGTGTGAGGGTGAGTGGCACAATTGGAAGCCCGCCCTTTGCTTATGGTTGCCTCTGGATCTGCAGACCAAACCACATTAAATAAAAGAAATCCATCCCCAAGCCTGTTAAGGAGCCATGTGGGGAGGTGTGGGAGCGTGTGCATGCACTCGAGTGGCTGGGTGTCCATATGTGTGTGCAGCACTAAAAGTGTGTGTGTGTGGGGGGGCAGCTCATATTATTCTCCGTGCCAGCTCGGGATGGAGCCTGCCGAGGGATTATGGCACATTCTGTAAAGCAACAATGGAAGTGGCAGCGTTTCGTACACATTTCCATCCTCTCTGCCTTTTTTCTGCCTCCATCCAACAAGCGAAGCTTTGTCCTTGTCTGGCCGCTCCCCAGGCAGACACCTGGAGTCCTAGAGGTGCCCTCTCCAAACTAAACACCCCTCCCTCTGTTAAACTAAAAACACATCATCTCCACAATGTTAAGATAATTAAAGTGGGAGCTTCCACGCTGCTAGCCTCGGCCGACTCGGAAGAAAACACGACACATCTCGGAATCAAAGCTCATTAAAATCAAGCGAGTGATGAGATGCTTCCTCCCCCCCCTCCTCCTCAGTCTCCTCCTCCCCTCCTCCCTCATCTTTATCACCCTTAAGCAAGTGCTGCAAACAGCGGAACCCGAGTCAGCGATAGCACAGATTACTCATTTATTGTCTAATTCACCTGACATACATGACTCACGGGGACGTGATCACCTTGAGCAGCGTGACCTCATGAGGCGTGAGAGGGATGCTGGTTTCGTCGCTCAGGCCACCTTGTTCTGTTTTAATAGTGTCAGCAGGGTTTGGCTTAGTAGCTTTCAATCAGTGAGGCGTGTGTGTGTGTTGTAAGGGGTGTTTCACACGGCTCTGTGGAGGTGTAACACCCTGCCTGTAGTGTTGTTGTAAAGCACATTAGGGGTGACTGAGGGTGTTGTTATGGTATCATGATGCTGGTCCAGCACTCAGGGAAAGGTGAGAAGATGTGTGTGTGTGTGTGTGTGTGTGTGTGTGTGTGTGTGTGTGTGTGTGGTCGGGATTTTGGCCAGCATGGCTTCCAGTCTTTGTATTGCAGAGAGCAGACTCCTAATCCCCACCTTCATTTAGTCAATGGAGGCTTCAAGAGATTAATATACAAAGCTAATTTTAAAAAAGAGCAGTCACGTGATCATACAGATTTTCATCAAGATGTCAGATTAGTAAAATGTTATTACAAGGGCTAAATAAAACACAGTTTTTAATATTATTGGCCAATCAAACATCTTTTACAGTAACTTTATTTTGCATTGAAATCTTAACGTTTATTATGATGAGCACAACCTTATTATGACTAGTGTCAAAATAAAATAGGAATGTGGTTGTCTGCAGTGGAGAGAGTTTGTGATGTATTTGTGGGATAAAGATAATCATTGTCTGCTCTTTTTAAAGTCTCATGCTTGTTTTTTTTTCATCCTGCACAGCAGCAGTGCAGAACTTGTTATATTTGAAGATTTCGGATCAGGGTTCAAGCGTCTGAAACGATATTTCCAAAATATCCCAAAAATAAAAAGTTCTAACCGCACTAGCTAGATTCAGTGTTCTGTTTCAATGCCATCGTTCAACTTAGTTTAGCATCACTTTCTTTCGGTCCCGGTTTTGTCATCAAATTAAATCTGTGACCCTTTTCGAACCTGTGATGTGATCGCGTAATGAGACAAACATGGATCCTGGCTGACAAGAGACGCTGTGGGGTGCCATGTGGAAACAGAGCTTTAAAGTAGTTGTACAGAGGGAGAAGAAAAACATTGTTTTACCCCAGAGGTGGGCTGATAGCGTGCTGAAAAGCCCATTTGAAGAGGTAGGCCTCATCTGTCACTGGGCAATGGAGGAGGCAGCCATGCAGAAGCCCCCTGATTATAAAGAGATAATTTCATCCAATCCTCCGGTGGTGCTCCATCGCCTTGCTGCCATACTCCACTGCCTTTCATATTTGTTCCCAGCCTGCATCTCCTCACCCGGTTCGTTTTATTACAGCTCCCACTCAATACATATATTTTAGCTCCCCCTTGAATAGAAGGAGGAAGAAAAGCGGGTGTCCCTCCTCTCCTCCTACTCTCAACCTCCACACACACTCGCAGACACATACACCATGTGTCTTTTGCTGCGCAGGAATCCACAGCTCTCAACTTGTTGTGTAATGCCTGCCGTGCAATTTGCAGTGAATTAAGCTCAAGTTAGGCACGTAACTGCACCGATTTCCCTCTTGCACGCTCAGAAAGTGGCAGACGGGATTTCCATCCGAATCCAGACAAATGGGATCGCAGGTTGTGGCACGGAGGAAATAAGAGATGAAAACATCTGAAGAGATGCATGTAAATAAGGTGAAGCTCATAATTGCATCTTGTTGTTGAATTGCTGGTTTTCACCTTGAAACTTGCCCTCCTTAGACACCAAAGATGTAACAAAGTATTAGTGTTAATAAATCTGGAAATTAAATCATTTCTCAACCCTTTATTGTATCATTTTTTGAAAGTAAATGAGCGCTAATATGCTAACACAAGCTTAAAGTGTTGTTACAAAATGAGTGTTTAACTGGGGGAAAGAAAAGGGGGGAGGTGAATGGCACTCCAACCTTTCTCTCTCCTCGTTTTAACTCACTGCTGGAGGTAAGAGAAATGACACAAGGAGAGAAGGAGGGTAAGAGCGAAGGGAAGGGCAGGAGGGAGGAGAGAGTCGGGGAGAGCAGGTCGACTCGCTCATCAATAACCACAAGGTCAGACAGGCAGTGCCGGGCTGAGTGGGCCCTGTTAGGAAGCAGCAGCTGAGGATTTGTAGAGCTTGTAAAGGCTTAAAGCAACACCGCTCCGCCTTCTTTGTGCCGCTAGCCGGGCCTTTGAAGGGCCAGGGAGACACCTGCTGGTGGCTGGGGGGGACGGTGGTCATCAAGGATCAGCTCGCTGTCTGCTGGCACAGAAAAAGGACTGAGGGGAAAATTATAGCAGCACACAATACATGTGTCATTAATAACAAGGCTTTTTTTCCTGCCTGACAAACAGGATCTGTGCTGGCTGTTGGAGTGGAGATATATGGCATGGTAATTGAAATTGTATGCTTAATTGATTCTTTGAATTAAGATTTGTTCAGTGACCCTGAATAGAAAAAAAAAACCAAGCGTACGAGGAGATAAACAAAAAGATTACTACAAAATATAAATTATAAATAAATATTTCATAAAATACATCTGTTTAAAACACATTTAAATGAGATTATGCTTTTATTTTTTCTAGTTTGTTGAATTTTAATAAATGCACATTTTAAAGCTGTTTCTTTTTTGTTGTTTTATTTTGCTTGTGTTTTATTCTATATGGTGTGACCAGTTCAAGTCATTGTTTTATCCACTGAGCTGCGGCTGCTGACTATTAGTTGGAAATGCAAAATTGCTGTATTATTTTAAGGTTGTACACAAATTATCATTGAGTTTGATGTACGATCACGTCACGAGCAAATTACAGCAGTAAATCTAACTAAAAAATAACTTGCACATGAACTGTTATGACATCTTTGAGACTGGAGAGGCTTTAAGATAACAGCAATCCACTTTAGCTGTTGGCTAATCGACCTGATCAGAATTAAACTTTTATTTAACAGTTTGAGGAACCGGAGATCGCCTTGGAATATTTTTCATACCAGAAAAATGAATAAATGAATCCGGTTCCTTGACTATTTCTCACACACGTCTTTAAATGAATACATTAAATAGTGTGTTAAACTTTATATCAACCACCCTGCTGCTCCACCCGTCCTCAAAGGCATTTAGCTTGTGAGCGCTGTGTGAGACTTCAGAAATGTGAGCAAACAGATACTTTTCCTTTGAGTGGAAGGGGAAAAAAAAATTCTCAGATGTCTCTTTTTCTTTATGAGCTTTCTAATTTATGGAGAGGAATGCACTCGTGTGCCCTTCTCTCCTCTCAAGTACAGGCATGAGCAGCTCCAGTAGGTAGCATAAAAGCTCTTTAGCTGTCTAGTGGAGTAGATTACCGGCCCTGCCGTTAAATCCAGCCAGAGACCCCTAAGTGAGCATTATCAGTATGGTGCAGCATGCTGCCTCCACTCTTTTTATTTCCCTCCTCTCATTCTCTCCGTCATCTCACAGGTACTTTGTGCAGGGAAATTTCTCACTGTGAGATGGTAATGGAGAGAGACGGCGAGGGGAGGGAGTGTTTGAGAGATGATGTACCACAGGATGAGAAACCCCTGCAGTAGCAGGAAAGTAAAGATGAAGACACGAGGAGGACGTAGGGGATGTATGATGCGATGGGGGGGGGGTCTGTTGCTTGTAAATGTGCCATTAATTCACTCATCCCTCCATTTTGAGATGCAGGTCACTCCAAGTTATAGCTGACAGTCGGCTTGTAATATTTATTTGACACTGAATGCAGCATTAAATCAGTCTCCCCGAGGCAAAACTGATAACCTTTCACGCAGCTTGTAATATTTTTTTAAACTCGGGGATAATTTTATGTTGTGTGTCAGATCGCAACCCTACTGTTTGCTCTCTGTGAGAAATGATTCTCTCAGATGGAAACAAGAAGAGAAACAGGGCAGCGTTTCCATGAGCTCCTACTCCGGAATCAATACTGTGCTTTAAGGCGTTTTGTTAGAGGAACACTGTGAGAGTGACTGAAGGGGGGGGTGATATGTGGAGCATATCTGGGCTCAGAGTACAGATAATTGTTAACCAAGGATTACATAATGACTTCGTAATGTAAACAGAGAGCTGCATGCCAATTTAATGTTCTCACAGAGCAGGAATGGAGAGCTTCATGCAGTTTTTTCAGATAATGCTGACAGACTGTGAGCTTTGACGCATTATGTCTGTGTCTGTGTGAGTCAATGTGTGTGTGTGTGTCCTTCCACCTCAGTTTAATTCCATCCAGAGGTGCTTTAAACACAGCCAGACATCCTGTCTTAAGTCCAGCATGTCGTTTCCAAAGGTGTACGCCAGTGTTCAGGGGCAACCGCCAGGGCTTGTTAATGGTGTCACAGGAGCTGAGAGGAATGTCATCCTTTGGGTTCGCTGAGGTGCTTGTCACCTGCCAAATCAATATCTCCCTGCTCAGGTCACAACACACACGCAGCAGCAGTCTCCTGGTGGAGATGCGATTGGCGGCTTCCTGTTTGGAAGAGCTGAGCTTGTAACATTCGTCTGTGTTTCTGTTGCAGAACTCTCCAGTTTAATGGCTGGCAGATAGAGGCCAAACGGGGACAATCAACATGAACTCCATACCGTCGATGGACAGACACATCCAGCAGACCAATGACCGTCTGCAGTGTATCAAACAGGTGAGGTGCAACCAGTGACACCATTTCTCATTAATGTGTAAGACTGTGAGGTTTGATGTGTTCTACACTCACATAAAGGATTATTAGGAACACCTGTTTAATTTCTCCTTAATGCAATTATCTAATCAACCAATCACATGGCAGTTGCTTGAATGCATTTAGGGGTGTGGTCCTGGTCAAGACAATCCCCTGAACTCCAAACTGAATGTCAGAATGGGATAGAAAGGTGTTTTAACTAATTTTGAGCGTGTCATGGTTGTTGGTGCCAGATGGGCCGGTCTGAGTATTTCACAATCTGCTCAGTTACTGGGATTTTCACACACAACCATTTCTAGGGTTTACAAAGAATGGTGTGAAAAGGGAAAAACATCCAGTATGCAGCAGTCCTGTGGGTGAAAATGTCTTGTTGATGCTAGAGGTCAGAGGAGAATGGGCCGACTGATTCAAGCTGATAGAAGAGCAACTTTGACTGAAATAACCACTAATCAGTAACCTTGAGATGGATGGGCTACAACAGTAGAAGACCCCACTGGGTACCACTCATCTCCACTACAAATAGGAAAAAGAGGATACAATTTGCACGAGCTCACCAAAATTGGACAGTTGAAGACTGGAAAAATGTTTTCTGGTCTGATGAGTCTAGATTTCTGTTGAGACGTTTAAATGGTCGAGTCAGAATTTGGTGTAAACAGAATGAGAACATGGATCCATCATGGCTTGTTACCACTGTGCCGGCTGGTGGTGGTGGTGTCATGGTGTGGGGGATGTTTTCTTGGTACACTTTAGGCCCCTTAGTGCCAATTGGGCATCTTTTAAATACCATGGGCTACCTGAGCATTGTTTCTGACCATGTCCATCCCATCATGACCACCATGTACCCATCCTCTGATGGCTACTTCCAGCAGGATAATGCACCATGTCATAAAGCTCGAATCATTTCAAATTGGTTTCTTGAACATGACGATGAGTTCACTGTACTACAATGGCCCCCACAGTCACCAGATCTAAACCCAATAGAGCATCTTTGGAATGTGGTGGAACGGGAGCTTCGTGCCCTGGATGTGCATCCCACAAATCTCCATCAGCTGTAAGATGTTATTCTATCAATATGGGCCAACATTTCTAAAGAACGCTTTCAGCACCTTGTTGAATCAATGCCACGTAGAATTAAGGCAGTTCTAAAGGCGAAAGGGGGTCAAACACCGTATTAGTATGATGTTCCTAATAATCCTTTAGGTGAGTGTATATCAACTGGGTCTATCCCAGTTTTTGAACTTCTGTTTTGTTTAGGGATGCAACGATACCACCTTTTTCAAATCGATACTTGGATCTGAGTACTTGCCAATACCGAGTACCAATGCCGATACTTCTACCACACAAAAAAATGGAAGAGAGGTTTTATTTTCTTCTCTGCTTGTTACAACAAATGATTTTGAACTAGATAAAAAATTTAAATATTAATAAAAATGACAACAAAACAAAAATTTCACGTGAAAAATAAAACATTTCTGTGAAATTATTGCAGTTTCCACAAGTATCAATTTATGATCTTTGTTAACTGATACGAGGTATCGGCCCTGATACCAGTATCGGTATCGGTACATCCCCAGTTTTGTTTTGTTTTGTTTTTTTTGATTAGAGTTAAAAAAATAGTGTTAAAAACATGCAGATAAGTAACACATCATTTGTTGACATGTAAATAAAACTTATATATCAATTTAATGAAAGTAACAAACAGGGAAAAATGGAAAGCTACAGCCTAAATTTTTCACTTATTCCTTAGCATAAGATTAAATAACAAAGTTCCAGTTTAAACCGGATCTCCATCAGGTGAAACACTTATTACGATTGTGAACTCATCTTTTCAAATCCATAATGAAAAAACAATTATCCTGTATGCTGTTAGCAGTATCTGAAAACTGATACAGAACTCTGGCAATCATGAAAGAGCAACATATAATCACCCAACAATTACAGGAAACGTCTGATCTCATATTCTTGGTTGAAAATGGAGTAAGAAGAGATCAAAGACACGTTACTTCACCCGCAGCATGACTTCTTCAGTTTTGTTAATCTTTCTGACCGATAGTTTTCTCCAGGGTGTGAAACTGATCTTTGGAAAAGTTTCTTCCCACAAACTCAGACATTTCTAAATACAACATTCATAGCTTTATTTCTTAATAAATATATTTATTTTGCTTAGCGTTTTAATCATAGATCTTTTCTGAGGAACTTTAATACTATTTGATTAACTTGATATTAACGCAGAGGATATTTGCCTGTAAAACATCAGCTGACAATGTTTTCTAACAGTTTTGTCCTTTTCACCTGTAGTGCGTCACTTGAAGTGATGTTTAGGATGTTTTTGTCAGCCACGGGCGTTTTCAGACCTCACAAATCCAGTTTTAATGATTTCCTCTACAGCTCAGGGAGAACACACTCGCCTCTGGCTTTAGACAAATATTTAACTTTTCAGCCTTGAACTGTGTCAATCAGAAGAAAAGAAAGAAGGAAAGAAGAAATAGGAGCTCGTCTTTTGGTTTTGAGAGGTAAAGTAGGAAGGAAACAACCTCCGTTCCTCTTTCAGAGCGTGTGTCTGCACTCACACGGCGAGACTTCCTGTTTGACCACAGTAAAGTGACTCATCTGTTGTTATCAAGACTCTGGTGTGACTCAGGTTACTGACGATGAGGAGGTCAAAGAGCAGGGGCTCCCCTCCCTCACCCATCATCATGACCCACCTCTCGCTCCTCCACCACCTTTTGTTCTCCTCCCTTCGCTGTTTACGGCGAGACGAATCATTGGCTGAATTAAACAGACATACTTGCGTAACCCACGGCTACGGGGCTCTCCCTTTGATCACCTCTTTTAAACTGATAGTACATTTTGTTTTGGGGGCCCTCCCTTAAAAAGTACATCAAGGAGGCCTTTGAGACAGTATATGGTGCTTGTACTTAAACGTGTAAGTGGCAAATCGTTTTACCCTCAGCAGGGAGTTTGAGACAAAATGAGACAGGGTGGATGTTTGAGGAGCAATCAGAGGGAAGCTCCTACACTATCTGGAGCTTTGATGTTCTTAAGTAATAAGGAAAGGAGAGGTAAACAATCTCTGTCGTCAAGTCTGGTTACCTTTTTCACAGCAGGGTATTAAATAATTCAATATCCACTCCTCTAGCTGTGCTGACGGTTGAGATAGTCTGTTAAAGAGGGTGCAAAAGGGTTTGCATGTGTCTAACAACAGTTTACACAGCTCAAATGCTGCAGGGTTAAATGTATTAACCCCACAAGACAAAAATTTAAACAAATACATCCCAGTGTTAGCGCCTGAGGAGGCAGCACATGGGTAAACATGCCAATTAGAGAGATCCATAGCACACAAGTAGGCCTCCAGTCTATCTAATAAATGGTTAAGCACAGGGTCATTTCAAATCGACCAGTGAGAGCCAGCACCCCGCTAATAGAGGGAGCTTTGTGTTGCAGACAATCAGGGTTTGGAAGGCCTGCATAATAAATACCATTTATGTCCTGCCAATTAGACGAGCAGCGAGCCCATTCAGCCAGCCGTCTATTCTCCTCCCCGTGCACAAAGATGATCATCAGGGGAGATCAGAACAATTAACTCACTATCTTCCTCCCCCTGCTCCCCATTGTCCAATATCCAAGCTATTAAAATCATTAAGGAAATATTGTAAACCAATCCAGCTGTTTGCTTTAATTGAAAGTGTTCCATGCTGAAATTTGGCATCTCTAAGAATGTGGCGCAGGAATACAAATGAATCCGCTTCCATTGTGTGTTTGTTTTCTCGGAGATGTGACATGTCTGTCTGACTACTCCCAGCCAGCGCAGCGGACAGGGTAACAAATTGATTTTGTTGCTCACATGATAAATTACTTGTGAGCGCGGTGATAAAGTGGAGGGAAATTGGGATCCGGCGACATGATTGAATCGTGGTTTAAATCAGAAAATCATTGCTGTGGTTATTCTTAAATTAGCGTCTCGTTGTGGGATTTTTTTTAATTTTATTTGATATTGAAACAATAACTACAACTGAATTATAGTTTAAATTAAGCTGAGGAAAATGCATCTTTTACTTTATTTATATCAGGCTAAAGATTCTACATTAGGATGATTTAAGAACAAAAACAAATACGTCGACTGGTTAACCTTTGAACAGCCCCGGATGCTGAAAACAGCCGTCTGATTCCACCCTAACATACTTTCTGTGACAGTTTGCTTTTCTTTCACATCTCAGAATTGCACCGTCGTGAATACTTCAGGGGGAAGATTGATACTGCTAGTATCTATTTCAGAGATACTATTTTCCTCTCACGGCGTGAAGTCTGTTTTTGCTGTCAGACTCTCCCCTCTGTGATACATACGGGGGCCTGGCGGAAACCGTGAACTGTCCTCTCGCTGCAGGAGCGTTTCCTCGCAGTCTCAGCATCAATACTTCAAGCGAAACCCTAGCTGCTTCGTATAGACTGCGCTGCAGCGTTCATTCCAGAGTTAATTGTTTCCATTAATATGTCGGGGTGGGTTTTTTTTTTTTTCTTTGTTTTTCGGGGTGTCGATGAATGTAGAACAGCCGCAGCAAATTGAAAGCTGTGATTTTTGAATGGGGGGGGAGAGAGAGCGTGCGCCGGATCGCACACGCTGTCACTTTGAGTTAGGCTGCAGATGTGCAAGTTGTTTCCAGGCGTGACTACAGAGGAGGTTTGGACTTGAACAAAGCTGTGCTCTCAGGACACTGCACGTCCTGTCCATCTTTATTTCACTTGTGCTGGGCTGAGCTGTAACTGCAGTGTAAATGTTGTTGAGTCATATTCACCTCGGGGATGAGGATGGAGGAGTGTGGAGAGAGGGGGGTTCTTGGACACTAGTTTGGGGTTTGATTGGTGGGTTCTGGCTGTAAAGAGGGGAACATCTGTGGCGTGGCAGTGCCAAGCTCTCTCTGTGTGACAGCCACACTGGTGGGACCAATTGTTCTGAGTGCAAAGAACAGTAATCACTTCAAGCCCAAGTGGTGCTGCTGGTGGATGGATTTTTTACCCTTCCTTCTGCATATTCCTCTCCCTCCCTTTTATATCCTGACTGAACTGATTGCGTGTGTTGTCTAGCTTTCAGTCTCAACTAAATTTAGCATCTGTGGATGTGAGACTTTATTCACCAGTAGATATTTAAATGCTCTGCAGCCTTGTCATATCTTACTCAAGGTTCCTACGACATATCAAGCGAGTAGGGAGCAATCTCAGACAAAGCCAGAAAAATAAAATAGAATGGTTTCAACCCCCCCCTCCCCCCCCCTCCTGTCAAATACCAGCTTTGTAAACTGATATGAAAGCAGCCTTATCAAATCCTGACCTCTGCTGCCCCCTAAAGAGCAATAAGGAAAATAACACCGTGTGGCTGTACAGCTGTCGCATCCGCCTCTTCCACTCTCCCTGACAGTGAAATCAAAGCACACAGATGTATTAAGAAGGCAGCCATTCACTTTAAGCTGGCAAACCACTCTATTTACCTTTGATGCCATGGAGTGGGAGTCCATTTGTTCCTGTTTTGAACAAGTGCACTACAAAGGCTTGTGTGCATAATCTCCCCAAAGGCAGCAGATTACTGCAGAGTGTAGTGGGTGGCTGTGTGCCCTTCTGTGTTTAAATTGATTCATATTGAGTTTTGAAAGGTTTGGAAAATGAGATGACCAATTGTGACGCATGTACCAATTTTTCTGTCTTTTTTGAGGCTCCACAGTGGAACAGGGTTAGAGAGTGGAGCGCTAGCTGCAGAGGAGGAGCTAATGACATGAAGGAGAGTGTGTGGATCAAGGATTCTGCTGTCAGAGAAGGTCACAGCTCAGATCAGGGCTGAGGACAGTGAACTGAGGTCTTCCTCTTTGGATGCTCAACTTCTCTTAAAGGAATATTTCCTATATTCAGTGCGAGAAGCTGCTGCACAAACTTGGGACCCTTAAATAATCCAAATTGTCGGGAATACTGGAAAATTCTTTTTTGTTTTGATATTCTCAGTTACTTAGATTTTTAACCAAATGCAAAACCTTTAAATTAAAGTTGAAAAAGTTAACTTCTGTAACATTAATATAGATTTTCTCTTCATACGGATATGTGGGATCAAGTTATTTTTAGATATTTTTACCACATTATGCCTATTTTTTACCCTTGAAGAGTCAGTTTTGTCATAAAACTACAAATATTTACATTTAAGATGCACAAAAACACAAATTTATCAGTTTAATTTAGCGTTTTCTTTTAATCCCACTTTCAAAACTTACTGATCTTTTTATAGTTTATTCTAAGCTTTGGAGAAAATATGTTTTTTGGGTGAATTAGAGAGGTAAATGTTTCACAAACCATAAATATAGAGGGGATTTATTATAATAATAATATAATAAGTGCAACTTGAAACGGGAGTATTTTTAAGAGTTTATACAATTGTTTGTCAATTATCCAATTTCAAAATAAAAGAATGACTAGATAACTTCTTCCAATGTCTGTGTTTTGCTTTTTTGGCAGCAGCTAACAGCGTGACAACATATTTCACCATCTCTCCTTTTTTTTTCTTTCACAGCACTTACAAAATCCAGCAAATTTCCAAACAGCAGCGACCGAGCTGCTTGAATGGTGCGGTGACCCTCGAGCCTTCCAGCGCCCCTTCGAGCAAAGCCTGATGGGATGCCTCACGGTGAGTCTCCAGTTCTGAGCTCCATCCACTGCAGTTTCACTCTCATAAGTTCAAGGACAAGGAAACAGAAGAACTGAAACAACTGCTGCATCAGCTCCCCCCCCACAAACTCCCTCAGGTAGACGAGAGAGCTAATGTTTAGCAGCCTGATCTTTACCGAGGTCACTGAAAAAAAAAAACACTTCACTCAGGAGAAACTACTCAGATTTATCATCATTTCACTGACCTTATTAACAGCTTGTACTTTGGATTGTTGAATTCAGCCAAAAACAAAACAAAATTTATAAAAAGCAACAAATAAAAAAGTGGTCTTGAGCCTTAAAGGAGAACGCCCGTTTTTTGCAATTGGGGCCTTATTTATTCTGTGAGATGTGTTTTACTCGTCATCAGTGGTACTTTTTTGTGATTCGGATTCGTCTCGTAGATTTTTGATTCACACGGCAAATACCTAAACGCCAATAAACGAGAGTCGGTTGGGCCTGCGTTCGCCGACCCTAAATCGGTTTAAAATCAGTTCAAATCCGTTATTTTTTTAATCTCATTCCTCATTTTGCTGTTGCACCCAGGATATGCGCAAAATCGACCCATTTTTTTCTACACTGAAAACAAGAGTTCCGATTTGTGTGTTGCTACGAATAGCTAAGGAGTAGCAGTTTCAAACAACTTCCTTACAGGTAATACGTGAGTGGGCACGGAGAGATGACATCACTCTCCCGTCACTGTAAAAAATATCATTTCTATGAGCGCAGGATTCAAGATGGCACTGGAACGGAATAAACAATAGAGTATCTAAATGGCCAGATTAAAAAAATAACGGATTTGAACTGATTTTAAACCGATTTAGGGTCGGCGAACGCAGGCCCAAGCGACTCTCGTTTATTGGCGTTTAGGTGTTTGCCGTGTGAATCAAAAATCTCCGAGACGAATCCGAATCGCAAAAAAGTACCACTGAAGACGAGTAAAACACATCTCACAGAATAAATAAGGCCCCAATTGCAAAAAACGGGCGTTCTCCTTTAAAATAGGCAGTTGTTATAAAAGAAACATTTCAAATGTTCTTAAGTTACTTTGCAGTAAATACACAACGTACTATCAGGAGAATGCAGGTGTTTCACTCACCTGTCACCTGAGCTTTAACACACAACTTTAAGCTGCAGATAAAAGAAGCTGCTTTAGGTGATGTCTGTGTCTTCAACACCAGCTGAAAGTCAAGACATTTATGCTTAAAGTAAAAACACTTTGTTCCAAGTGTGTTTTCTAAAGTATAAACTGCACTCGTAGAAAGGCCCAGAAACTCATTTAACAACCAAATTGTTGCCTTTCTGCATGTACGTCGCTGAAACTCTTTATTTATATCTATATGTCCTGAGAAAACATGAAGAAATGATCTCCTTATTTGAATGTAGAGTAATAAAAAATGATTTACCGAAAATGTAAAAAAAAAAAAAAAAAAACATAAAAAAGGAAAATATTGAAAATTGTTGAATTTTAATGTGGGAGCTAGTTAGAATGAGTTGTTAAAATAATTAGTAGTTAAAGCCTGTAGCTCATGTGCTGTGACTGTTAGCGAGTAATTGAAGAAGAAAAAATGTCTTTTGGGATCACAGTGAACAAGTAATTGTGTCTTAATTTGTTCCCAATTTATTCTAACTTTACTCGCTCTCAGTGTGTCACATTTTTCCTTTTCCACATTCAAACTCTCAGAAACTAAACTGAGACGGTTTTCAGACACCTGCAACAACTTTGAGATTATTTTAACAGATTTTTCTAACTTGTTTAGAGTCCCTGCGATGCCTGCAAGGAAAATTAGAACCAAATATTATCAAAGTCTCTTAACCCTCATGCAGACTCAGAGATTCGGATCAGTCTAATATATGAAAAGCACGTGTTTTCATCATGTTGGATGAACCCACCACAACTTCACTGACTGTGTACAATTATCCTCCTGAACTTATAACCACTTTCTGTGACTTCTTACACAAAAATGACAATTTAGCTAAACATCCTTCACCAGTTTTGGTTCTAATTAGACAGTCTATACTCATATCCTTCTTTTTAATGGGGGATTCCTATAAATAAAGCTCAGATATACATTCTCTGGTCTGCTGTCACGTCAAGACTATATTTACAGAGGATAATAACACGGTGCGGGCAGCAGAATTCAGCTGTACTACCTCAGGATGTGTCTTGAAGTGTGACAGCAGGATCGTGGCTATGAAAACCCAGGATGGGAGGATTTTGGGGTTCACACAGGACTTTATGATTTGGGTGAAGGTAAATCAAAGCAGTGTGTGGAACATGAGGGTGATTTACCCTGCCTCCGTCTCTTAATGTTTCCTCTCAGTGGGTCATCTCCGCTCTCAAGGCCACATTTTCTCCTAATTTCGCTGCCAACCGACTCATCTGGAACTTATAAACTTGTTGCTTTGTCTATCATTTAAGTTAAAGTGAATCTCTCATGCAGCTAAAGGTCACTGGGGCACGTCAAATCAACAGGCTGTGTGTCCTCAGACGGGTGTGTTAAAGATCATTTTAAATATTTAAAGATAATAAGCCAGAAATAATATTATAGTGGATTGTTTAAATAGAAACTGTAGCTTAAAAGAAATTATAACATTTTAATGAGTGATTATTCTTTGTATTCTTTTCGGATTTTTTAAACCATTTTTAATACCAACTGCAGACGAGTGCATAAAAAACAGGCATTACTTCTGATGGTCTATTATTATTTACAAGGGATGCAGCGATACCGATACTGGTATTGAGTATCGGGACCGATACCATTCTAATTTACTCATATCAGTTAGTTACCAGGAATCGATACTTAAAATGTAGAAAAACTGCAATAACTTCAAGGATTTTTTTATTTTTCACTTGAAATTTTGCTTTTAGGGTAATTTTTATTAATTTATTTATTTTTTTATCAAGTTCACCATCATTTGAAAGTAAAACCTGTCTTCCAATTCATTGCATTATTTTGTGTAGTAGAAGTACCGGTATTGGCAAGTACTTGTAATTGTATTGTTGCCTCCCTAATTATTTATAAGTACAGCATTTTACCTTTATTCTATCCAATAAACTGGATTCGTTTAAAATATGACCCACGCCGTGTGTCTGAGTTTTCTGAGTTCTGCATCCTGTTGATGTGTTCAGGTGGTCAGTCGCGTAGCAGCTCAGCAGGGGTTTGACTTGGACCTGGGCTACCGACTCCTGGCCGTCTGCGCTGCCAACAGGGACAAGTTCACTCCAAAATCAGCAGGTAAGACCAAAGTTGTCTCAACTGCCGCCTCAGACCATCTGGCCATGCTGGTCTCAAAGTTGATATTTTAGCATCTTTTTCCTGAAACCCAGTTCAACTGAGAAAGGTCCAGATATCTGTATTTATCAAGCAACAGCTCTATTTCTTCATGTTTTATTATTTATGTCACTATCTGGGTACAGTGTGGATTTTTGGTTGAAATGTGGAGTTTTTCAAGTGAAGGGAAAAAAGCATGCTGAAGTATGGGGGGGGGGTGAAGATGTACAGGCTGTCAACAGCTCAGATGTTAACAGAAATATTTCAGGATCTTTTACAGTCAGTGATTTGTGGTTTCCACCTCTTTATGAGAAAATCTCAGCTTTACGATTGCTTCCGAGTGCTCAGCCACTCCTCCGATCCTTCTCAAGTCATCAAACACAGATTGTTTGATTTTTTTTTTTTTTTAAATTCACCATTTTAAGGCTCTAAGTCATATATATCTCTTACTTTAGCTAGAAATCATCCTGTTTCTGCCATTAACTAAGGAAATCGAGTGTTTGAATTCTGCTTAATCAAATCCTAGAGTCTATTTTAAAGTACTGCAAATTAAATCTCTGTATGAATAATTTCCTGCAACAGTAGTCAGTTGAAAAGCTCAAAGTACTCGTGTTTAGACAGCATTCCAAAATGCATTTCACAGACAATTATCTACCTGTATATGCTTGAACACTGGGAGAGAAGAAGAGCAGCACAGATTTCGGAGATGTTTATGCAAGGAAACCCCTGCTGAAGGTCGACCCTCCAACGTTAGAGACAGATGACTCAGAAGAGACTTGTTTGGAGCCATGTGGACTTGTTTAGGCCAAAACCCAAAAGCAAATTCTTTATTTTGTAAAATGGTGAAAAAAGTAAATGAAAAGACTTCAGGTCAACAGATGAAGCTAATTCCGCCAGCGCTAACTCGTCTCAGCTCCGACACGCCGTGTGGTCGGGCCACTGCGTTTTTGTTATGTCATCCGAACGCCTCTCCCGAACACGGTAGAAAATCGAGCCGAGGGGAAGGCAGAGAAGTAGGAAATCAATGTTCACAGTCAGCTTAGAGCTGAAATGGCTTGTAGCTTTGACAAATTGATTAATCATGGAATGCCTCCAACAATTTAAGGGATTAGATTTTTCTTCTTCTTCTTCTTCTTTTGTTGCAAGAACAAGCTTCAAAGGGCAAAACTGGAGACTACATTAAAGCTTCGTTATCGCCACCTTTTGATTTTATCAGCTGGCGTATGTAAGAAGATAATGTTAGTTGTAAATTAAATTCCTGCTCGTCGGTCTGGAATTGAAAAACTCGATACACAGTGTGAGTAAGTGAATTAGACAAGTCCTCTTGTTATTGGATATAGTGGGGGTGTTGGTCAGTCCATTTGCCTCTTTGGAAGTGGACTTCATGCTGGGGCAGAGCTGGGGGGAGGGGTGTCTGTCTGCTCGTAGTGACCTCTTTGTGAATGGGATTAGCCTGCTCTATTAATCTGTGATTACTTGGACTGTAATCTTTGCACACGATGCTGCTGAAGCCTAAACAGACTCACTTGGTGCAGCTAAACTCATCATGGCCTCTTGTCTTTATCGATTATCAACACTTTCTAAACAATCACTGATAAAACTTTATTTCTCATCCATGAGGGTCAGAGCTGCAGCATTCCCGATCATTTTTGCCTCAGCGAGCTCTTGGAATTCCTCGTCTGAAAAGAGTGAAAAGGGGCACCAACTTACAGCAGGGAGGGAGTTTCTCAGCTCCTCGAGCCATCCATTCATCCTCACATGTAACAAACAGCCTGGTAAAGCAGCCCATAATGAGTTCTCACTCTGCTCAGGCTCGGGTTGTTTCTACACTTGTTTCACACATTCAGGGATGTTTCCAAGTCGAGTCAGTACACACCGTGGGCTGTAGTTAACAGTGTCAGCCTGATTGTGTTTTTATTCCCTTTGTTCCGTGTTGTTTTGTTGGTATGAATGTGGGCGTGTTTTAAGGTGAGACATCAAGAGGCCAGCTTTTCTAATCTGTTAAAGCTTTAGCAAGCGGGTGCCACAGCGAGTGGGTGTTGTGTTTGTTTCACACTGTATACATCGAAATCAAGTCGCTTTGAATTTGTCCAGAGGATTTTGATACTTTGATCCAAACATGCAGCTGTGCAACAGGTGCGTGCAGGTGGACAGAATTAGTAAGGTGAAAGGGAAAGGTGGAAATTAAATATGCTAGTTTGCTAATTGAAGAGTTTCCTGCAAACTCTGTGAAGATGCAACTAATATTTTTTACATTCTTCACCTAAATGGATCGTTTTAGCCCATTTAAGTCCTATTAACTCTTATCTAAACAATTGTAGGCTAAACATATTAATTTACCATTATTTTATCAAAGTCAATCTTAATTTTTTGTATTCATTTTTTTTATATATTGAAAAAGAATTCAGGAAAGAACTTGGAGTGGTTTTGCAGAGACCTCTTGGCTTATCAGGGTTGACGAGGTGAAAGTTCTTGTGCTTGGAAGTACGTGCACCTAATTCTTAGGAACACTTTATGATCACTGACGTCTTCCTGTCAGCCATGATTGATGGGCTGACTTGCACGGCGGGGCTGTAAGTCAGCTGCCACACACTTAGCTGATAGTAAATATCAGGAGAGTAAATACAGACGGGGGGAGATAAGAGCTCGGGAGCTGCTTCCTCTCTTGTTGCAGTTTTATGTCTGCAGCAGCAGGCGGGTGATGGGTTCCATCTTCAGCGCTTCCATAAGGCTCTGCATAACAACGCTGTCTGTTTTTCATATTAAACCTGATTTATATTGTCACTCTAATCATATGCTTATTTGTCATTTTCTTACCTGAACTCAGCTGCCGAGATCTGACTCGTCGGCCTTGTTTGCATGTGTTTTTAAATTTTGTTGTGTTTTAAAATCATGTATGTATTTATCCAGAAGCTCGGTGACAAATTGGGTTTAATTGGCCCCGCCTTTACTGATACCATTCAGCCTCTTCCTGCTCCTCCTCCTCTTCTTCTTCCATGCCCCTTAATTACAATGACTATGATGGATTAAGTCGACTGCGTGCGTTCAAAGCGGAGGTTAGGAAATTGTCACTTCACCTGAACCGTTTCAGTTGCCACTTTTCGACTGGTGCTGCATCTCCCGCGTGTAGGCTGCTACTTTAAGTGAATTGATTGAAACTTCTTTTACTCGTTGCTCTGGACTCGGGCCAAGACACAGGCTGTCTAGCACATTAGGCACCACCCCCCTTTGCAAGTTTGAAATGTGAGCTGCCTGCATTTTTCCCCTCCCCTCCCTCCCCCTCCCTGCTCTCCCTTCTGGCGAAGTGGCTGTGGCTGCTTCTGTGTGATGTGTGTATTGGGAGAGCAAGCAATGGATCACTAGACAGAAAAAGAAGATACATCAATAACAGCTGCATACATCCGAGGTGAGGAGATAAGCATTTGGTTCTCTCCCTCTCTGCCTGTCCTCCCTCCTCCTCCTGTCTCCCCCCTCTCCCCCCCATCTCTGTGTCTTTAACCCTTTCCTGCAGGAGAAGCTGGCTCCTGATTTTGGGTGAATTGTTTGAGATGCTACCTGCCTCCTTCTCTGACAACAAACCTCGTCTCCTCTGTGCTATTAGTGTTGCATGAAGTTTCCTTTTTTAACAGCTTATCCCCGTTTCTTTCCTCTTTGTCGTCTCTGGGGTATTTGTTGCTTGAGTGCAAAGAAGCCGGTGGCAAGTACAGCAGGAGCCCATTAGCAGTGACTCCATCTGTGATTGGTTTTGCCTGCAAAACGGAGAGAGCGGCCATGAATAATTGATGTGTATTGTGCAGTCAGTCAGTCACTGGACACGCAGGGGGAGAGAGAGAGAGAGAGAGAAGAGAGGAAAAAACTGAGGGAAGCTGCCGCCCTGAGACACAGAGGGAAATGAGGAGGAAGAGGGTGGGAGGGGGAGAAGAAGAGGAATGTTATAAGGAAGGTGGAAGGGAGAAAGAGCTTTAAAATAGCTGCTGGTTTCAGTAGTGCACAGATTAAGGCTGCCCCGTATCGCCTTTTGTTCTGCGGTTGCAGATTCAAGCTCAGAAGTGTTTCTAGGCACATGATCTGCTTTTGTTCTGTTTAGTAAAAAAAAAAAAAGCAGGGACGTTGCCGGAGTTGGTTGAAATACGGGTGGCATCTCAGACATGGAAGGAGGAGTCTTTGCCATGTGAATACAAGACAAGACTGCGAAGCTGTGAGCTGTCAAAAGGAGAAGACAACAGATAAAGAGTGTTTGGGGGGGGGGGTGTAGTCAGTGACAAGAGGAAAGGTGGATCTGCTGCTGCTGAGAGGTACTTCACATTATTTCACCCCCGGAGTAGCCGAGGGAGGGATGATCCCCGTGTTGGTGGGCACAGACATTCAGGCAAACCACGTCCTAAACTAACCGAACGGGGTATGACAATATGACGGGTGGCTTGCAGCACCCTCCATGATGGAGGTGCAACAGCTGACTGTTGCATTTGACCCAAATACAGCTGACACAGAGAGGGTCAAAATGGTTTTGATTATCCCCCTGAGTTGCTCTGACCTACTTGAGTTGACGTCTTCCACAAGACTCTTAGCAGTTTATCACGACCCTTAGCACCACACGGCGAAAGCAGCCAAGCTCACTACACAGACAAAAGCATTGAATGGATTTAGATTTGTTTCCAGCTGTTTTCAAGTTATTAAACATTAGCAATACGTTTTGATTTCAGGTGTTGATACACAGCCATCAGCTATTTCACAAGAACTTCAGATTTTTAGCTTAATTACCAAAAATTCTTCATTCTTACTTTAAAAAGAGCTGATTTCCTTGCTGTTATAACTATATTCTAAAAAATAAAACACTGTTAAAAAGATCATGTAAATAACTATGAACATTATATTCTGCAATGATGTTTAGTAGAGGTCGACCGATATTAGTTTTTCTAATGCTGATGGCTGATATGTGCTACCGATATTTGTGGCCGATATCTCAGCACTTTCTATTTGTTTGCCTGCTAAAACATCACACTAATTTAACCAATTTTCCAATTATAATTTTCTGTTCTGAACATATTTACAATCAAACATCTAACCAAAGTTAAACAAATCAAATTAACCAATTAATAAATAAAATGAATGAAAAAGTGAAAATATAATGATAATAAAGTCTAACCGAGTAAATAATAATGACTAACCATGTAACAGCTGGGAAGCTAACGTTAGCTCCACAACACGCATAGAGTAAAATTCTAAGATTTCCTCACAGGAAAAATAATTTAACCTGTAAAATAGTGGCAAATATGTTTAAAGAGCCCTTCCATTAAAAACAGTTTTTCTGAGGTTTCTGTTGAATATTTTAGCTCCACAGGTGTTCTTACCTTCATAGTGGGTGTGAAAACAGGTCAACAACTTCTCTTTCAGTTTTAATCTCTCAAACTACGATAACACCCGAGTTCGAACGGCCTGTATCTGTTTCGTCACAACTCCTTCGTTCGTTAGTATTCGGCATCTCCCGCAGTTGAAACCCCGCCTAGAATGCTGCTGGCTAAAAGCTGTTAGCATAAGACGTAGCAAACGGGAAGACACGACGTCTGACGTTGCCATGCGCAGCGGAGCAGGAAACAGTATTCCTTGCTCTCATAGGCTAGTTTGTTAGCTAGTCCAGCAAATTCGAATAATGAATATGAACGAGCTGCTGACAAAGCAGCCTGACAGAAGGAGCCGAAACCACCCGAATTTTAATGCTGACAGATTGAAAGGTCTGTTAATCAGTGTTTCCTGATGTTTTATAGATATAAAATGTTTCATATTACTGGTTAATACTTAAGACATAACCACAAAGTCCTGAAATTTGTATGAAATTACCTCTTTAAGAAACAAGCGGTCGATAACTATAAAAATTGTTTCAAACAAACAATCAAGGCAAATAATTTAAAATGCTACACGAGATGTGTTTTCCCTGAGAACAGTTACCTGTTTTTTTTTTTTACTTTGGCATTTTTGTACTTACCTTGATGTGTTAAATTTCTAATTATCATTAAAGAATAAATATTCCAGTATGTGTACCAAGTGATGTCAAATTCCTACTGTAAAAGCACTAAAAAGTCGATATTGGAGACAAAAATTAGAAATCCGCAGCCTGAGAAACCGCTTTTGATAAAGGAAACATGTTTTTAACATTCCAATAAAACAAAACCATGTTTACTAAATATAAAGCTTATGACTTTAGAAAAATCTGAAGTTAAGCCTTACCTTTAACTCCAAACAAAACTTTCAACTGAAGCTATCTGGGCACATGCATATAGGACCCCACCTGGAGCATCAGGCTGCCCACGGATAAGCCTGACTTTAAATCAGCTCTACAAAATAGAGTTATCAGCCAATGCCGATATGTAGAATTACTGCAAATATCGGCCGTCAACCTCGAATGTTTAGCTTCTGATTAAAGTTAGAGTTTGCAATAAGCATTACAGGTAAATATGTATTCATAAAATTTCTTGTTCTTTTTGTTGTTTTTCTTTTTATTTTATTTTCCTTTAAGAAGATGTTGCCCTGACCTTTTCTTTAAAGCTTCTGAGTAAAGTTACAGAAGCATCCCGTAGGATCCCGCTGGCTCCTGATGGGATTTGTAGACACTGTCGGTTGCTTCAATCAAAGAAAATCAGCTGCAACTAATGGCAGAGTACAGTTTGTGTATATCTTCTATGTTTGGTCCTTCAGACACAAAGTGAGATTTTATTCCACTCGTGTTCCATTAAGGATCAACTATCATCAACTCCTGAGCAAGAAAATTAAGAAACTACCAAATCCTAAATAGTTTGACAATATATAATTTGTATAAAGGGAATGATCTTTTGGAAAAAATTAAAATAATACAAAATAAAAAAATTAATTGTTGCAGGAATCCTGCTTGAAGCAAAGGAATTAATAAAATACACATAATCCAAAAACTGTATTTTCCCTTTAGTCTTCCTACTACTAGACCAGAAAGCATTCAGTATCAGAATAATCTCCTCTTGGATCAAGTCTGACTTTCAGTGGTTCCACTTGGCACACGTGTTTATCTTGAGGGAGCTTTTTATTCAGATCCTGAGCTGTTGCACATATGGACATTTCTAATGAGCCTAGAGGGGTGCCAGGACTAGACCTGGTTCCTCTGGTGTCTGTTTTCACTGTATTTCTGTGCAGGCTTTGACCCCCTAGGCCCACTGTGAAAAGGTCACAGGTGAATCAGGCACCAACATATGCAGCTGTGACACGACGGGCTCTGCCCAGCACCCTGAGGTGGGCACTACTCCGGGCACATCTGCTCCCTGCCTAATTAGTATCATGGTGGACGGCAGCTTAAGGCTGGGCTTTTGTTAATAGCAGCCTGTTGCTTTGGTAAACAGTCTGGCTCTTGTGAGCTGCGTCTTCACTCATGTGATAATCGAGTTTGAGATGGTTAAAAATGTTCCACTTTGTAGCAGCTGACTGTTTAAAATTCTAATATTTAATCAATAATTGCTTTTTTTACATAAATTATTTCATTTTTATGAAACTACAACTACTTTTCATTATTATAAGATTAACAGAATAAGAAGAAAAAAAGAAAAGAAAAAAAGAGATTAACAGAATAAAAATATTTAAATGTATATTTAGCATTTTACATACACTGTTGCTAAATTTCCATAACTTTCAAATCAACTTTATTTGCACACGTCTTATCAGATAAATATCATTTTCACACAGTAAAAAAGGGATTTTTTTCAAAAGTTTCTGCACATTTTTGAGCAGAAACTTAAAATTAGATAAATGATCTCGCTGATGAAACCTGCATAAGTCAGCTTGAGGATGGGGAACACATTGCATCATGTTCCAGTTAACACAAAATAGTTTTTTGTTTTTTTTAAGACTTGCTGTAATAATCGTTATCTGTACCGATGCTGTTTCAAGATAAAAATGTCTTCAGTCTGATGATTTTTATTCAGGATTTCTTCTTCATGAGCTCAGATTTGCAACATTAGCTGGATATTTTTGGTGTGAACTCAGTGTTTAACACAGCAGCATGGGTGGGAAGTGAAAGAACGAACGCAGGATCCCAAAACAACTCTGAAACATCAAATCTGTGGTGCTTTCGTTTCCTCCCTATGCTGTTTGCATTTACATGGCCACATATGCCTGTTGCTTTAGTAAAACCTTTTTGGCATGAGTCCAGCAGCCCCCCCTTTAGTCTTCGCCAAACGGACATGGCACGACATTGCGGCCATGTGGCCTGCAGGAGACTGTGTATGAGCTCCTGAAATGGGCCATAAAACCCTAGCCAGCAAGTCTGGCTCCCAGTTAGGGAAAAGGCCTAAGCACTCATTGACAAGACTCCAACGTCTGATTTCCCAGAAAAGAGCAGCAAAGCAAATAATGTAAGAAAGAGAAAGCAGCAGACGAGTCCGTTGTCTGGTCCTAATGAACAGGCTAAAACTTTCAATCTAGAATAAAGTTGTTGTTTTTAATTAAAAGATTATTTCTCTCTGCTGTTTTGGAAAAAAAGCTGTCATTTTCTTACCATGTGGAGCAACATGTATTTAAGCCTCATACATAAACAGGTAGCACATTTCTAAGTTGTTTCCTGTATTGTGAGGCAGGGTGGGTTTGTCGCTGCCAGGTCAATAAAACTTTTATAAACAAATAATTATTTCTTTAGTTTTTCCATCTAAGTATTACAAGGAAAATCCCATAAGTTCTGGGAAACCCCTGTAACTGAGGAATCCTTTGAGACTTTGGCGCTTTCGGTAACCAGGGATTCTAGGACTCCCTAGACTCTCTCATTTTAATTGACTTTGGCCTGCAGGAGGCTTGTGTCCATTCAGACCTTTCTGGGCAGAAAAGAGGGAGGGAGGAGGAATAGAATGTGAATAGAGCCCCCTCAGAAACAGAAGAGTGCAGCCCACTGGAGCTGCTCTTGTTAGTTTGCACATGTTTCTTTGTTCTCCTTTCAGCCCTTCTGGCTAGATGTCTTCAAACAAGCCGTTTGGGGGTCATGATTCTTGACGAGGGGTTTCGGCAAAAAAAAAAAAAAAGAGAGAGAGAGAGGGCTCCATTGTTGTGGTTACTGTTAGAATAAGTCTGATGTGCTGACTGGGTGTGTTTTTGGTGACCAAGCCATGTGGGACGATGCCAGGTGGACGTCCAGGGTTGACAAGGGAGCAGGTGTCCGTTAGCTGCACAGTAAAAAGGAGGGGGTGGCAGCGCGGTGGCGTTGGACAAGGATCATACAAGCTTCTAGCATCTGCCTTACCTGCTGCCTCCCACGCAGCGTCCAGTCAGTCAAAAACAGGAGATAGAAAAGGAAGAAGACAAAGAGAAGTGGGAAAAGTTTAGGAAGAGAAAAGTTAGAATTAGTTATGTGAATCAATACAAATCACCAATTATCAGAAATCTTATTTTTATTTTTTGTTAGTAACATTTGTTAAACTTAGAAACTGAGTTCAGCCACTTAATTGAGTTTCAGCTTCAACTTCCAGGTCTGTCCATGTCCATGTTTTTCTGCAGTCTTTGGTCTCTTCAGGGTCCTTCCAAGGTCAGGGATTTTTAAACCTGTGTTTAAAACACTGTGTTCAGTGCTACAACTGCTCTTCCTTCAACTTGTGGCTGCACTCAGTGAATAAGAATGTTTGTTTTACAAAAATACTGTGAAGAGATTTGCTATAATCCACAGAAAAATCACTCCGGAACCACAAGGACAAAAAAATTACTACAAATTCCTGATTTGAAAAAAAAAGCCTCAATCTCTTTCTCGTAGACATAAACTAGTGTGTTATCCCATCTGAAAGAATCTGATGTGAGAAAATATGCAGCCTTGAGTATAAATAGGAATGTGAACATGTCATCAAGGTAGCAGTGACCTTTTGTATATGTCTTTAAGTTTTATAAACTTATTAAACATGTTTTTATATAAATATTTTAGAGGTACAGGAAAGGTTCAGTTAAACATCATACATACTGTATATGGATAAAGACCTTAATTATATGTCCGTGTCTTTAAAACCAGAAGACTTCTGAGCCATACGGGCCGGTCGCAGCTGACTTGGATTAGGATGGATGTAAACAGTCTGTCAAAAAGCAAAAGATTCCAAATCTTAGCAGAATTTATCTCTCAGCTTCCTATCTGTAAGTGAGCTGGAAGTTGGATTGGGGGCGGAGCATTGAACGACTGTCAGAGATGCAGGCCATGTCATTTGTCATGTCTCCCCGGGGCTTTATGACAGCACGCAAAGCTGGAAGCTCCAGGCCGAGCTACTGAACCACCCATCTAGTCCCAGCAGACGCATTTACCGCCATTCGCCACGGCTGACCATCAGGCCGGGCAGCTGAGCACCGGAATATCAATGGGGCTCAGACTGAGCCGGGCCCCTGGGACTATCGACCAAGCAAATAGGACACCCCCTTCTTCTTCTAGAAAACAGACAGTCATGGTCGCCAGGGGAACCAGTTGAAAACATGGCAGCAAAAAGAAAAAGTGCCAGTTTGAATCAATCCAGACTGAGATTTTGGAAGTGCTACACCTGATGCGATTATCTGCCATGTTGGCTGTTAAAGGGAGCCAGATGAGTCCACTGAAGGGCCGTCTGCAGGAAGCAACAGTAACGCTTTGTGTTCATCATCTGGACCGGCTGCTTCTCTTCTTCTTGTTTTTGTTAAACTTGAAGTTTATCCTCCAAACCAGGTGTTAACACTAAGACCTGTTTCTTTAAGAGGTGTTTCTTCCCATTCGTTTCCTTTCAGATTTCCCTGCTCTGCTTGTCTTTACTCTGATATCGGTTATGGAACGACGATGCTATCTGCTACGCGAGACAGCGTCACGGTGGCACACTGAGGGCATAAATTGTGGAGACATGTTTATCAACATGAAGAAGTGCAAAATTCCCCTTGTTGGAGAAGAATAATGGGATCTAATTGAGCTGTAACATGCTGGCAGGTTGCCAGGTCCTTGAATTGAAAACTCTCCATAAGAAGGGGGTCTTCAGAAGGGCGAGGGATGCTGTGAAAAATACACGCAGGAAATTCCCACATAGACTCACAAACACGCTTTGGTTTCATTGAAAGTAACCTGCAAATGTGAATGTTTACCTGCAAAGTGTTGAAGTGCACCTGAGTGGCCTTTTCTGTCAACCAAAGCGCAGCCATGTTCAAGTCAGATCAATTCTCTGGAGGGGCTGCACAGCCTGTCTCCTGGCACCTGCCTCGCCAAGAACTGGCAGGAGGAGGAGGAGAGAGAGAGAGAGGGAGCATGAACGGGTGGGAAGGAGGAAAAACCCAGCTGCCTCTGTGCCTGAGCCCCGTGCTGCTTTTAAAGGAGTAGGAGGGGGGGGAGGGAGACTGCTGGCACCATCTGTACATGTCTTTTGTATTCTAGCCCTCATCTTTACACAGAGAGAGGCTGGTGTGCTTAGTGTTCAAATGAAAGGATAGGAGGTGCCTTTTGGGGGTGCTGCACTCGTATGCGTCGATGCAGAAATTCAGCGTTGTCCTCCGAAATTTGCCGCACACAGAGGACATCTTGTGTCCTGTTTATTAGTGCAAGTGTCATTAAACTTG
Organism: Pachypanchax playfairii; assembly: GCA_006937955.1. Taxonomy (NCBI): domain Eukaryota; kingdom Metazoa; phylum Chordata; class Actinopteri; order Cyprinodontiformes; family Aplocheilidae; genus Pachypanchax; species Pachypanchax playfairii. The sequence goes on along the minus strand of SSNP01000146.1, from coordinate 930,027 downwards.
TGCTGTTTGCAAGCAGCCATGTGTGGCCACATCTCTGGGTTTCCATGTGTGGGAAGCTCTTGTTTGTTCAGACCTCCTATCAGCCCCATTAGCCTGGCGTCTCCTCTGTCAACCTTTTTTATCATGTGTAATATGTGCACGCCGGCCTGTGGTTGCATGTGATGGCAGAGTGGATCTTCCTACGATGACAGTCTGCTGTCACATTGACGTGGCTTTTTTGGGGTTTTTTTTGCACAAACTGCAGCTGAAATCATCAAACGCTCCGTCTCACTCACCCACCCAGCTCCCTGTCCAGCCTCCAGTGCTGTGAAGGAGAGGTGGCTGCCCTGCTCTTTGATCACATTCACTTTCTCCTCTGATGTTTCAGACAGAAGCTACACAAAAACAGAGCCAGTGAGGAGGAGAAAAAAAAGGTAGAAATGTCTCTTCTGTAGCTGGTGCAGTACATAAACATGCACTGCAGATGAAAAGCATATGATTGGATCAAACATGCTCTGTGGTGGCTGTCAGACTGAGGAGAACTGGAGTCCATCTGCAGGCTCATAGTGAACTCTAGTGGTCATGAACAGCAGTGACATGTGAAGATGATCAAAAGAAACACTTTAACATTTATCATTTAAATTGGGGAAAATGAACTAATTTTGAATAACTTTGTAAACAAATGTGTTTTTGTTCTCAGTAACTCACCAAGTTGTTGCGATTTCTGCAAAGTTTAAATGCTAAATAAATGTGCACATTTCGGATTTTGCTCCGTTGTGCATCTAATTTTTCTTTGCAGATTTCTGCTGCTGTGTTTTTTCCTTTGTCTCCCAGATGTTTAGTCTTTACGTGGTTTTAACTAGCTTTAGGAGGTTTTACCACAAAGGAAAATCCTCACAAACAACACTGACATATTATCTCCTTCTGCTCTTTTTTTCCCAGCCCTTCTGTCTTCATGGTGTGAGGAACTAGGACGCCTCCTCCTCCTCCGTCACCAGAAGAACAGGCAGAACGAGCCTCCAGGAAAAGTGCCCATGCAGCCCCCGATGAGCTCCATGAAGCCCGGCCTCTCACACGGGTCAGTGTTCATGCTTCTGTGTGTAGTTTGTGGGTGATGATGTGAGGTTGTGTGAGCGGACAAGCCAATGGGGGAAGCCTTTCCTATCTTTTGTAAAGCCTGATGTTCCTTATGGATCATCAGCTAGTTTCTACTTCATGTTTTTCTGTTCCTTCCGTTGCAGTGATGGGTCTTTTCCCTACGACTCAGTTCCATGGCAACAAAACACCAATCAGCCTCCTGGTTCGGTGTCTGTGGTGACTACCGTCTGGGGCGTGACCAACACATCACAGAGCCAGGTGAGATGCCTCCATCATACAGGATCAAAACATATTAGAATGATGAATCTTTTCAACCCAAACTTAAATCAAATATACATCCATGTTTTATTTGTTTGTCCAACAGGTTTTGGGGAATCCCATGGCTAACAACAACAATCCCATGAACCCTGGGGGTAATCCTCTGAGTTCAGGTATATCTGGTAACAATACAGGGATGAACTCTCCTCAGTTTCCCGGTCCGCAGCAGCAGTTTCCCAACAAGGGCAGCTCAAACCAGGGATACATGCAGCAGGGTGTGTACGGACGACCCAACTACCCGGGAGGAGGAGGCTTTGGTGGCAAGTAAGTGGACAGCGGACATAAAGTCATAAAATATGCACCTCATTCTGAAACACTGCTTTGTAGTAATTCATTTTAATTTGTTGTTTCTTGGCAAAGTTACCCTGGAGGGCCGAACACCGGACCTGGTGGGATGGGCATCCCCTCTAATTCTCGTCCTCCTTCAGATTTCGCTCAGCCTGCCGCCGCCGCTGCTGCGGCTGCAGTCGCAGCTGCTGCAGCCACCGCAACTGCCACTGCCACTGCGACTGTAGCTGCCCTGCAGGAAACCCAGAACAAGGACATGAACCAGTACGGACCGGTACGAGCAAGAAGAAAACTCTTCACATTCTATCAGTCTCTTTGATGCTCATTTCCTTTAACTTTAGGTACAATTCTTAAGCAATGACACTTAAGAAAGGAGTTGAAAGGTGTGGATTTAGTCTCATTGTTGAAACATTGTTAGACAAAGAGGGCTGATTGTTGTATTTGATTTTATTTGTCAGACTGATTTGTTTGTTTGTTTGTTTTTTCAGATGAGTTCCTCTTTCCAGATGGGACCAAACCAGGCATACAACAACCAGTTCATCAACCAGCCAGGACCCCGTGGCCCTCCATCTCTCCCTGGAAACATGGGTGCAGGGATGAATGCATCCAATATGAGTGGTCCCCCAATGGGAATGAACCAACCCAGAGGCCAAAGCATGGGGCCTTTTGGGGCCCACGGCCAAAGGATGCCCCAGCAGGGTTACACAGGACCACGGCCTCAGGGCATGGGTATGCAGGGCATGAAAAGACTGTATCCAGGAGAGGTGAGAAGATGATTTAACACTTGTTGTGATATTTAGCTCCTTTTCTATCGTTTTAATATATCTGTATTTTTCATTCACAGCCAAACTATGGTGGGCAGCAGTATGGACCAAACAGCCAGTTCCCCAACCAGCAGGGGCAGTATCCCACACCCAATGCCTCCAGGCCTCTCCCGTCCCCCAACTACCCTGGCCAGAGGATGCCAGGACAGCAGCTCCAAGGGCAGTACCCGCCACATGGGGGTCCCATGGGCCAGTACTATAAGGTACTGATCATGGAAACCAAAACAGAAAGTATTTGATTCTATTTTTAAAATATATTCATGATTGATCTAATTACAGCAAGAGCCTCCTTTTAATGGCCAAACAAATAACTTTTCTGGGAGTGGATATCAGTACAGCCAGGGTAACATGAACGGGGTGAGTTTATTCCAGTGTTGTTTGGTTTTTGTTTTTACACTCTTGAATGTGTTTATATGTTTCCATAAATATCTGAATAACTAGTCAACTGGTTTATTTTTAGCCTCCAAGACCAGTGGGTAACTACCCCCATTCTCCGGTACCAGGGAACCCCACCCCTCCGATGACTCCAGGGAGTAACATCCCTCCATACCTGTCGCCAAACCAGGACGTGAAGCCGCCCTTCCCTCCTGACATCAAACCAAATATCGCAGCTCTCCCCCCCCCTCCAGGTCAGTTAGTGAAAACAAACTCAATTATGTGTGAATCGTTTAAAAGTCTTAACGAGCTTCTCTCTGTAAATAAAGGCAACCACAATGAGGAGCTACGCCTGACGTTCCCGGTCCGGGACGGGGTTGTTTTAGAACCCTTCAGGCTAGAACACAACCTGGCTGTCAGCAACCACGTCTTCCACTTACGACCTTCCGTTCACCAAACACTCATGTGGCGGTAAAACATAACGTTTAAAATGTACCTCTTGTTATTGGTTTTATTGTTAGTTTAATAGTTTATTCTTGTTTTCTCCTTACAGATCGGACCTGGAGTTGCAGTTTAAGTGCTACCATCACGAAGACCGCCAGATGAACACCAACTGGCCAGCATCGGTCCAAGTCAGCGTGAACGCCACGCCGCTTACGATCGAGAGAGGCGACAACAAAACATCACACAAACCCCTGCACTTGAAGCACGTGTGCCAGCCGGGAAGAAACACGATCCAGATCACGGTCACCGCCTGCTGTTGTGTGAGTAAACAAATCTCTAGAATCAATGAAAAGATGTTGATACAACAAGGTTCGCGCCGCGTCTCAGGAGAGTGTTAGTCATATTAATAGTGATTACTATGTTCCTCCCACAGTCGCACTTGTTTGTGCTGCAGCTGGTACACAGGCCGTCAGTCCGCTCCGTCCTGCAGGGCCTTTTGAAGAAGAGGCTACTTCCTGCAGAACATTGCATCACCAAAGGTATTCACACTGTCCCAGACTGCTCCGTAATGTCCTGATTGTTCCCCAACGTTCTTCTTCTTTCTGCCTCAAAGTGAAGAGGAACTTCAGCAGCGTGGCGGCATCGACGGGTAATGCCACGCTCAACGGAGAGGACGGCGTGGAGCAGACAGCCATTAAAGTGTCTCTCAAATGTCCCATCACTTTCCGACGAATACAGCTTCCAGCAAGAGGACACGACTGCAAACATGTTCAGGTTGTTAAACGTCGCGTTTGAAAATAGAGAATGAAAAGTTTCGACTGAAAAAGAAGTGTGATGGATTGTTATTTTTCATGCAGTGTTTTGATTTGGAATCGTATTTACAACTGAACTGTGAGCGAGGAACGTGGCGGTGTCCTGTATGCAAGTATGTTTGGTTTTTATTGGCAGCTAGCTCTATTTATTATCCACCTGATTGTTTCTGTTTGAAGATCTAAATCCGTCTCATCCCTCCTCAGTAAAACGGCGTTGTTAGAAGGACTTGAAGTGGACCAGTACATGTGGGGAATCCTGAACGCCATTCAGAAGTAAGTAAGAAATTTGGAATACAAGCAGATTTTATTCTCCTTTGCTTTGATCTTGACTCTTTGATTCCAACTGATTCCTCCAGCTCAGAGTTTGAGGAGGTCACGATTGACCCGACGTGTAGTTGGCGGCCGGTGGCCATTAAATCTGAGATTCACATCAAGGAGGATCCCGATGGACCGCTCGCCAAGAGGTTTAAGACAATGAGCCCCAGCCAGATGATCATGCCCAATGTGATGGATATGATCGCGCAACTCGGACCCGGACCTACCCCGTACCCATCGCTGCCGTCTGGGCAAGGTGGTAACAGCAGCGAGTACCAAGGTAGTATTACAGAAAGTAAATTAACTGCAACAAATGTGTATAAGTATTTCAAGTTTTTATTTTGTGTCCAGGCAATAGTTACCAAGGACATGGGAACTTTGACTTCCCTCACGGAACCCCGGGTGGAACGTCCGTAAATGACTTCATGCACGGTCCCCAACTGTCCCACCCACCAGACATGCCCAACAGCCTGATGACGCAAGACAAGCCCCTGTCCCACAACATGCCTGACTCAGTGAGTCCTTCAGATTTCTATAGCAAATATATTTTGTTCTTTTTATTCACTTTGAAAATTTTAATGATTTAATAAATTGTATTAACACTTACTTTGATTTGACCATTTTTCTGGAAAGACATTATAAAATCATCCAAGTTGAAAAAAAATTGATTTTTCACTTCAGGGATTCAAATTGATTCAGATTTGTTTTGTTTTTTATCGTAATCGTTTTTTTTCATTTCTCTTCAGATACCTCATCCTGCCGGAACTGATCAGACGCACGGTCCACTGCAGCAGAGCTTACATGCGTCTCCGCACCCGGGGAGCCAATCAGGGCAGCAGCTGCACCACAGCGGTCCTCCTCAGCCGTCACGACAAGCTCCGCCCCCGCAACAACAGCCGCAGCAACAGCAGCCTGGCCCTAACAACCATCCACACAGCGATCTGACCTTCAACCCCTCCAGCAGTTTGGACAGCCAAGCGGGGTCGGACATGCCTGAACCATCGTTAGACGTAAGTTCTGGAAAATCTGTCGAAACCGATCAGAATGAGAAGATTTCATATTCTAATTCGTTCAATCACTGGTTTTATTTTCCAGCTTCTTCCTGAACTGGCCAACCCAGATGAACTGCTGTCATACCTGGACCCCCCAGACCTCCCGAGCAATAGCAACGATGACCTTCTATCACTCTTTGAAAGCAATTGAGGCTCTTTCAGACACAAAAACTTTTCTGATTGCCTACAGCTTCCCTGAGAATCCACAGCAGTCACTCAGTACTTGATAAACACAAAGATGCACTTCCTTTCTCTCTTCCTCTTGTACAATTTTCCTTTCGCCAGCGCAGATTGACTAAAAGATTTTCAAACTCAAGAGACGCAGCAGGATGTGGCGTAGTTGCCACGCCCTCCCACCTCGTTGTGATACCTTTGACTGTGCAGCTATAATTTTTTTGTTTTTCATTTCTTTTTACCTTTTTTTCTTTCTTTTTTTTACACCACACATGTACAGTATGTGTGCTCATTAGGAATGTGTTGTAGCATTTTTTAAAATAAGTTTTTTGTTTCCTTTAAAAAATAGAAAAAAAAAGAAAAAGGTTGTGTAAAGCAGAAAAATAACTGGAAAAAAAAAACAATATCTGGCCAGTGTGTTTTATTTTGTAGTCTGGGAGGTCACAAGCTCCTGGTTTCATCGCTCCATTCCTTGACTGGTCTGGTTAGTCGCACTGTTTTGTCCACCACACTTCATTTAAAGCACAAAGAATCCTGGTAATGCAAAAAAAAAAAAAGTCTTTACAAAATGAACGAGATCAATTTATGTCAAAATGTTTTCTAGAATTTTACCGACAAACTTTTAGAAACTCTTTCGGAACAGATCGGCTTCCAACTCGTCAACCGTGTTTTAATCAGTTTTGTGAAATTTGACTGTTTTTTCCCACGACGGGAGTTTTATATTGCAAGAAAAACAAACGCATACCTGGTTGTTACTGTCCTCCCGTAAAAAAGGAGTGCTTTTATTTTGATTTCATCGACGACTCCTTCCACGCCATCCGCTCTGCATGAGCCTCGTTGTCAGCACTTTTGCAAAGCTGCATCTTTCTCCTTGTTGAACAATGTGCTGTTTCAGTAGTGTACAAAGTGCATGTGTGCCAAGCCCTCGTCTAGTGCTGTTCCAAGTGGTGAAAAAAATGGCTCTGTTTCCACTCTTTTGATTTTAATAGGCACTAACATTGAAGCTGTTTTTTGTTTTTTTTTTGTTTTTTTTTAAACCACGTGTAAATCAGCTGGTTTTATGTTCTTAATCTCACGTTGCTGCATAAATTAAACCATAAATCTTTTGGGAAACTGCTTACCAAAGCTTGAGAGATGAGAATGGAGATGTTTGCTTTGTTAGACTGTGTGATGAAGGTGATGGTCATTCGGCGAATGGTTTATCCATCGCTGCTGTTTAAGAAGTGATTTTTTTTTTTTTAAAGCAGTATTGGTGGAAACTTTTTGGTTTTTCTGTTTCGCCACATTTGTTTTCACTTTCCGAGAAAGATCGTTGTTCAGTATGCAAATGTATTATTTTTTCAGAAATGCTATTGTATTGTAAATATCATTGTGAATATTTTTTTATCATCTTAATGATGTTTTGTCCTTTCGATCGCTCGTCGTCCCACCCGAACACTCTCCCAAAATCTGACCACTGACTTTACAACCAGCTGTCTCGCCTCTTTGTCCCGATGAAACACGTTTAATAATCATCTCATAAGCTATTTCCTTCTTTTTCTTTTCTTTTTTCAACTCGGTTCTCAGATATCAGACTCAGTTTCAAGCAATACTCTCTTTCAGGCTAAGATCCATCGATCGAAAGTCATGAATTTATGTAAACATTAAGGTGGTTTTAAATAGAGGTGACATCAGTGTAATTATTGATCTATGTGAATATCATAATTGTTGCTTATTGTCAATACACAGTGGTATTTTAAAGATATATCGCAACCATATTTTAAAGAAATCCATAATATTGTTTATATTTTTGTTATAGAAAATGTGGCTTTTTTTAAAAGCATGAAACCATAAACATTTTTATCCCCTTTTTTTGTTTTTTGGTAAATTATTTTTTACTGTTTTTTTTTATTATTATTAATCTGTAAGGCTATAAATCCAATTGTTTTCCACTTTGTGCTTACTTTACCAGCGTAATTGAATCTAACGTTCATCCTAAATGTAATTTGAGAATTATTTTGATTATTTTTGATATCCCAGCTCAGAGTACTGACATGTTTCATATCTCGGTTGCAAGGTGACGCTGCATCGGTTCAAATCACACTTCCAGATGTTTTTCTTCCTTTGAAGTCATCATTTCATAGCCGATTTATTTCAGACAGAACCCCGAGTGTGTAGTTGCACAATCACAATAAAGGGCCATTTCTTTTGGGGGATTTTGTTTAGAATAATAAAAAAAAAATGTAAAGAAAAAAACTGAGAAAGGGCACGTTTACCAGTCTCGTCCGGGTCGAACGTGGAGGACGAGACTCCTTAAACGTCCCATGGATGTCTGTATATATGTAAATTATTATAGAGACGTGAACAGAAATGAATTCATTTTCCTTGGGAATGTGCATTGTTTCTTCTTATTAATAAAAAGCTTGCAACCCCTCTACTGGAAGTGGCTGAATATGGAAAATGAAACATGTTAGTTAGTGTCTATTGGTATTTCAAGACCACCGCCCCCCCCACCCACTTCTTTTTGTAATATACTTTCACCTCTTTTGTTTGGGGAACTGGGACAGCTGTGTTTTACTATTTAATGTTCTAGTCTCACCGGCATACTCAGAGGTGCTAAAGAACTCGTGAAAAAGGACAAAAAACAAAATTACAAAGAAAACCACTTGGAAGTGAGGGAGAACTGTGGAATGGGGTGGGTCCAGAAGATTGTAATCAAATCTATAGTTTGTACAATTTTTGATATCAGTCGGAAAAATTATAACAATCTGCGGTGATTCATGCAATGTGGCCATTATCTCTATGTTTGTACATTGTATGTACAATCATTTCATATTCTAAACTGGTCAGAAAATAAAGGAACTAATTGTGATTTTTAGTCTTGCAGAACTGTATGTAGTTAGATGATGTGACAACCTAATATTTATCTAATAAATATGTATTCAGATGAATCCTTCATGTAACAGTGTTATTTGCTTCCACCCGAGTCCGATAATGTTTCCTGTCCAATTCTCACAAGCACAAAGGAATTTATCCGATTTCACTGAGACACTTTACTCTTCTGTGTCTATTAGAAAACTAAAAACAGGGCTAAACTAATAAATTGCTTTTCAACAATTTAAATCTGAAGTAAAAAAGATTCACACTGAAAAAGGACAAAAATCTTAAATATAGATTTGCTACTACTACAAAAAAAAAAAGGAAGGAAGTCAAAGTAGGCAAATAGAACGTTTTCATATGACGTCACTAACCCAAAAGTCGGCCATGACGGGGGAATTCATCAGAATCAGGTTTATTTGGTTAAGCGTGTTACACATACAAGAACTTTGGTTCCAGCTGACTTTTCACTTCTACTTACAGACATGTAGAGATAAGAGACAGTGTTACACATAAAACACACACACAAGATACGAGATACACATCAGGTGGTACAGAGCAGGTATAAAACATTATTCTATGATAGAATTGGTTATTTCTTCTTTAGGAGATTTAAATATTTGTTTTACATGGTGGAAAAAACTGTTCTTGTGGTTTTGGCGTAGAGAAATCTGTAATACTGTCCTGAGAGGAGTGAAGAGGTGAGAAGGTCCCTGTTGATGCTACATGACCTTTTCCTGACTCTGGAGGAGTCCAGGTCCTTGATGGAGGACAGATTAGCAAACCTTATAGTTCTCTGCAGTCTGTTTCTTTGGCAGGTTAAACTTGTTGAGCTGCAGGACGTTCAGTCTTCTTAATGATTGTGTCTGTGTTGGCTGTCCATTTCAGATCCTGGGTGATGGCGTTCAGACAGTTCAGGCAAATTCACCTGAGACTGGCTCTTTGTTTTCATCAAATCAAAACTCATTAAGTAGTTCAAGTATGAAATCAAGACAGTTTCAATAAGGAAACGAGATGCTGCAGCTGAATTAGCTGCTACACAAGATACAATCTGAAAGGAAATCACTTGAAATCTTTCAAGCAGAAGATAGAAAAAGTAAGGAATTACAAGAAGTAGACATTACTGCTAGAGAAAATGCAGAACAGGACAAATGGAGCACTTACCGTAAAAAAAAACGAATGCTGCCAGAGGAGGAAGTATCAGAGTTCCTCCATAACAGCGAGTCTCTACAAGATATAGATCCCCGAGGGTTACAAGAAAAACGATAAAACATTCCATAGTTCTTCCCTAGAAAACCACAAAATACCACAGAATATCATGGTACTTGCTGAAGCAATAGCAGAGTCCATTAATGCGAGCCATCTCCCAGTACCTGAGCCCACTATCTTTATGGGAGACTCACTAATATGTATAAGGACTGGAAAATGTCCTTTCAAACATTATTAGGCAGGAGAGGTATTCAAGCTAAAGAAAAGGTCTGTTATCTTCCATAAATATGTTGGTGGACCTGCAAGAGACTTAAAGTACTAAATGACTGATGAAAATAAAATACTTCTCATCCAGCTCACTGATTGGCTGGTATAAGATGGTGGAATAGAAAATTGATTCAGATTGAAGAAGCAGGTTAATGTTTCATTTGGCTTCTGCCAATTGATCAGACTAATTCATCCATAAGTTTTCCTGATACTTTTAAAGTAAAATCCTGCCAGAATTATGTTTCCTACAACAACTTTCAGCAAATTGCATAATTATAAAATACAAATTGTTTTTGAGCAAAGGATCTGCAAACTTCCGTTGCTGATCTGAAGTCAGCAGATCCAGAACTGCTAACTGACACATTTGACATGGTGGACGTTTTCACTCAAGTCTCACAGTTCCTCCACGACAACGACCTACTTGATCCTTATCAATCAGGCTTTAAGCGAGGCCATTCCACTGAAACCGCTCTTCTCTCAGTTGCAGAGTCACTACGGGTTGCCAGATCGGCTGGTCTCTCCTCAGTACTCGTACTCCTTGACCTGTCTGCTGCTTTCGACACCGTCAACCACCTCATTCTCCTCTCGACGCTATCTAAGCTTGGCATCTCGGGACCGGTCCTCTCGTGGTTCACCTCGTACCTTGCGGAAAGATCTTTCAGAGTCTCGTGGCATGGACAGATGTCCAGTCTACATGAGCTGGCGACGGGTGTCCCGCAGGGCTCGGTCCTTGGTCCTCTCCTCTTCTCTTTATACACCACCTCATTAGGCGAGATCATTCGCTCCCATGGCTTCTCATACCATTGCTACGCTGACGACACTCAGCTCCTCCTCTCCTTCCCTCCAGACGATACATCCGTCTCAGTGCGGATATCTGCTTGCCTCTCAGATATCTCGGCGTGGATGAGGGATCGCCACCTTCAGCTTAATCTGTCCAAAACTGACCTCATTGTCTGTCCTGCCAGTAACTCCTTACCTCCTCAGATAAGCGTGCAGCTTGACTCTATCACGCTGTTCCCCAAAACCTCCGCCAGAAACCTTGGTGTCATACTGGACAACCAGCTGTCCTTCAAGGAGCAGGTTAACTCCGTAGCTCGCTCATGTCGATTCGCGCTTTACAACATCAGGAAAATCAGAGCCTTCCTCACAGACCACACCACACAGCTTCTGGTCCAGGCCCTGGTCTTGTCCCGGATCGACTACTGCAACTCTTTGCTGGCCGGTCTTCCGGCGTCCTCGGTTAAACCTCTGCAGATGATTCAGAACGCAGCAGCATGTCTGGTCTTCAACCAGCCCAAAAGGGCTCATGTCACTCCGCTGCTCATTTCTCTGCACTGGCTTCCAGTTGCAGCACGCATCAAATACAAAGCTCTGCTTCTGGCTTACCAGACTCTAACACACACAGCTCCTACCTACCTTCACTCCTTCATCCAAACCTACATTCCCACGCGTCAGCTACGCTCAGCCGCTGAAAGACGCCTAGCGCTTCCACCACAACGTGGCATGAGATCATGTTCCAAACTCTTCTCCTCTGTTGTCCCCCGATGGTGGAATGACCTACCAAACTCGGTCCGATCCTCAGAGTCGGCAGCTACTTTTAAGAGCAGACTTAAGACTCACCTCTTTAAAGAACACTTTCAGTCTTAATGTGGGATTAATTTATGATTTATGATAGCGATTTGAGAATTTATCTCTACAAAAAAAAAAATAAATAAATAAAAAAATGAAATGATACACTTGATGTATCAGCGTCGGAATTAAACTGAACTCCAAACAGTCCGCCTCCTTATATTGTTTCCTTCTCTTTGATTTCTTGCTTGTATGTTCTCTCGATGTAAGTCGCTTTGGATAAAAGCGTCTGCTAAATGACAGTAGTAGTAGTAGTAGTAGTAGTGGACAGGACTGCAGCTGCACAGTAAATAGTAAATAATACATTTAAGAAATTATGTTAAACTTTTGCTCCTGCAGCTTTCCTGGCAATGTTAGCAAAAGTTTAAACATGTTTACCAAAGGGAGATAGTATATTTGTTTTGTACCAGGATGACAGTGAGTAGTAGCCAATCAGAAGCAGAGTGGGATGGGTCATGTCCTGTCGCTGGATAAACAGGCTGTGTGGACAGAGATATGTGACAAACAGTCCTATTAAGCGACTACACTTTCTAAACAAGCTCCTCTAAAAAAATAAATAAATAAAAACCCAAAACATCTTTACAGATTTTATAGAAAAACAAACCCAAAGTGGAGTATAATTAGCAGACTTGGCTACTGTGCTCACTTCAGGTGTCAATGTCCAAACTAAAGTTGGCAATAATAAACTGAGCAAAACATTTTAAGACATTTTAAGAAAATAAATCAGATTCCAACATAATCTATTGATCCACTAAAGGAAATTAGATTTTTCTACAGAGAGTCATTATAAAGGGTTCTAGATGTGGACAGGAAGGATCTCCTGTAGAGGGTTCTAGATGTGGACAGGAAGGATCTCCTGTAGCATCTGTGTTGATCTGAAGAAGCTTCTGACTGAAGACACTCTGTTGTTGAGTTACTGTGCTTGGAGGAGGATTTTTCCATCATGTTCTTCATCCTCCTTTGGACAGTCAACTCAAGAGGATTCAGATCAGTCCCCAGAACAGAACCAGCCTTCTATGTCACCTGGTCAGATGCTACGCCTCCAACAGATGACAACAGATGTGATCACACTCTCCACAACTTACAACAGACCTTCAACATCTTGCTGCTTGAAGAAATTGAGCTGCTTCAAGAAGTCCAGTCTGTAATAAGTCTGATCTAGTCTATATTCTCCTCCACCATGATGGAAATGGGTTTTGCCATGTTGCTGTTCCTCCTAAAATCTTCAATCAGCTCATTTGTCTTGTTCACATTCAGGATGATGATTTTTATTTGTAAATTTGTGTTACTATGTTTATTTATTTTTATATTGATTATATTTATTTTTAATTATTTCATTTATATATTTTGTAACTTTTAATTTGAAATACTTTTTAATATTTACATTTGACTCTTACAAATACTATTGAATTTTTCATTTCAGACATAAATAATGGAATACCATTTTTAAATAATCTTTATTTATGTCCACGCTTCTTCCACCATAAACATCATCACCGTCACTCTCGTGTAATCTCGCGAGAACCGTACAGCCAAACACTTACTTAAAGCTACTTCCACGCTTCCTGAATGTAAACGTGAGTGATTTGTTTTAGTACTGCTTAACTGAGCCCAATATCTCAGACAGTTTATCTGTATTAAAATGTTAATTTCATCGAGCAGGATAAAGTTTTATTCTTTGGCGTTTACCGCCGGCCGTTTTTACAGCAGCGGCTCCGTTGCTGCTAAAAAAAAGCCGAAGGTTTACTTTGACATTGCTGCAGACAACTTTCCCCTTGGCAGGGTTACATTTGAGGTGAGAAGTTCCTCTCATACATAAATTTTACCGCAAAGTGTTCAGTATCTAGCTGAAACGGAAGAATATTATATTCTGTGAATTTCCGCTCGGTTTCTATTGATTTATTTTAAATATAATGATTATTTTTTGACCCGTAAGCGTTGAATTTTTAATTTATTTTGCAGCTCAACGCTGATATTGTGCCAAAAACTGCTGGTAAGTACTGTCAGAATTCAAATACTGTTTGCACTTCTCGTGTCTAGTTAGAAAAATACCTTATTTATCGTTTTAGGGAATTAGTTTTGTCTCAGTGTCAGTCAAAAATGTCCAGTAGAATCTAAATAAGAGAAGTGTCACAATGAAGGATCCGAATAAAAAAAGGTTTCTGAATTTAGAGTGACAAAGCAACAGTAGAGCTGAGCAGTGCATTAACAGTAAATGTCATGCGGTGTGTAGTATGTTGTGTCATGAAGGTTAAGTTTAAAAGCTCTGTGTACAGAATGTACAGAGAAGATGAGTAGGAGGAAAACCTGTTGAACTGTAATCTAAAATGTGAGAGACTTCCGTCATATTTTGTTCATGCAAACACAAGTCTGTACAGGAAGTACACAAGTCCGTGCTCAGCTCTGACAAGTGGAAATTGAAATAAAAAGAAGCGGCTCCTGTAATTAGATGCAAACGAGGTACCAGTTGGTATGATAGGATCCCTCAGGTGCATGTTTACATCAAATTCTCCCTGCAGAAAACTTCCGAGCACTTTGCACAGGAGAACATGGTTTTGGTTACAAGGGTTCCATCTTCCACAGAGTGATCCCTCAGTTTATGTGCCAGGTAAGTTCTTCTCTTCACTTGTACATTCGTTGTCCATTCAGGGGTTTTTAATTTGGAGGTTACAGCGATGCAACTTGTGTCTTTAGGGTGGAGACTTCACAAACTACAATGGAACTGGAGGAAAGTCCATATATGGCTGGAAGTTTCCTGATGAAAACTTTATACTGAAACACACCGGACCAGGTAACAATCCCTCTGAACCATGAAATGACTGAACCGTCAGCACAGAACTTGTCTGTATTCTGAAAGTTGTCTTATGCTCATTGTTTGTCAGCAGGTGGCAGCTTTTTGCAGCTTTTTGCAGATTCACTCGGAACACTGAAAGTGTTTTATAGACACCCACCACTCATCTCTGAATCAGCCAATAAACTAACTCATATTCTCTTTAAATATATAAAAATGATGGTGGTGTTTGCTATGGTACTAACTAATATTAACTTAATATCTCTCTACTTGAATATTCTGATCATTTAAACATCCCATTTTCTACTTTTAACTTCTTTATTTATTTAAACTCTTGCCATGAAACCAAATCTCCTTCCAGGGATAATAAATCCATTTACCTGCCTGTTTATCTAAACATGTTACATCCTTTGTTTTTAAATCTGAATCAGACCTTTTCTGGTTTAGGTATCTTGTCTATGGCTAACGCTGGACCCAACACCAATGGATCACAGTTCTTTATCTGCACCACTAAAACAGAATGGTAGGTACCAGCGCTGTCTGCTGAAGCTACTCTGCCTGTGAAATGTGGGATTTTTACATTTTTTGTATTTACAATTCAATATTAATGGTTGTTTAATCCTAATGAGACACAAAAGTATGATTCAGATACAGATTATTTATTGATTTTTGATATAAAGAGACGAGTCATTAAGGGTCATCTCTCTGACTCTGTGGTATTAAAACAAGTCTCCTCTTCACTCAGGCTGGACGGTAGGCATGTTGTCTTTGGCTACGTGAAGGAAGGAATGGACGTGATCAAGAAAGTGGAGTCCTACGGTTCCAATTCTGGGCGAACCTCCAAGAGGATCATGATCAAAGACTGCGGCGAGCTAAAGTAGACGCCCCGCGCGAGCGGCGCACTCTCAGAAATAGAGGTACGAGACAAGAACATTTTTGTACCTATAGGTAAATTGTTTTAAAATGTTCCCTTAAAAGTACAATATTGGTCTTTAAAAGGCCAGAAATGCCCCTTTGAGTGTTTAAATTGATATAAAGTACAAATTTGTACCATTTCAGCTGCACCTGCAACCCTGGTCAAGGCTGGTTAATCTCCATTTTATTAAGTTTCATCCATCATTTTCAATATTATGTTTCAGAACGTTAGTTTTAGGCTTCAAAATGTGGCATGATTTTACTGTTTTTGTGGAACAACTTCATAAGGTACAAAAATGGACCTGGACTACAGGGTACACCCCCAGCAACAAGAAATTGTACCCTTCTTGTCGCTGGGGGTGTACCCTGTAGTCCAGGTCCATTTTTGTGGGGCGGCTGTGGATCAGTGGTTAGAGCGGTCGTCCTCCAATTTGAAGGTTGGTGGATCGATCCCGGCTTCCACCGCCACATGTCGAAGTGTCCTTGGGCAAGACACTGAACCCCATGTTGCCCCCCGATCTGCGTATTGGGTTGTGTGAGTGTTAGCCCCTACCCTCTCCCCCCCGGTTTACATATCGGGTTGCGTGAATGTAAAACCTTGTAGTGTGAAAGCGCTTTGAGTGGTCTGAATGACTAGAAAAGTGCTATACAAGTACAGGACAGGACATTTTTATACCTTATGAAGTTGTTCCACTAAAACTGTAAAATTATGCCACATTTTGAAGCCTAAAACCAACGTTCTGAAACATAATATTGAAAATAATGGATGAAACTTAATAAAATAGAGATTAACCAGCCTTGACCAGGGTTGCAGGTGCAGCTGAAATGGTACAAATCTGTACTTTATATCGATTTGAACACTCAGAGGGGCATTTCTGACCTTTTAAAGACCAAAATTGTACTTTTAAGGGAACATTTTAAAACAATTTACCTATTGGTACGAAAATGTCCTTGTCTCGTACCTCTATTTCTGAGAGTGCGGGCGCAGTCATGCTCTCAACACAGAAGTCCTTTCCACCTATTTTGGTGATAAAACAACTGGATTTTTGTAACTTTGAGACTCATTTTTCTTCAGGAAACGATGAGCACGCTCGACTGTCGTGCTGATAAATGTGAATTTTTAAAATAATAAATGAACTGTAGCGCAACTTTTTGTAAGAGTTACTGTAAAGTTTCAGAATAGAGGCTTTAGTTTGTAAAAATGAACGCATGTTGTTGGGTTTTGTGTGTGTGAGGGTAGTTTTTATGAATTTGACACACATTTGTGTTTAGACGTTTTGAATTGACAAAATAAAATCAATTAAGTGGAAAGTTTGTACGTATATTTGTTACTTCATGTGTTTACTTGGTAAATTTCATTTCAGGTGTTTCAATCAGTGTGTCAGAAATAAATTTGAGCATCAAAAACAAAAGTAAGCAAAACATCTTTAAATGCATTTTAATGCAACAATACTCAAAAGAGAAAGATTCATCATGTTATTCAAGTAAAGGCACATTAAATGGGATTTCACATCTTTTTAAATGGAAGTCAGAGGAATTCTGTTTTATATTCATTAATTACATCTTGAGTAAAAAGTATTCTTGAGAGCAACAAGTACATATATAAAACTTTTTATGAAGTAGAATAGTAAAATAGTCCTTTTGGCACAACCGTAACTTCTATCTGTTATTAGGAACCACCTGTCAGGTATGTTCACAAGAAACTAACAATTAGGATGTAAATACAATTTTTGGCTTATATATTCATTTAAAATGTAAATATAGCTTTAAAACAATTAAAAAATAATGTACCAATGAGTACTGATAAAACAAAACAGGAACATATTAATACTGAATAACCTTTCTTAGGGAAAACTTGCATATTTTATACAGAAAAACATGTAATTACATTTATACTGAGCGATTTTTGAAATATACAAACAAGTAAATCTTTTTTTATTGGAAACTTTGTTCTGAATGTAACAGAAAACAGAAGTAAAGTTTCTTTATTCACAGTTGGTCAAATTCAGAAAAGTTAAAATAACTGAGCTGCTGAGATGTTTTCTAGCATGTCATCCAAAAAGAGCCTTATGTACTGAGAGTCCTGCTGTCACAGTGAATATTTGATGAGAATAAGTTTGTTAGATTCATTACAGTACAAAAAAATACCATGTGTTAAACTAAAATATTATGGTTCCTTTTTTTTATTTTTTTAGAAATCTTTGAAGGAGTACATACATTAAGGCAAGCTGGGTGTGCTATTGTACACGACGGCAGTAATAGCCGAGGACTTTGCATTTTTCACACAAGTGTTGTGGATGCTCCTTGCTCTGGTCCGACACGTCCAAGCCATCTGGTTTCTCCAGAGGTCTCTGCAACAAATACATCAAATTACTCCACAGACTCAGTTCATGTCCACAGTATAAATATTTCAGGACTTTAATGAGAAACAATAACATCTAATTAGGTGTTTGAGTGCTCATGGTTGAATAAAAATTGTCTTTATTCTGATCATTTAATTATTTACATCCATCCATCATTTTTCGTTGGGGATTCCATAAAGTTCCCAGACTAGTTAGTTCTAAATGGGCCCCGGAGTTTCCTCCCAGGGAGGCAACCAGAAGGTACCCTAATCCGAAGCCTTCATCACCCCAGCTGACTTCAGTCGACGAGGAGGAGCGAGGCGTTTAGAGGGGTACAAAACGAAAGTACAGTATTTCCTTTAAACAGTATTTTTGAATTAAAATAACATTCATTTTGACGGGTACAACATTGGCATTATGTTTACATCTACTACTCAATAGCGGCACCATTGCGGGTTGCCAAATACTGTAAATGGTCTGTTTAGCACAGTGAAAATGGCAGAGCTGGCAAGTCATGTCAGCTGCTTCAGAGCCCCGGAGATTTCATTATCCTTCTTAAAAGAGGAGCGACCAGAAAAGATTAAAAACCAGAGTTTAGGTGAAGCTACAATAGATGGAACCCAATTAAAAATGTTCTCGACATTAAAACTCATGTGGAAATGTCGAACTTGGCATCCCAATGGTTGGAAATCGTGCTCTGTTGTTGCAACTACAACATCCACACACTAGATGTCGCTATGATGTCTGTTTAACAGATTTCTAGAATATTGAGATTAATCCAAATAATAAAAAATATACATAAACAAGATCAAGAATATTTTATTTGAAAGGCATAATTCATGGATGACCCATGTGGTTTTATTGACCAGCAAGCAGCTTACATTTTATAACCAAAAAAAAAAATCCTATAAAACTGACAAATGGAACGCTTTAGTTATCATTTTAGGTTATAAATTCTTTTTTTTAAATTACCTTTTCTTATTTAATAAAGATGTAAAGCAGCTATGTTTCTGCAAACAGCAGAAAAAAAATGCAGCTACTGGTCTTCAAACAGCAGAAGAAGAAATTGGAATCCTAAACAAAATCTGTTGGCCCCTTTCCTTGTTTTTAATGTTCTAAACAGCTTAATCCAGTCTACAGAGAGAAACATTTACATCATCGAACTTGGCTCGAGAAATGAAGTTGACCAATCAGATTTTCCCTTGAATGTTACAAGTTCCAGATTTAAACTTAGAGGTAATTACACTTATGTAATAGATGCTCTTAATTTCTGGATTAGTTTATCCACTTTTCCGAGTCCAGTTCAGTCAAAATCTTAAACAGTTTATTTATTTAAAAACTTGTTCTTCAAGTTTCACGGAAACATTTCTAAAGACTAAAACGCACAGAAAATAAAAGCCAACGATAAAAGCAAAAACAACTCTTCTCCAGTTACAGTAAATTAAAGCACATTTCGACCTCAACAGTCAAACTGCAGTTAAACTATAACATTATGTGCCCACAAAGCATGTATGTTGAGTGTAGTGAGGCACAGCTTTCCTGTCAGGATTTGACAGCATATGTAACCTAAAACAGTAAAAGGGGCCCAATTAAACCTGCAGAGTCCATATGAAGCAGATCTGATCTGACCAGCACCTGTTTCCTCACGTCCTTAACTCATAAGTGTTCTTACCTGTTTGTGGGGATAAACATTGATGTGACATTTGATACATTCTTGTCCCATGTTTGCCCAGGAGTTCCCGCTCATCCACTTCCTCTTACATTTCGGGCATTTATATTCACCAAAACACCTCTTCTTTCCCTGATATGGAGTCAGACCTTCACCTTTTGGTCGTGCCTGAAACAGATCAATTTTTTAAAAAGGCAATAGATTAATAATAATGTCAATGATTTTAGATGAAATATCCCACTTCAAACATGAGGGAAAAAAAATCAAAGACAACAATTTGTGCATTATTGAGCTCATGTGAAACCCAGCTGAGAGATGTAACCCTCAACAGCTTTGTAAACATTTTGGCTTTTGCCTCTCACCACTTTTATATGAGGACTGACTGACCTGTTTGGTTTCTTTGGACGGAAGCCAATTCAAAGCTCTGCGTGATTGCAATGGGAAGTGATAGCAGCCCTGTTGGTGGTCAAGAGAGACGTGTTTTGTCTCCAGAATGAAATGATTTTTATGGTTTCTTCTTTCAAGCTAAAAAAAAATACTTTGATTTCTGATTGGTGCTGAGTGCACCACATTTTACATAAAGAATTATTTCTTATATCTGAATGGAATGAAGATATATATTTTTTCTAAATAGAGTGAAATATATGACCGGGTGTAATTATTTGTTAGCAACAAAAAAAAAGGAGTTTCAGCTTTCCCATTAGAAACAAACTCCCTGCCTCCAGCTGTGGTCCCAGAGGACTATGAAGGGGGCCTCATCATTTTTGGGGGGGGGGGCGTGGGAGGGGGGTGTGGAGGCTAGGATAGGAGGGGCCCTTCTGCAATAGGACAAATACCTCAGGCTCTCAGTCATCCCTCCCAGCTGGCCCCATTTCACCAATCAGGATGTAAAGATCTGAACAGGGAGGAAATAAAACCCAGATGAACTCTGCACTTTTCTAACATGACAAAATCCTAAACCCATTCCAAAAAAAAGAAAAAAAAAAGATCTTGACAAGAATGTTTTGAATTAGAAACATCTTTGCTGAAAAGTAGGGCATGTTAAAATTAACACTGAATCTGTAGTGCATCAAGTTTTGTTTTGATTTCACAGCATGTCACGTTCCAAACGTCTCACAGATCATTTTAGTCATTTCCAGGACAACATCTGCTTAACAAAACATTTTTTGAGAGTCCCAACAGCCAAGTAAATGACTGTTCTAAGGACACAATAGTGTTTATCTGGCTTGTGTTTGCATCACTCAGCCACTGTGAGGCATGTTAGTAGGTCACATCAGATGGCGGCTTGCACTTTCTCAGGCGCCTGCAGGGAGAGCGGACAGATCATCATCTTCCTGAGACAGGAAACAGCTTTCACTCTTTAGAACAAACAAAACAAACTGTACCTAAAATCTAGAGCCCACAGGGCATCAAGGGGCATCACACACTCCAGAGTTTCCAATGGTCCCATCAATGATGTCATATCAACATTTTACAAATAAAAATCACACTTTTGACCCGACAGTTTGAGACACTCCTCTGGAAAGCAGGAAGGACCGAGTGCAAGAGGGAAATCTGTAGCTTAGCTATTGCTAAGATTGACATAACATCCCAAAACCTTATCTGACCACACCTCTCTCTTCTACATGGTCAGTGTTTCAATGGTTTGTCAGCTCCTCAAAAAATGGAAAAGAAAGTGCTGGATTTGTTTTTCTGAAGATGCCAGGGATGCATATGGTTCCCCTACACTACCTTTGGTAAAGCAGGTTATAATTTAGGCTTTCTCTGCTCTGTGTAAGGCGACATACTGTGATGCACTTTGTGATCAACATGGAAATGACATCTTAAACATCTCTGCAGAGAACATTATCCCCACCACAACAGTGAGGTTATTCCCCAATAACACATCCTGGATCACTGATGATCTGAAAGAACTACTAAACAAGAAAAAGGTTTTCACTGAGTTAGTCAGGAAGTTTTTGAGGAGTGTACAAAGAGAACTTAAAGTCAAGATCAGAAACAACAAGGTGTACGGGAAAAAGCTGGAGGACAAGTTGGGTTGACAGTCATCATCTGTATTAGTCATTATCCTGTTCAGGGTCGCAGGGAGCTGGTGTCTATCTCTAGCAATCAGTAGGCAGGTTACACATGGACAGGTCACCAGTCTATCACAGGGCAACATATAGTTGGACAACCATTCACACACACTTAGGGCCAGTTAAGATTTGCCAGTTAACCCTAAGCATATTTTTGTTCTGTGGCAGGACTTTGTATAATAATTTCATTTTGAACCTTGCCCTGTGATGGACCGGCGACCTTTCCAAGGTGTAACCTCACCTCTCGCCCGGGAACTGTGGCCTTGAACAGTTTTTGTCTGTGTCTCTTGCCTGTCAACTCAGACCCTATTTGGTCGAGGCTGAAGACCGTTCTTTCTGATTCTGAAACTGCATTATTTCTAAAGAATTCTTTAGGTTTAGGTATATTCATATATCATCAGAGTATGTTAGTAGGTAGAAAACTACTGTTCGATTTATCAGTGTCTCGGTGAATCAGTGACTCACTGCCAACCTGAAGGGAGCGTGAGAAATTGACTCTCAACCTGGGCGCTTCACACTCAGCTGTGAACCGTCCCAGTGCCATGAAGGTCATGGCTCGAAGACGCCAACAGACAGGGCCGGTTCTCGGCATTGGCAGATTAGGCAATTGCCTAGGGCGCCCTCTGCTGGAGGGGGCGCCAAATTCTCCTTTTTATTTTATTTATTTTGGACAAACTGTTGGACACACCATTCATCTCATGTAAAGAACAAAATAAGTAATAATTAAATATCTATATTTATCTATCATCTCTACTAAGAAAAAACGGATAGGAAAGGACAATTCCTTTTAAAGCAATTTCTTCCTGTTTGAACGGTTTTGTTTTGCAACAAATAAAATATCAGATTTATTCATTATGTGATTGACAACACAACCTAACTGCCACTGCCTATTCTTTACACTCTACATCAGACACAGAGTGATGTAATGTCAGACCTGAAAGCTGAAGTAGATAAGCTCGGACAAGATTCTTGTAGCCTGATGAGAGAGGCCCGGGAGGTGGCTGCCATCATCTGGAAACCATCAGGACAAACAATGGCCCACTCGAAATCCTCATCCCCCACACACCCCTTTCCTCCCTCAATTATTCACTCTCTCATCCACTCCTGTACTCCCATGAGACTTTCAACCTGGTAAGAAGAAAATATTAAAAAAACAGACTGGATACCATGTGGTCAATTACTCAACACCAACAAACCCCGAGAGTTCACTCTCCCTCACTGGGTTTCATTTGTATCAGACCCCCACAGTATTACAAAGAGACCCAGCTGTTACCAAACCAAACAGGGCAGAAAGGTCTGAACTGAATCTAACCACAACACATCTTCCAAACCATAGATTTTTTTATTATTTTTGACCATTTATCGAAATATGTTTTTACTGGAGGGCTTAAAACAAATGCACACACAGCTTTTTAGAATAGCCTGATTTATTGAGATTTTTATTTCCTGATAGATAAGAATGTGATTAGTTATCAGAAGTGACACTTTAATTGGTCAAGCCATTTATGTACTGTCTTACATTTCTAATAATTTACTTTTTTCTTTTAAATCATTGTAAAATTAATCTCTTTGGATTTTTTGTGTGCAAGCAAATTATGCTATTTTAAATTATCACTTGATATATGATTGTACTTCAACAATCGGTAAGCCATTTATACAAAAAACAATTAGATTAAAAAGAGACTAGAATTAAAATTAGGGGCTGTTAGAACATCTGCTTGTTATATTTAAATCTGCAACATGAAACATCCTATATATTGGATGTTGTAGATTTAAATATAACAAGCAGATGTTCTAACAACCCCATTCTATTAAAATCTATATTTTTTCTATTGTAAAAAAAACTTATATTTTTGATGTAAATTATTTCATTCCACTGAAATCTTGGTCTTAAAACCTTAAAGAATTAGGTCTGTGAAGTTAATTACATCATTAATTTAGTGTTAAGTCACAGGTGTCAATTCACCATCAAAACTTCTGCTGAACTTCACTTTTCTGTGAGGTTTGAAGTGTAAATCTTCCCCGCTAACTTCACAACCATAAAAGCAAAATATAGTTCAGTAAGTAGAAGCTCCAGTTTACGTCTCTTATAAATAAATCAGGTCTAAATAACTATTTAAATATGCACGGTGCAAATCTGTTTTATACAAATCCAAACTGGATTTTTGCAAATTAAATATATTCTTAAATAAACAACTTGAAGCTAAAAAGCAGATTGATGATTTTACAATTTCTTTTTACATTTTGAATCCATTACACTTAATATTTTAGTGCTTTCAGAAACTTTAAACCAGCTGAATAATTCCAACACACATTTAGCAACATTATACTTCTTTGCGCTTATTTCTCCCACAACTTTCATTGCTTTTATTGGAGTTAGACACCCTGCCAATATTCACTCTGCTCAGTCCAGAGTCTGACTAAGCTGTAGTTGGGTTGATGACATATACAGCTGTAAAGCAGCATTATGTTTCACAAAGAGTGAATGGCAGAAGCAGGTGGGCTGGCAGACAAACAAGAAATGCATCAGTAAAAGCTTTATGAGTGTGATAGAAAAAGGTAGGCAGGTTTTTAGGCTCCATGGTAAGAAAATCCAAACAACAAAAACACATCATGGGAGGATTTAATATAAAACAGGCTAGCTTGTCAGTCGTAGCTAAATGTCATTTTCCTTTTCTCTCGTTTACCTTTAAAAGCATAAAAAAAACAACTGATGTTATATTTAAAACATTCTGAAACAAAAAGCTTTAGCTTAGCAGCATTTCCCCGTCTCAGTTCATTCGCTTTGAGCAGATGCCAGACACAGTTTATCAGTAAGGGTCTATCTGCCCCACATTCCCAGGTTCCCTCTATCTCATCCCCATCCTCAGTAGATGTCTGAGCCAAAAGCAACAGACAGCATATAGTTTAGAGATAGAGACGGTTATCAGCAGTAAAAACAAAAGGACCAAACCACAGACAATAGTCAGCATTACGGGATGTTCTCAATTTGAGGGCTCAGTTTTTAACTACATGCTGAATGGAGATAATCAATTCCTTTTATTTCTAAATGCAATAAAAAAGTCTCTGACTGTAAAATCAGAATTAATGTGAAGTTAAACAAAACTTACTGTACAACATCTGCTTCAAAATAAAGAATAAGCTCCTAATTCTGTTATTAGTTGCATGAAATATAATGAGCGTTGTATGAGAGACATTATTACTAAACAAAAGATTTGTGTGGAACATTGTTTCATTTACAATATGATGCATTTGAAAACAGAGTACTGAGCTAACCAGTTTAAAGGAATATACCCGACAGTCCCAGTCCCGCTTTAGCACTACTTCATTTTCTCCACGTGAGAGGTTAATATTTGGAGGGAATATACTTTTAAATATGCCTTATCATGTTAATGATGGCTGCTTTATATAACTAGACTGCAAAGTGCATCAAAAATTGCACTAAATACACTGTTTTCACAAATGCTATTAGATATTCAGTGTTCATCAAAAGTGTTGCAGCTGCTACTTTTTCTGCTTTGATCTTTACATTATGAGAAGTACAATTACAGTACACGATGGACTAAAGCTAAATATATCTTTGCTCTCTCTCAAATATAAATTGAGGAATTCCTTCTGTAATCCTTTCAATTATTAGAAGTTCCCCTGTCTGATGTGATTACTGAAGCAGGCTTTTCCCCTCCTTTCAAACGTGATTAAACTGTAACTGTAAGGACGTACACCCACTTTCCGCACTATCTACTGTTTCCAAAAACACACAGTGGATGTGGTGGTCTTCGGGCAGCCACGCTCCGGATTTTTAAACGTGATGTCGCTTCTCCGCACGAGGAGAAACAGACGGAGATGACTCGAGCCAACAGAGCCGTGCGAACAATACGGCCGACTTCCTGACCTTTGGTTCCACAGCCTCTTCACAGAAACAATGCTCTACTTATTTATTCCAATCCCTTCCCACCATGCCCCCTTCTCCTGTCAGTGCTCTTCTATATCCTCTAAGTTAAGCTACTTAATTGGCATGGGGTAATTAAAAGGTTGTGGCTTCAGGTTAGAAGGTGAAAGTTGATAAACTTGAAGTCTTCAGATTGAAACATCTAAACGACACGTACAAAGAGAAGGACAGAATCACAAACTTCTTAAATTCCCAGCTGGACATTTAGTGTTTTTACAACTCAACTCGTTAGACATCAAAAGCACAACCAACGGATGAATTTTAGCAGTCTTGAGCTAAAAATGCCTCAGATGCCAGTCAACAAGAACAAAAAGCAGATTGTTCATTAGTTCAACGAAGCTTCAAGTGAAGGAGTGAGGAGACGTTCTGTCACAACAAGAACTCCACAATCATCTCCTTTGATTTCAAATATTAACCACACATGATAAAATCTGACATCATGTTCCTCAAGAAGAACTACAGCAAGAATGAAGATGGTTTCCAGATTTTGCACATATCAAAAGATGTCTTAACCTCCTCCTGAAGCAAATTACCCAACAATCAAATACGCCCTGACGTACAGCATCAACGTGTTCCTTTAAGTGAGAGTTCAGTTTGTATCACTTTTTTGCGCCTCAAGCGATTATTCAAGTATGTTTTTGTCCAAAAAGGACATTTCAGTGATTGATATGGACTCAGTTCCAACACATAAAGGACGTTAAAGACCCACTCCGATGAAAATCATATTTTTCGTGTTGTTAACGTGTTCTCGTGACTTTTTCTGATACTACAGGACATATCTTGAAAAAATTAGGCTCAAAATTGCATTTCTGAGTATTTCTGAATTCAAATTGCTGTAAATCAGCAGCAGATGCAAAAACGCAGACTACAAAAAGACTGCATTTTTGATGTAGAAAAGCCACTGGGCAGGACACAAGCTCCTGCTTCGCTAGCTGTACGCTAGCAATAGCACTAGCATAAACAAAGAGCTTGCAGCAACAGGGAGGGGTGGGGCATCCTCCGTGAGCACAGAGGTGAATTGCTAATGAGTTACTGCCACTATGCAGAAACTACATCCTAGGTTTGTAGAGGTTTTGTGATTTTGGGCAGAGACGCTTTAAAATAGCTCAAAAGATGATCGGAGTGAGTCTGTAAAGGTTCTGCACACGTTTGTGTTCAGAGCTAAAGGCTTACTGAAGAATATTTTCTCCACATTCTTGACATTCCTGACTCAACCGATCTTCTCGTTGTTCTCAGTGATGGAGACAAGGAGCTTTCAGAGATGAGACCAACTCTGATAACACTGTTAACATCCATCGTTCATTTCATCATTGCCATTATACTCAACAAATGTCCGGTTCTTTCTTCTGAACATGATCAATGAGGAACCGCAGCTGCACACAAAGCTGTGGTAATATTTCTTTCATGTTTGGAGTTGAGGTCACGCTTATTTCCACAGAGAAACCTATCGCCTTTCATTTAGACCCGCTCCGAGATCCAGTCTGGCATCTGCTGCTCATTACCAGCCGGGTTCTTCTGCATTTATTCAAATACGTGTCGAAGAATCTGTTTCGCCCTCAAAATAAATAAATAAGTGACGCCTGCGTTGTGCTCTTAGGCTGGAATTTGGAGTTCATATCCAGCTGATTAAGAGCTGAGGCACATGTCTATGTAAAGAAGGAGCATTAAATCTTATATGTCACCATATCCCCTTGATGTATTTCTCTATTACTCGCAGCCCTTCGTATGTTCCACGACACGCCTTCAAGCATTTGATGAACATCTCGAATGGCCCACACTCTGCACAGCTGTTTGAGATTAAGCAGTCGTAGATCCTGCCTGATGTGCTGCATCACAGGAAAAGGCTCACCTGAGGGCAGTCTTTGATGTAGTGTCCTTTGTTGAAGCATAGGTGGCACAGGTAGTTGGGCGGCGGCCTTTTGCTGGGTTTGTGTGACTCAGGAGACAGAGAGAGGTCTGAGAAATGGCCCGCAAGAGAATTCAGACCATCCACGATGTTACTGAGGGAGCCGTAGGGGGAAGACCTTTTGTAGAAACTCTTACTCAAGGCCTGAAAGAGCAAAGAAGATGATAAACAACTTTAAATAGAAATCTCTGACATATTTAAACATGGATGATGTGTCTGTTTAGAATCATCATTCAAAAGAGAAGCCCGAATATTTCAATTATCAGTCATATTGTGTATTTGGAGACAGTCTCTTCACACGCCGCCATGTTGAATCAAATAACTAGTTAGAACCAAACATATTATTGTTAGTCAAAACTTTAACTAGAGGTCAAAGTGTCAAAAACTGGCTGAGAAATGTCCAAAATTATTACGAAAGAGAAGACAAAGCACATTTTGACTTGTCAGAATCATTTGTAAACAGTGTTTTTAGAAAACATTATCTTCAATCTCCTAAAAAGGATTTCCTGTTTCTCAAATCACATAACCATATTGTTTTGATTCGACAATCAAAAGAGCATTTCATGTGTCAGTCCATCACTGACGGACACGCCCGTTTGTCTCCCTGACAGTGTGCCCGGCGGCCGTCTGACTTCTGCAGATGTTCGCTCTCTGCCGTGTTCACTGTGCAGACCAGTGGTGTCCATTTCCTCATCAGAACAAAATGCCTTTGTCATGCATTCCTCCAACTGGTCCCACTGGAAGGACATAATCAGCATCATTGTGCATCTGGAGGAGATGGGTGCTATGGCACGGCAGAGGAAACATAAAGACCAGCCTGCAGATAAAGTCTGTTTGGCATCACAGACGGTGAACTGTCCCTCCACATATGGCTGAAATTACACCTAATCAGTATAACCACTTTCTTTTTAGTTCCTCATTTTGTCAAAGTTTATATGTTAATTATCAAACTAAAAGTCTATGCTCTTCTTCTTCTTCACTGGTTCAGTATTGTGAGAGGACTTTCCTAACCTGCCTCCTGTCTCTTATACACNTGAAGCATAGGTGGCACAGGTAGTTGGGCGGCGGCCTTTTGCTGGGTTTGTGTGACTCAGGAGACAGAGAGAGGTCTGAGAAATGGCCCGCAAGAGAATTCAGACCATCCACGATGTTACTGAGGGAGCCGTAGGGGGAAGACCTTTTGTAGAAACTCTTACTCAAGGCCTGAAAGAGCAAAGAAGATGATAAACAACTTTAAATGGAAATCTCTGACATACAGTGGGGCAAAAAAGTATTTAGTCAGCCACCAATTGTGTAAGTTCTCCCACTTAAAAAGATCAGAGAGGCCTGTAATTTTCATCATAGGTATACCTCAACTATGAGAGACAAAATGAGGAAAAAAAATCCAGAAAATCACATTGTCTGATTTTTAAAGAATTTATTTGCAAATTATGGTGGAAAATAAGTATTTGGTCAATAACAAAAGTTAATCTCAATACTTTGTTATATAGCCTTTGTTGGCAATGACAGAGGTCAAACGTTTTCTGTAAGTCTTCACAAGGTTTTCACACACTGTTGCTGGTATTTTGGCCCATTCCTCCATGCAGATCTCCTCTAGAGCAGTGATGTTTTGGGGCTGACGCTGGGCAACACGGACTTTCAACTCCCTCCAGAGATTTTCTATGGGGTTGAGATCTGGAGACTGGCTAGGCCACTCCAGGACCTTGAAATGCTTCTTACGAAGCCACTCCTTCGTTGCCCGGGCGGTGTGTTTGGGATCATTGTCATGCTGAAAGACCCAGCCACGTCTCATTTTCAATGCCCTTGCTGATGGAAGGAGGTTTTCACTCAAAATCTTACGATACATGGCCCCATTCATTCTTTCCTTTACACGGATCAGTCGTCCTGGTCCCCTTGCAGAAAAACAGCCCCAAAGCATGATGTTTCCACCCCCATGCTTTACAGTAGGTATGGTGTTCTTTGGATCCAACTCAGCATTCTTTCCCCTCCAAACACGACAAGTTGAGTTTCTACCAAAAAGTTCTATTTTGGTTTCATCTGACCATATGATGTTCTCCCAATCCTCTTCTGGATCATCCAAATGCTCTCTAGCAAACCGCAGACGGGCCTGGACGTGTCCTGGCTTCAGCAGGGGGACACGTCTGGCACTGCAGGATTTGAGTCCCTGGCGGCGTAGTGTGTTACTGATGGTAGCCTTTGTTACTTTGGTCCCAGCTCTCTGCAGGTCATTCACTAGGTCCCTCCGTGTGGTTCTGGGATTTTTGCTCACCGTTCTTGTGATCATTTTGACCCCACGGGGTGAGATCTTGCGTGGAGCCCCAGATCGAGGGAGATTATCAGTGGTCTTGTATGTCTTCCATTTTCTAATAATTGCTCCCACAGTTGATTTCTTCACACCAAGCTGCTTACCTATTGCAGATTCAGTCTTCCCAGCCTGGTGAAGGTCTACAATTTTGTTTCTGGTGTCCTTTGACAGCTCTTTGGTCTTGGCCATAGTGGAGTTTGGAGCGTGACTGTTTGAGGTTGTGGACAGGTGTCTTTTATACTGATAACGAGTTCACACAGGTGCCATTAATACAGGTAACGAGTGGAGGACCGAGGAGCCTCTTAAAGAAGTTACAGGTCTGTGAAAGCCAGAAATCTTACTTGTTTGTAGGTGACCAAATACTTATTTTCCACCATAATTTGCAAATAAATTCTTTAAAAATCAGACAATGTGATTTTCTGGATTTTTTTTCCTCATTTTGTCTCTCATAGTTGAGGTATACCTATGATGAAAATTACACGCCTCTCTAATCTTTTTAAGTGGGAGAACTTACACAATTGGTGGCTGACTAAATACTTTTTTGCCCCACTGTATTTAAACATGGACGATGTGTCTGTTTAGAATCATCATTCAAAAGTGAAGCCCGAATATTTCAATTATCAGTACAGTCATATTGTTTATCTGGAGACAGTCTCCTCACACGCCGCCATGTTGAATCAAATAACTAGTTACAACCAAACATATTATTGTTAGTCAAAATTTTAACTAGAGGTCAAAGTGTCAAAAACTGGCTGAGAAATGTCCAAAATTATTACAAAAGAGAAGACAAAGCACATTTTGACTTGTCAGAATCATTTGTAAACAGTGTTTTTAGAAAACATTATCTTCAATCTCCTAAAAAGGATTTCCTGTTTCTCAAATCACATAACCATATTGAACCAAATTGTTTTGATTCTACAGTCAAAAGAGCATTTCATGTGTCAGTCCATCACTGACGGACACGCCCGTTTGTCTCCCTGACAGTGTGCCCGGCGGCCGTCTGACTTCTGCAGATGTTCGCTCTCTGCCGTGTTCACTGTGCAGACCAGTGGTGTCCATTTCCTCATCAGAACAAAATGCCTTTGTCATGCATTCCTCCAACTGGTCCCACTGGAAGGACATAATCAGCATCATTGTGCATCTGGAGGAGATGGGTGCTATGACACGGCAGAGGAAACATAAAGACCAGCCTGCAGATAAAGTCTGTTTGGCATCACAGACGGCGAACTGTCACTCCACATGTGGCTGAAATTACACCTAATCAGTATAACCACTTTCTTTTTAGTTCCTCATTTTGTCAAAGTTTATATGTTAATTATCAAACTAAAAGTCTATGCTCTTCTTCTTCTTCACTGGTTCAGTATTGTGAGAGGACTTTCCTAACCTGCCTCCAGCTGCACACTGACACCAGGACAGTCTGAACACCACATCAGGATAAAAACACTTTTTATTATACACACATGAAGGAGGGAACGCAGGTGAGGTTTTACTGTATGAAATATGGAATATTAATGGCTTCCTTAGAGAAAAAAGATAAATCAGTGAATGAAGTTCTGCAGACCTCAATACAATCATAAAGTTGAAATCATTGAGCAGCTTCATGATACCTCACTGTTCCGATGGAAGAAGTTGTTCAGATAGTTGGATTCCAAATCAGCGGCGCTGCGCTCGTGCACGTCCAGAGCTGAAGCGTCCGATTCGAACTTGAAGGCATCTAAAGCGCTGCCCGACGGGTCCTGCAGAGACATGTAGACCCAGCTGAGCAGCTGAGCGGGATGGTACACACCGGCCTCCACAGCGGACATCATGTCGTCTCTGGTCTGCAGAGGATCAGCGTCAGAACCGCCGGGTTTTCTGGACCTCCCAGATTCTTTTTGTCATCCCTGAGCTCCGGCTGACTGGGTGTAGGCCTAATGCTTCCGTGCTCGCTCACTTTGGGGGGGCCAGACAGGACCCCAGAAACGGAATGTGCTCAGTGGAAGCTGGAGGAGCCAAAGCCTGAATATAAGTTTGAGGAGCAAAGACGAGAGACGCAGTTGCGTCTGTATGGCAAGCCGATTAATCATTTAATGAACATGACTTACATTTAAAAAAGAAGACACAAACTACTGCGAAATTATTTGTGATAATTAAATTGTAAATTGTGAAAAAAGCCCATAATGATGCTGCTTTTTGACAAGAATATCGATACATTAATACTTGGTCGACTTATTAAATGCTTAAAACAGCAACTTTTAAAGGATTTTAACAGTTTTAACTACCACAATTTCAGTTATAAAGACTCTGAAATGAACTTTAAATGCATTTAAATTTACTTTAGATGTCTTTAATATCAGTTCTGACTAGAAAAAAACATGTTGTTTGTTTGAGAAGTTTGTTGTTGGACATCTGAAACATGAACTAAGATCTGGTTTAATGGGAGGTCCCACATGCGTTCGAGTCCCTCCATTTTTCTGACATGCAGCAAAAACGAAAGATAATCAGAAGGACTGTCATGAAACACTTTTTGAATTCATAGTATATTCCAAGTTTGAAGATGTTTATATGTTGGAAAATATTTGAGAAACTCCACAGTCTTGTTTCACTGTTACATTAGAAACGAATAATTTTGTGCTCATTAATGATTTTGATGTTTATATATTTGGGTTTGAAGAAAAACTGGATGAAGTAAAATGCTAATAAATAAAAAGAGAGCAAGTGAGCTGCAAAACACGCTGCTGCCCTCTTGTGTTCAAATCTGAAAGTGCAGCATATGTTGGACTATATGCTTCCCAGTTTATACTAGGAGAAAAAAAAAGGTTTTTTTAATCTAAATTAATGTTGAATTTGACAGGAACACGTGAAAAACAAATTAAAACTGAATGCACTTTATAAAGATCAGCATTATTATGTTGTCTTTGCATAAAAGTTCAAATGAAATGATTTTAAATAGGACATGATGGGCAACTTTTATTATTTCTGATGTGTCACTGTTTTTGCATTTGTTTAAATAGGTGTGATATAAAACACACCTGCAAAGAGATACCTGAAATCTGAGTTTACCTTGACAGCACTATACAAAACAAAGAGTGATCTGTAAACACATCTTTGCACACGCACATGTTAAAAGTTGAGCACCAGGGGCGTGTTCAGAGGGGTGGGCCGGGGGCCACGAGCCACCCTACCAATTAGACTGGCCACCCAAGGTGCCACTCCCAGGCTGAGACAATCAAATTCAATCAATACTTTTTCTTTAATCAA
The DNA here is from genome assembly GCA_006937955.1 of Pachypanchax playfairii. NCBI lineage: Eukaryota > Metazoa > Chordata > Actinopteri > Cyprinodontiformes > Aplocheilidae > Pachypanchax > Pachypanchax playfairii. The sequence continues at coordinate 897,195 of SSNP01000146.1, read as the reverse complement.
AGAAAACAATAAATGAAAATTAACCACTGACATTGTGCTTTGACAGATTTTGCTTTGTTTTGGCATGTTAGCCACTTATAGGTTGGATATGGAACACAAACACCATAATGACATCTAGTGTGTGGATGTTGTACTTACAACAACAGATCAAGGTTTCCAGCCGTCGAGATGCAAGATTCGTCATTTCCGTGTGTGTTTTGATGTCATTACATTTTTTATTTGGGTCCATAGCTTCACCTAAACCCACTCTGGTGTTTGATCGTTTCTGGTCGTTTCTCTTCTGAGAAGGATAACAAAATCCCTGGGGCTCTGAAGCAGCTGCTTGTCTTTCCGACTCTGCCATTTTTGCTGCGCTGAATGGACTATTTACCAGATTAGGCAACCCGCAATGGTGCTGCTATTGGCAGGTAGATGTAAACATGATGCCAATGTCATGCCCGTCAAAACCAATATTTTATTATATTGTACTTCAAATATCATCCTTGAAGGAAATATTCTACTTTCATTCTGCACCTCTCTAAATGCTCTGTGGAGTTTTTCTTTTAAATCTATTGTTCCCCAGCTTTGCGCAGGAGGTAGAGTGGGTTGTCTGGTTACCATAGGGTCACTGGTTCAAATCTCCACTCTGCTTGGAAAAAAAAAAAAAAAGATTGCCTGGCCATTGTGTCCCTGGGCAAGACACTTAACCCATGTTGTCTGTTTAGTGGTGGGTGAATGACAGACTGAAGTATGAAGTGCTTTGGGGGTTATAGGACCTGAGTAAAGCACTGAATAAGTTCTTACCATTTAGATATAGCTTTTTATGAAAATGTTATATATACAACCTTTAATTATGATAAACAGTCTATAATTTTGTAAAAAACATATTTTTTTAAGGTTATAACTCTGTGCCCCTACCTGACCCCCTCCCAACAAAGATTTTTTAGCCACGCCCCTGATGAGCACGTTAACTTAGAACTACTATTTATTTTCATAATCACTTCAAATCCATCTGTGGCACTGGAATGGGAACTTAACTAATTACTTTAATGATTAATGGAACACGATTCAGTGGCACTCTAATCAGTAAAAAAGCGGGTAAGGGAAATAATGATTAAACAGTGGTGATACACTCACTACCCACCCTCTGTCATGTCTGCAGGACCAAAGGTTGTGAGCATTGACTTGTATAGAAAGGTTGTGAGGACGGAAACGATGCAGAGGACCCACCCACATCCAGGCTGCTCTGCTCGGCTCGGCTCTTCCTGGATCCCGCGTCCTTATCACAGAAGTAAGTTACTTTTTCTACTCTTTCTCGCCTTAGTATTGAAAAATAGTCGTTTTTTGTCATTTGGCGCTATTCAATAAATGATTTTATACATGCAGAGTTGAGCTGTAGTTTATTTCCGTGATTGTGGAATGTAGGAAATTAGCCTCGCCTGGCTGATCCAATTGGCCCTGCGCAGAAGCAGCCGAAGCTTTTAACGTTCACAAACTTTCTTTTGTTTTATTAAACCTTTAATCAAACCTTTTACTGCTTTACTTTAGACCGAATGCTAAACGCTAAATATTAGCCTCACCTGGACGTATTTTGCTCCGTTTGAAAACCGCTAAGTTTTTTATTTTTTCCATTTTTATCTTTAAAGGACACAGTGAACTAAAATGTCGTGTTGTTTGCTATCATGTAGAGGTTAGGCGGACATTTTCACAGTTTTTAGTGGAAAATCACGCAGTTCTTGCTAATTAGCGAATTGAGGAACAACAGGCCTGTGTCTGTGATGCTGTCAAGAGATTTTGTGGTCTCAATCCGCGTAATAAAAATCGAATCTCTCGAAGTGGATCCTCGTGCGTTTGTTCTTTTTATGAAAGTAGTGTTTGGCTATTATACACCTAAACAAGTTTATTTATGTTTTGTCATAACTTTCCCCCTCATGTTCCTAAATTTAATTCTGCATTATATCTGTAATGTATTGGTTTCAAACGTTTTCTGGGAAAAGTAGTCAAATGTACGATAACACGTAAAAGTCTCACTTCTATTCGAGTAAAGACAGCAGCCTCCCACGCGCTTAGGAATTCTATTTCAACACAATTTCACTAATTCGCCTGAACTTTTTGTTCTTTTTTGTGTGTTGTCACAATTACGTTATTTTTCCTGACTGAATATTGTTAATTAATGAAATATTTTTTGTTTTAAGACGACCTCATCCTATTTAGTTATTGTGTAAGTTAATGAGCTAATTCTGTGGGTGGTGTCTTAAATAGGCGTGTGCGTGTCTAACTTTCAAGATATGGAAACTATTTTGTGTCACTTATTGTTCACTCTAGTGGATTCTTAGAAAGAAAAAACAAAACAAACACGCCTTAGAGTTTATGTTGTAAAACATGGGTGTTTCATAATGTCTATTGATTTTTTTCTGTCAGTTTAAAAAGCCATTTTGATATAATTAACAAATCAGAGGAAATTGTAACTTTTTTTTACATTCTGAGAAGTTTTCACATCAGTTTATGATCTTGTTGGTCTCTTTTTGGTTGATCAGATCAGTTACTTGTACTTGTTTGGATATGCCATCATTATACTTGATTTACATGGTGTCTTATTATATTGTGGCTATTTGAGCCACATGATAAGGTGTTTGTATGTGAACAGGACGATTGTCAAATGTACATGACTATGATCAGCAATGGTTTATTATTTTAAATTTCAGGTTCTGAACATGAGTTACCCAGGATATCCCTCACAGTCTGGTGGATACCCCCCACAAGGAGGAGGCTATCCACCACAGCCAGGGGCATATCCACCCCAATCAGGTGGCTATCCTCCAGCAGCGGGTGGCTATCCTCCAGCAGGAGGCTACCCTCCAGCAGCGGGTGGCTACCCTGCAGCAGGTGGTTACCCCCCACAAGGTGGTGGTTACCCTCCTCAGGCTGGCGGTTACCCTCCAGCAGCAGGGGGCTTCCCTCAGGCCGGTGGCTACCCTGCCCCAGCTGGAGGCTTCCCTCCTCAGGCTGGTGGCTATCCTGCACAACCTAGTCCAGGAGGTTATCCTTCCATGCCTCCAGCTGGTGAGCTTATATGTGATATAACAAAATAAATAAAGGCTGTTTAGGTAAATACAAAGGTGAATTACATTTTCTTTGTTCTACCAATGTTTGTTTTGTAGGTGGTGGTGGTTGGGGTGCAGCACCAGGTGGATACGGCGTGGTACGTATATACCTGTCTGTTCACATCTGAACATAAACAGACTCGGGGCAAAATCTCTTGTATATGAAGTTTGTTTACCTGCATAAAGATTTTTAACACTACTTTTCGTCTGCAGCCAGGAGGCGCTCCGCAGGGATACCCAGGGGGGCCCGCCCCAAGCCAACCCATGCCAAATTACCCCCAAGGCCCTGCTGGTGGCCCCTCGATGCCTGGATATGGAGGTGGAGCTCCATCCAACCCTCAGGCACCCCCAATTTCTGTAAGATCTGTTTTCATCCAAAAGCTTTTGTAAAACTTCCTAAATCTAAATCACATACACAAAAAGGCTTTTTTAACTGCAGGATATGAAATTTTAATTGCTTTTATTTGTGGTGTTTATGTTTCTTTTTATAGAGAGGATTCAGGGGTTCAATCAAGGATTTCCCAGGAGCTGATCCACTGAAGGATGTTGAAGTTCTACGAAAAGCAATGAAGGGTTTTGGTGAGGAAGTCTCTTCATCTAAGTGCATTAAATGTCTTCTCACATCCACATCACATTATTTTTGACATTCTGTTAAATGGAGTGGAATAACCAAACATTTGGAACAGGCACTGATGAGAATGCCATCATCGAACTTCTGGGAAATCGCTCTAACAAGCAGAGAGTTCCAATGGTGGCAGCTTACAAAACTACATACGGGAAGGTTTGTGAATATAGGAACCATTTCATAGTTTTTTATTTTGTTTTTTTGGCAGTTATGTTTCAGCTGATATGTTTATTTTTAATGTTTTGTTTGGATGTTTTCTAGGATTTATTGCGTGATCTGAAGTCTGAGCTCACTGGGGACTTTGAAGACCTGGTTCTTGCCATGCTGAAGACTCCATCTCAGTTCGATGCATCTCAACTCAGAGAAGCCATAAAGGTTGGAATTAAAGCTCATGTTTCAGTGAAATGCTTTGCTTGTGTCATCTACTGTGTGTTTTCATGCAACAAGAAAAACAAAAAAATTTTGATTCACCAAAGCTTAGAAATACTTTATATTTTCAGGGTGCAGGAACTGATGAAGCTTGTCTGATTGAGATTTTATCATCTCGTTCCAATGCTGAGATTCAAGAAATCAACAGGATCTACAAATCTGGTGAGGTTGAACACAGTCTTTATATTTAATAATATCTTAATGCCGAAAAAGCTTTCCTAAACCAAGGAAACTTGTCTATGTTTGACTCATCTGAATAAACAGAAAGGTGTATCAGTTAAAACAGGAATTTTCTCACAGTTTAAATGCTCATAAAAATGTAAACAAACTAGTTTAACAGTTTACACTAACATTGAAATGTTCTGTTTTTCCTATAGGGTAAAATAGGTCAAACATCAACATTGTAGATATTTTTTAAACTGAAAAATAAATCAAATTGTAGGAAAACAACTTTTTTTTTTTTTTTCCAGAGTATGGGAAGACCCTGGAGGACGCCATCAGCAGTGACACATCTGGTCACTTCCGCAGACTCCTTGTCTCACTTTGTCAGGTATCTTCTACATATTTTATTTCTCTTTTCTAATAAACTGGTTTTGGTTTGACCCTTTTCCCCTTTCCTAATTACACTTCTTGTTCTTTCTTTGAATCAGGGAAATCGTGACGAGAGGGAGACTGTCGACATCTCACTGGCCAAACAGGACGCTCAGGTTCTTTGATGATGAAACATTACTAAAAAAGCGATTTGAAAACCTGTAAATCAACCTCCACCTTTTTCTCAGAAACTATATGCTGCTGGAGAAAATAAAGTTGGAACAGATGAGTCCCAGTTCAATGCCATCCTTTGTGCTCGCAGCAAGTCTCACCTCCGTGCAGGTGTGAGCACCATAACAATCTGCCATTAGCTGTTTCTTCCTACCTCACTGGGAGACTTTTTGGCACTTATTTAATCAGTGTTTAACTTTTTTCAGATATTTTGTTATGTTTGTTTTTTTCCTCGCAGTGTTTCAGGAGTACCAGCAGATGTCTGGAAGGGAAATTGAGAAAAGCATCTGCAGGGAAATGTCTGGAAATTTGGAGTCTGGCATGGTGGCTGTGGGTACGTTCAATACATCTGCGTTAAAAAAAGGAGTAAAGATGCAAAAACCTTTTAGTTAATCATATCATTATCATCCTCTAATTCTTGTGTTGGTGTCATCAAGGTTTTAGTGACAAATTATAGAAATCTAGCACAGTATACTACAAAAAATGAATAATCCAAATACTTTCAGAATGGGCAGGAAAAATTATAGTGGAGTGGTACGAAATTATTCAAGAAGAGCATCAATTTTATAAACTCTGGCAGAGATAATCGTAGGGATGCAACAATACCACATTTTTCAAACCGATACAATATCGATACTTTGATCTGAGTACTTGCCAATACAGAGTACCAATGCAGATACTTCTACCACTCAAAAAATTCAATAAATTGGAAGACAGGTTTTTTTCTTCTCTGCTTGTTACAACAAATGATGGTGAACTCAATAAAAAAATATTATTAAAAATGACCCCCAAAACTACAATTTTAAGTGAAAAATAAACATTTTCTGTGAAATAACTGCAGAGTTTCCACATTTTAAGTATCGGTTCATAGTATCTGTTAACCAACTGATACGATTACATTAGAATGGTATTGGCCCTGATACCAGTATCGGTAGTGCATCCCTAGATAGTAGTAACATTAAATCTGGTCTGTTCTTACAAAATGTGTTTATCAGGCCTGTATTTCAAAAACTCAGTCTTTCCCTTTTTTTTTTTTTTTTTTTTAGTAAAATGCATCAAGAACACTCCTGCCTACTTCGCAGAAAGGCTCTACAAGTCCATGAAGGTACGTTTTGCATCTTAACGCCACGTTTTCCTCCCTGGATAGACAACTTGATTTAAATCATGTCTGACAAAAACAGGGAGCAGGTACCAAGGACAGAACCCTGATCCGTGTCATGGTGTCCCGTTCCGAGGTGGACATGTTGGACATAAGACAGGAGTATCTGAAGATTTATGGAAAGTCTCTGTACACTCACATCTCTGTAAGTCCCACTAATCGTCCCATTTTAAACTAAGTGTCTGAATGTAGTTTTATTTTCTTACTGATGCTGTTGTGTTTATCAGGCCGACACTTCTGGGGACTACAAGAAGCTGCTGTTGAAGCTGTGTGGCGGAAATGACTAAAAAATACCTCCCCATCAGGACACTGTATATGTCCACACTGAAACAATCATATAGAAGCTCATATTTCTTGTGATGCATGTTGCAAAAGCTTATAGCAAATCAGTAATGACTTTATATTCTCTTAAATATCCTAAAGTAGGAGATGCAGTAGATCAAATAATATTTTAAAATTACAATTGCTTTCTTGCTTAGTAAAAATTAAAAAAATATGTGCCACAACATTTTCCACTTTTTTAGAAATTCAAACTTTATATATTCAAGATGCTCTGCAAACCCCTAAAGTCTGCTTTCATTTATTGTTCTCATGCAAAACATTTATTTGACAGGAACATGGTTACATAAAATCTGGGGATTTAACCTTTTTGTTAAAAAGTTTGACTATATTTATATTAATATATCAATGGAAATCTACTCATATCTCATTCAAGACACATGAATGTTTATGGGGCCAAAATGCTTTGCCTTTCCAAGTTTTAGGTCATTTTTTTTAAAGTGTAGGACAGTTTTCCTCTGCCTTTAGAGTATTCCAGTAAGTAGTAATTTACTTCTACTTTTCAGTCTATGCAAATGAGCTTTGAATATTTTCAGAGAATTTATTTACATAAAATGTTGCCTTTCACTTCCTGCAGAGAAGCCAAAGTTTAAACGGACCATGTATTGCCTTTTCTGAACTGATGGAGATAAACAGTCTGTTCATATGTGCATGACAGTGTGTGTTCATATGTGACCTTATTTGTTTATTAGATCAGAATGTTTACTGTTTTGTTGCATCCTGGCTGGCAGTTTGTTTTACAGCCACCAGAGGGCGCCACACTCACATGAAGTGCCATTTCAATTTGATTGTTTAACCCTGTCACCCAAATATTAAAATAACTTGTCCTTTATTTTTTAGAAACAGTAACTTTTCATTGTAATAAAACTCATTTGGCACATCTGGGTTTGTGTTTAAAGCATTTAAAACACTAGAATTTCTGCTCTAGACCAACACAAACTGAGTGATTTGCGTTTGGAAGCTGAACTCATTTGCACTGCCGTGCACCTTTTAATATAACATGCGTTGCGCATTCTGTTTAAAAGAGCAACTAATGTGCATTAAATAAGTTATGTTCTTTGCTGTTCAATCTGCAGAAGTGGTCGCTTTGCGCCTTGTGATGCAGAATTCAGCTTTTCTAAGGTTATAAATAGCCGACTTGGATGTCCTGAAGTCGTCTTTCTTTAGTGTTCACTTACCTCAGAGTGCCGCCTCAGAGGGGGAACGTGTTGCTGAGACAAATGAGTCCGTTGTTCACTTCTCTACTTTAAATACTGCTCATATGAGCTTAAAGTGAAAGAACCCATGAGCCTGACGACAAAGAGGGATAAATATTTGATGATTTTATTTGTGTCTTCTCTATTCAGCCAAGACTGTCTGCACTGATACCTCCTGAAATATAGGTCAAAAGGAAATCAGAGTGGGTCTAGAAATCGCCTTGCTTTTATTTTGAGTGGCTGAAGTTTACCCTGATCCCATTTTCTAGACAAAGTGCTTTAAATATTAACATATGGACACAATCAAAGCAAGCACTCTTTCCCAAACAGGGATTTGCAACTCTATACAAGAGGTCAGACATTTGCAACATTTCTGATGTTGATTGAATTAATAAAGAAAGGGATTTTTTTTTAAGTAAAATTAAATGTTTCTGTCAAAGAAATTGTGAAAAAAAGCAATCTATTTTGTCCAGTTTTTTATATTCTCATTAATATCAATTGCCAACATTGTAGCTCCAAATATCTAATTTGCATAGTTCATAATTAGTAAGAGCTCTACCTCTTTAACAAGATTAGTACTTTTCCCAAAAACTATGATGTAACCAGTCTTCTGCTCTCTAGTGGAGGATGTGCTGCATGTGGCAATTATTGTAAAACTATATAATAAAAACAAATATATTGTCTAATTAACCATCAGTGAAAAGAATCTGATTTTATTTCATGTGGCAAAAGTAAATATTGGCTGAATTGTTGATTTGCAGTGGATTTTCTCCAGTCATCCAATGACCAATGTGCAACTAAGTGATTTTTGGTTGCCAGGGACTTAATCCTCCTTTAAACTTCATGAGTGCATATAAGCAAATTACAAACCCAAGGATTAGATGAACAACACATAAGGAGATACAGTTGCAGATATCACTATCCAGCCTGCAGAGCTGCACACTAGGAAGTCTGAGATCCATCTTTCAACTAAACAAGTAAATAAAGAATGTTCACTCTTATTTGAACATCTGTGTGAAATATATGCATTACTAGAGAGAATAATTTGATCTCATATTTACTATATGTTTTTCTTTACAGTAAATCTATATCTTGATTTTGATTCTTTGAGGAATGAACATCATTTTTAAATACTTTAACTGATTGTTGACCACTGAATAGATATTTCTATTTCCCAGAAAGCAAATTAAGATGTTACATAACCACTTACACTGTGTAAATGGTTTAAAACGTATACGTCAAAATGTGCTAAAGACAGACCCTGTGTGCTTTCACTCTGCAGATCAGAATCCAAATGAATTACAATTACAGAAGACTCTCAGTGACAAAATAAAAACTATTATAGTATGAAAAGATCAGATTTTAACACACTTCTATATGTAATAAAACAACAACTGATCTGTGTTTAGTAAATTAAAAATCTGTTTAAGGATTTGAGTTTTACGTGACATTTGGTTCCTCGGGGATTCGATGGATTATGTAGAGCAGAAGAAAGCTCAGACAGCAGAGCAGCTGTGGTAGAGGAGGGTCCAGAGAGAAAACAGGAGGTGGCTGAGGTATAAATCTGCTCTCAAAAATATCAGATCATGAAATAAGAGCTGCTGGATTACCCTTATTTTAAAGACTACTGAAGCACAGAATGCGTGAGCTGTATCATTTTCTTTATTTTTTTTTTAGCAGATGAGGCTTTACGGAGCAGATCCCATATCAATAACTGCATGATTTATAATGCAGTAATATTTACTACAGGAAGTATTGTATCATGTAAAATATGTCAAAAAAATGATTTTTTTCATTCATAAATTAGAATTTCCTAATATCAATTTTATTTATGATCAAATGACAAATACAAACATTTAGCATTTATGAGATTAAAAACAGACTGGATTAAAGTATCTTTGACAACAATAAACTAAAAATCACATGTAAAACAGTGAATGTTGCCATTTGCTTACTGTCAAAATAAAAGTAACAGAACATCCATTTAGAATAAGGTTTTGGTGAACAATTAATTTTTATGCTTCTCATTGTTAATATCTTCTGATCATTATTGATGATGATCTGGTTAAAGACGTAAGATGAGAGCCACAAAACCAATAATGTTTTAAAATCCTTAAAGAGAAGCTGAGCTTTACAGGATTTTCTCATTTTATTTTATGCTTATTATCTCACAAAATACCTGAAAACACCTCAAAGTGACTATTTTTAAGCATAAATGATTACAAGAGAAAAGATCAAGTTCTGATGTATAAATATGACTTACAAACTTGTTTTATTATTTGAAAAATCCTCCCCAGAAATAGAAAAAGCCTGTTTAAAACGCGGGTAAAATGGTATAAAGCTAAAATGTAATTTATTTTAAAGTTATGTATAAAAACAGAAATAAATGCAATTAACTTATTTTAGAACTTCAAACACAAATAAAAACAGATTAAAAAGTGTATATTTAAGTTCTCTTTTCTTTTTTAATGTTTATTTCTACCATAAAACGTTTTGGTTTTAACTGTGTTTTCTCTTTGTAACACGACTAAAGCCCAGGTGTGCTTCACAGAAAGCCCCGCCCACATCTACCTTAAATGTCCAGAGCACAGAAATATGATTGGTACAGAGCCGCAGCTTGTCGCGTGAGACATGGCGAAGTTTGGAGTCTCTGAAAAAGCTCGCGAGGAGTTTTTAACTTGCTGAAAACATTTTATTTGAGGACAAACTTCTCTTACTGGCACGCGGAGAGTGGAGCTTAGAGAAAAACAGAGCGTTTTAGGGGGGTTTCGAGAAGGACGACGGAGCGTCGGTCGGAAAAAATGTGTTGTCATCTTCGTGTAGTCAACAGCCTCAGGCAACAAATATGGCTACTTCTTGTGTATCCTTCATTTCGGATTGAGAACTGTCCCAACCGGGTCGAACGGAACAGTTTCGGTGATACACGGCTGTAGTCCGGAGGAAAGTTACTCGCAGAAAGATTTTAACGGAGCTCAGCTGGGTTCTTTCCCGTAGCTGGTTCGGTCAGAGGGGGGGAGGCGGAGGAGATGGAGCTCCAGCATAAAGAGTTGTTGAAGAAATTTTACCAGAACCTGGTGGAGTCCATATCAGACCCGGACCGAGTTGTGGATGTTTTGGCTCACTGCGGGGCCCTGAATCAGTCCGAGAGATGCGAGCTGAGCCATAACTGTTCCTCCAACTCGGAAAAAGTGGATCTTCTCCTGAAGATACTGATAAGTAAGGACAGAGATTATTTTGCAGAGTTTTGCGCAGCTCTGGAGAAGACGCACCCCCACCTGCAGTCCTTCCTGTTGGAAGAGATCGGACCTGTGGACCACACAACCGGTAACAAACTCCTAAATATCCACACAAAGCGCCATGTTAACACTTCATAAAAAGCACTTTGTGTTTGGATGAAGTTCTGATCCATAATTATATAATAAAACTATTGACATCCTGATGAAGGGCATGACTCTTCCTCAAATGGATAAAGAGAGCTGCACGCGCATGTGATTCTTTTCACACTCATATACTTGTTTCATTATTTGTCCCTTAAAGCTCAGCCTTCTGGCCTTTTGTCAAAGTATTTAATGGACCTAAAAGGATCCAAACAATCGATACAGTGACCAAACAGCCTGAAGGATTTGTGCACGTGGGGTCAATACCATACTGTCAAAGTCAAATGAATGAGAGGAGCATTAAATGTGTTTTATTTTTTGCAAACGTGCAAAAGAAAACATGCATGAGAAAATAATAGGGAAACTCGTGCCAATCCATCCATTCTAATACACTTACAACGTGGATGCATGACTTTCTACTCAACTGTAACTAGTTAGGATTTTTCTTCTTTGGAAATAAATCTTTAGTTACAAAAATGCATTAGCTGTTTCTACATGGTGGATTTTGTGTGTGTGTAAGCTAAAATATCTTTTGATTTATTTCTCATTTTGTTCTGTTCAGCAGGATAATTCACATTGTTTTATGTTCCCTGCTCAGCAACTTTAAAGCATCTTTGCACTTTGCTTACTTCAGCCAAGGTATCCTCCTCTGTGAACTCATACTTTATGTGCAGGCAAAATAATATATATATATATATATATTTTTTTTTTTCTCTCATTCATCCTGTGAGGACAGTTATACCCAGTTTAGTTGCACAAGTTGCAAATGGACTGAAATCTTGCTGCTTGACAAGTTTCTCTACTGCACCACTAAGATGTGGGTCTAGTCTGCAGGCTAGTCTACATACTAATTTGCTACACAAAAGCCCAAAAAGTTAAAACAGCAAATGTACTAGTTTGTTATCTCCTCATTGTTATTCAAATGTCAAATCTTCAGGAGCCATAAACAGTAGCTGTAATGTGATTAAACTTTAACACTAACAAATGTTTTTTCTCAAGGGCCTGTTTTGTTTTTATGGATAAAAAAAGCTCTAGTTTTATAGAACTGAAGCTTTAAGGTTTGTTTACAGATTTTCACCTTTTTTCTAAAGGAATAGTAACAGGATGACAGCAGATTACCAGATTGCACATTTATTCAGATTTAATTTGCTCTTTATTTTTGTCGAAAATGTCTCAAAGGGATTGTCTGCCCTGAGAAACTCATGTTTTCTTTCTAGTAAATTTATTTCGGGGACTGATCACAGAACATAAAGAGCAGCTTTTAGTTTAAAACATGTTTGAAAGTTTGTGCTTCATAAATTCAAAACAGTTTGAATAACATATTGAGAGTTTTTATAATTACTTGATGTTAATGTGAGCTGGACACGGCTGCAGTCAGTGGCTCAGAACATTTCCGAATTTCTTGTTCAATAAGTGATGAAGTCAAGACTTGAATTGTTACTCTTGTATTTATGGATTTTAACCTGCTAATGAATCTAAATCAGAACATGTAACAGTTTTACTCACCCAAAAAATCAACATACTAAATTATTTTTCTTTAATTTGTAATTTCACAGCTTATTTTTTGTGAGTAGGCTGAAATAATAGGCGAATTAAAAAGTCGCAGGCTCTAGAGATTATTAAAACTTAATTTCCATCATTGGAAAATTGTTGCCTAAGGCCAATCAAAATGTTTGCAAAAGAAGCATCTGATGTTTGCATATAAATAAATTTGATCTTTCGATAAGCCAAAGTTGCTTAATTTAGAAGAGGCACCTTTTTAGTCATGAGTGTCAGTCTGCTGTGTGATGCAGGTCATATGACTTCCACAGTTTATAAAAGCAAGTAGGCTGCAACATTTTGCACCTTGTTCATTGAGACACTTTCTGCACAGAGTCATGGGAAACTCAAGCTAGAACAAAAAGAGCTTGATCAATGGGATGCTACAATTCCTGAGGCAAGTCAGTCTTTTTTTAGTTCTTTGGTGGGAATAAAGAGGAGAACTATATTAGCTCAGCGCTTCGAAGTCTTATTTCATCGTATCCTTTTAGTTAGCGGGAACTCAGCCAGTCTAAGATTGATTTGGAGAACTGGGATGTGGGTAAACAGAAGTGTTTGTCATGGTCCTGTCTGCACTGCCCTCCTTCACACTGAGGATGGAAGACAGTGATTTAACTGAACCGTAAGCTGCTCCTTCCACACCCAAGTAAGACGTAAGTAAATGTGCATTGCTGACTGATCAAGGCCAGACTTTAAACCTCTCAAGCAAACATTCTAGTTTCCTTAAACCTGTTTTGATGTGGATTTTATTGGATCTGCATTTTAAAATGATGAGAAAAACAGGTAAAAATGGAAAACCTGGATCTTTTCTACTGGGTAAACAGGTTGTTAAAGCCAAATCTTCAGGATGAATAATATAAAAAGAGTTTTTGATGTTTGGAGCTAAATCCACTGTGGAGTATTAGGGCAGGGAGGGTCCAACTTGATACCAAATGTAATATTGGGATGTAGTTTGAGTTATCTGTACATTATTGATATTTCTCACATTGATTTGGGGGTAAATTAAATTAGCTGTATAATGGAGCCCCAGTTTTAACCTTATTTATTAGCTTAAAAATAAAGTCTTCCATTCTTTCAATTATACACAATATTAGTGAAAACATATACCACAAATTGTTTTGACCCAAATATTGTGGAAAACACTGATTCTCTCAATAATTCCATTTATATTATTAAATGACATCTTCATAATGTCGAGTGTTCTTTGTACTGTTAATTATGAATGTGTAGGATATAAAGGGAGGCTTTCACAGGGGGCTGTGTGATGTTGTCAGAGGAGATGAAAGGAGAAGCTTTAAGACTGCAGTCTCTCTTTGGGGCCCTGGTTAGTAAGTATTCAAGCTCCCTGCCCAACTGATAATTAGCTACACCCTGTTAGCCCACAGGCTTGTCATCCAAAGTTGGGGAAAGTCCCGTCTTTTATTTTTCCAGCTGGTCTTTTTTTGTTTTTTCTTTTTTCGCTAAAAGATCCTGAACGTAACCCAAGCTGCAGAGCCTTGATGTGCCACACAATGCTGGAGATAATGATCTGACTACAATGCAGACACGATCGAATACTCTGAGCTGACTTTAATGTTTTTGTTTCTCTCACAGGCTCCACTTACAGCGTCTTGTCCACCATGCCATCAGACTCAGAAAGCAGCAGCTCGCTCAGCAGCTTAGGTGAGTGTGGTGCTCATGCTGAGGTACAAAGTTTAAAGTTTGAGAGAAAAATAAAACCATCCTGGGGAGGAAAAAACAATATGTTCTGAGCAACACGGCGTAGTTTTATAAATAGGACTCAGTGGCTGGTTGCTGGCTGTTTTGAGTCAGAGCACATGTAAGTGATTAGACAGATGTGAGCCTGATTTTTTTGAGTAAAATACCCCCCCCTTCACACAGACGTGATTTAGTCAGCCATTCTTTTAGCGACTGAGGATTTGACTGGCACGTGTAAAAAGTAAAGACAATCTGTGTGTGACACACATGCTGAGGTCAATTTATACAAAAGTGACATACATAAACCATAAAATGTGATACCTCACTAATTATTCTGCTTCCCAAAAAGTTCATGTGATTGAAAATGTTTAAAGGGTTTTTATTTTCTCAGGGGATTGTACTGAGTAGTTACTTAGAGTCAGTATCCTACCTGCAGTCAACAGTCAGAGAAATCACAGTTTGTGGAATTGGGTCCTTGTATGTCAGTAAGACTGAAGTTTGGCTGTTGTTGTGTTTTATCCACTTAATGTTGCAGCACGTTTCTCTTTGATTGGTGAATCAATATCTGAATCAATAAAGAACTGAATGATTTATACATTCTCATGGGAGAGAAGCAAAGACATATTCAGAACCAATTCAACTATTTTTAGACTGTTTCTTCTTTGTATGAGACTGGGCACATTTTTTACTGTTTTCTCAAACTCCTGTGTTAAAGGTTCAGGGCACATTTTACTCTGTAAAGGCTAAAAATCCACATCATAACTTCACCTAAACAGTAGAAGCTGCAGTATTAACAGCTCCATCATTTGTAAACTGTGAAATCCTGATTCTCAGGTACTTCTGGTCAAGCTTCCTCACCTCTCCCCTCCAACATGGACGGCCACTGTATTAACGAGAAGATGGAGACAGTCCTGTTCCAGCTGAGACAGGTGACCCGTGAAAGAGATGAACTGCTGAAACGTCTGCCTTCACCTGGGATCCCGTTTGATGAATGCAGGTATTTTATTATTATCTCATGTACTTAACTCCTGTAAGTACAAGTGTTGAATAATTGTTACTTTACTACTCATCCTTTGTTCTTTCTCAAAATCAAATTTTTAATTTGATCACATTGTTGTTTCCTTCTTTTTGAAATAGACTAAACTCAAAAACAGGTCATGACTACGAGCGTCTGAAGCTTCAGTGCATGAAGGCAATGGCAGACCTGCAGTCCCTGCAGAACCAGCACAGCACCACCCTGAAGAGGTGCGAGGAGGCTGTGAAGAAAGCAGACTTTTACCGGTAAGTGGAAATTCCACTATTTGGGAGGGTTTGTAAATTTTTTAAGAGCCAGCGCACTTGAGCTGGATGTATTCACGCTCAGCTCACATGGTTTTATACGAGATTCCGTTCTTCCTCTGACATATTCGCAGCAGATTGCATAGACAGATTTTATTTTTGCAGGAGTAATAGGGGATGAAGCTTTTATACCAGTCTAAAAGCTGCAGGGTTAAGCCATGAGGAAACAATCCTCAGTCATCCAATTTAATTTGAAAATTTTTATTGTTAAAAAAAAACAATTTGTATTTCTTGTTTTCGTCACATAAAACCCATGTTATCTTTTCTTCTTAGTTGAAACCTGAGTGAGTTTCTGCTCTTTATTCAACAACATGTCCTGTTTTCATTATGGAAGCACTGTTTGCGTGGCACTACATCTGTGCCATGTGGATAAAGCTACAAACAGCATTTGTGCTCATTGAAATAAGCTGTGTGGAGGGGACATGGTGGGGAGGCTGGTCCATTTGTGTGATTTGATGATGCCATACTCTCCCCAAAGTGTATGCAACCAACATCTGGCCCCCCAATACAAGTGGACAGATGAAGGATTATTTCCATGTTTAAGCCTCTCCTTCTGGGCTCTGTTTGCACATCACAAGTATTTACTGATTACTGTTCTGTCTGCTCCTGCACTTGTCCAGCAAGCATCACACAATGTCAGTGGGAAAAGCCATTTACATCTGACTGTATTGTATTTGAATCAATAGGTCACTTAGTACATGTGCAAGCATTAGCACTCAATCTCTGAGGATTGTATTGGTTCTCTTATTTGTTTATACTTCTGTTATGAGTGAAAGCATTTTGAAGATGGAAAGAATAACAACAGACATGGAAAAAAACAAACATTCAAAAAAATTTGAAACATAGCTCATGGTTTTTTTTTATCTGTGAAATCTGAATTGTACATAAAGATACAATACTGAGTGGAAAAAATTGTGAATTAGCCATTTTTCCTTTTTTAGGATGGTTATTTATTTACATGATGCACTTCTCATACAGATAATTTAATCAGCCTGGCTAAAGTTTTATCATTCTTGCAAAATCACGATCAAGCTTATTTTGGTAACTGCCTAACATTCTGCACAGACGTCTCGCGAGTGAACATAACCAGCTGAAAGAGGAGCTGGAGGCAGTGAGACAACACAACATCCAGCTTGTCAGAGAGCACAACCACGTGAAGCAGGCCTGCGAGGAGCTGAGGAGGCTGCACGAGGACGACCAGAGGGAAGCGGCTGAGATGAGGATGCTGCACCAGCAGGTATCTGTGCAAAACCAGTTGCCATTTTAAATGGTTACACATTTATGCAAATGTGCAATACAAAACACTATCAGCTCACCCTCATTTGTGGGTTCGGATGCCCTTGACATATAATTAGTTTGATCTGGACGTTAAAAGGGAATTGAATTTGTGGCCATCTTCTCCAAGAGGACAGCCTTGTTTAGACTAATGGGGTCAGTCTTGTCTGGGCTTCTCATTTCTTCATCGATCAAAGCTTTTTTTTTAAATTAGAAAAATGACTTATGTTTTTTACCTGACATATGGTAGGTTCTGCCTCATGGCAGAAAGTTGTATCATTAAACAGTTCAGTCTCTTATATAACCATAGGAAATGTCTTGGAGTGCTTGTTTGCATAAATGCACCTCGTTGTCTCCAGAGATCATGTCATTATAAGACTGTTCAGCCTCAGTCAAATGAGGAAGCAAATTAACTAAGTGAGCTGACCTTTGTTGTTAGTCACGTAACATCCAGCACCTTCTCTTGCGTGTGATGTTTCCTTTCTATAAACTTTTTTGAAAACATTAAAGTTGTAAAAAATCTAAAATGTGCAGGTTTTAGGATTTCTATAAATAGTTTGGGACAAACCCTTTAACTTCAGAATAGTGGTCCCCAACGGGC
>SSNP01000146.1:842897-878609 GCA_006937955.1 Pachypanchax playfairii | reverse complement strand
GGGGGGTTGGTGGTAGTAGTAGTGTCGCAGCGGGGTGAGGGGGGGCGGTGTTGGTGGTAGTAGTAGTGTCGCAGCGGGGTGAGGGGGGTGTTGGTGGTAGTAGTAGTGTCGCAGCGGGGTGAGGGGGGTGTTGGTGGTAGTAGTAGTGTCGCAGCGGGGTGAGGGGGGGGGGTGTTGGTGGTAGTAGTAGTGTCGCAGCGGGGTGAGGGGGGTGTTGGTGGTAGTAGTAGTGTCGCAGCGGGGTGAGGGGGGTGTTGGTGGTAGTAGTAGTGTCGCAGCGGTCCTCAGGGTCCACTATTCTGCATGTTTTAATTGTTTTTCTGCTCCAACCCACTTGGATGAAATGATTGAATTTCTCTTCAGCATGTCATCAAGTCAAAAGCCTGTTATTGATCAATTCATTCAGATCAGGTGTGTTGATGCAGAGAAACAGCTGAGACATGCAGGACAGTGGATCCTTAGAACCAGGTTTAAAATAGTTTTCAGTCCCAGTTCTCTGGACTCTGCTGTTCTGAGGTCTCACTTGCCCAGTTCCATGTTGTAATGAAATAAAAATAGTTTTCACTCTGAAGTAAACTTCAAGAGTCATTGTGCGAGACCTTTTCTGAGCAAAATCCAAATGTTAAAATGAATGATGTTCTCGTAAATGCTGTCAAGAGTTGATTTATGTATTTTTTTTATGAATAATCTCTCACACACACACACACACACACACACACACACACACACACTCTTTGTTTTTTGATTCATTATATCATAATTGATCATTTCAGCCTCCGCCACACGCCTGTATTCACTGTGGGCGATGTGGGGAGGGCTTGTGACATCCCTACTTACAGTGTTGGATCGTTGCCATGATCAGTATATCAAACTTGGCATGACTTCAGTATTAGTTTTATACGATGTCACAGATGGTGTTTGCATCACAGGAACAATGACAGTTGGAGCAAAATGGTTTCAGAGTATGACTGTAACAATAACAGGTTTCTATTTCATACAATCAAACCTTTATTTAAACAACAGCAGCAGTGTTTTTCTACTCATGATGCAGTACATGACCAAAACCTAGATGTTTGAGTCAATGCACTTCATTTACAACCTAGTTTTTAATGGTCAAACAAGAAAAGCGTCTCTAAATCAAACAGAAGAAACACAACAACATGCTTCTATTGTCAAATGTGATCAGACAGAAAGTGCATTTCATTGTTTGACAGCATCCCTTTACTTCTCCACTACATAAGAATAAAAAGAGAACTTCTACTTTCCTCTGCAGGTGATGAGGGAGGGTTCATCTGATGTCCTCAGCAAGCTGTATGAAGCAGCTGTAGACAAGTTGGAGGTCATGAAGGGTGACTATGAAGCTCTGAGGAAGCGTTACAATGAGAAGACAGCCAGTCACAACGCAGACCTGATCCGCTTGGACCAGGTTGAGGAGGAGAACCACCGGCTGCAGAAGACGCTGGACATTTTATCGAAACAAAGGGATGCCGCCATCCACTACCAGCAACACTGTTCTTCTTCTGTTAAACGGTAGATCTGCATAAACGGGACACTTTGATCTCTTTCAGCATTAGTATCTGCATGTAGAAACTAATGATTAGCAGCAGTTGAGCTGCAAATGCAGCACCTCGGAATAGCTCCAAAGTTAAATCTGTACAATGTTTTAACCTACTTAATCCACCTTATTGAAGCTTAGCAGATGTCAGAATCTTTTTTTTTTTTTTTCTTTTTTTCCATGTTTTCTTTTCCGATGTACAGACTGGAATTGATTATGTTTTACCATCCGAAAGTTGTTGAAACTATTGTTAAATTACTGTCTGCTTCAGGTTTGACAACACTCAACAGGAACTGTCAAAGGCTGCAGCCCAGAATAAGGAGCTGCAGCGAGAATTTGAGCGGCTGCAGTCGGAAACAACGCGGCTCAAGACCCAACAGCTTAAGGCTGTGAAGGACTCTGAAAAATACAAGGAGGAGCGGGACTCTGTGATCAGTGAGTACCGCTTGATCATGAGCGAGAGGGACCAGGTGATCAAAGAGGTGGACAGACTTCAGACGGGCCTGGAGGCAGCCGAAGCAAAGCTGAAGAACAATTCATCAGAAAAACGAGTCGCCACCGAAGAACTGGAGGCTCTACGACAAGTAAGAGTGTAAATTAGATACACTGTCCCTAAGTTGTGTGGTTATTGTAAAGTTTCACTAATGCAGCCAATGTTCATTGTGGCATGAAGGAACTGGCCTCAGCGCTGGTGGACAGGGACAGAGCCATCTGTGAAAAGAATGAGCTGCTGGAGCAATACTGCCACGAAGTGAAGGACAAGACTGAGGCTCAAAAGGAGCTGAGCCAGGCCTGCAAGGACATCGAGACGGTACGAGAGGAGAGAGATGTGGCCCGCAAGGAGAGGACGGAGGCTATCATCCAGAGGGACCAGCTGCTGCGAGAGTATTACCAGGCCAGACAGGTAGCTAGACAAACAGAGGGTGATTTAAAGTCCAAATGCAGGATTCATTTACCTCTCTGACAATAATCCTCTTCATCTCCTCTGTTGTTGTAATAGTAGTAAATATTTTTACCCCAGTTTCCACTCTGGGGAGTTTCCACACACTGATCTTGTTGATAAATGCATGCATCACCCTTTACTCCATTTCCAGTGATTTGTTGGATTATTTACTATGAAAGCCAGAGATTGCTGCATTAGGAAAATTGCCACTAATTAAAGTGACAAGAAAACTGCACTGCATCAGAAAGGAACTGTGGAGTCGAGCTTAATGGAGTCTAATTTAGCTCTAGACTTAATTTATGCTCTCAATACACTTAACAGACTTTCTGCTGTTGAGTTATTTCAGTGAGAGAGATCGACCAGGTGGTGACCTTTACATTTACTGTACATGTGACTGTATGACAAACAAATCTATCCAGGATCCTGTCACATGTCAGGATCAGGGGATTTTTAGGTTGCAGCAGTTTATTTTAGGTACATTAGGGATTTTCTCCTGTTTTGAAAAGGCATTCAATAAGAGTGCAATAATAAAACAGCTTTGTTGATTAATTCCTGGATCATTAACCATTATTTGTTTCGTTGGTGTTAGTGGTTGAGGAACATCTGACGGCAGGATTCGATGTGTTCTTAAAATTACTTTTGTGTCACTGATTTAATTGAATAATCGACATGCAGACATGATAAAAACAACCTAAATGTCCAAGTTCTGCTTGATTAAAGGTGTTTATTGTGTTTTTAAAGCTCCAAGCTGTCTGCCTCTTTTATACAATGCAACATTTCTTTAATCCTTCAGCATTTTTCTCTCTAGAAACAAGACTGTGCTACTCTGGACATGGAGCGAGCCAACAAGGAGATTGACATGTTGAGGAAACAGTATGAGGCCATTTCTCAGGAGCTGAAAGAGGCTCTGCAGGAGGCAGAGGTGGCCAAATGTCGACGGGACTGGGCCTTTCAGGAGCGGGACAAGATCGTGGCAGAAAGAGAGAGTATACGGTAAAGAATCAGTTCAAATGATTTGTCTTGGCTAAAAATATTGGAGATGTGTCCTATAATTTATGTTTGTTTACTCCTGCAGAACATTGTGTGACAACCTGAGACGAGAGAGGGACAGAGCTGTGAGCGATTTGGCAGATGCTCTGAGGAATCTGGACGATATGAGGAAGCAGAAGAACGATGCTGCACGAGAACTCAAAGAACTAAAGTCTGTCTTTCTTTCACACTCTTTTGTCAGCTTCTCTATTTTGTTTCTAAAAGTCTACATTGTGTTGAAGTTAAGATTACTCCCTGTATTTATAAAACATTGTTTCATATTTCTTGCAGAGAGCGGTTGGATGACCAGTCAGAGAAGGAAGCTAGATATCGGCAGCTGATGGCTCACAGTTCACACGACTCAGCCATAGACACAGACTCTATAGAATGGGAAACGGAGGTTGTTGAGCTTAAGAAGCACAGAGTAAGAGACACGTAATAGTTTTTATAAATGTAAGTGAACATGAGTGTACTATTCACATTTTGCCTGTTTCCAGGATATGGATTTGAATGCACTTGGGTTTGATATTGCTGAAGTGGTAAATGATCCCTATTTACCTGGAGATAGTGGCATATTTGTGTCTAAGGTGGATAAAGGAAGTATTGCAGAAGGGAGATTAAGGTACAGACTGGTTTCTCTGTATCAGTGTGAGTTTTAGTAACAATTCAAATAATGATTGAAACAAATTTCTGTTTGTCTGTACAGGGTGAATGATTGGTTGTTGAAAGTAAATGATGTGGATCTGACCAATAAGGACAGAAAGCAGGTAATCAAAGCTGTGCTGAGTGAGGAGGGAGTGATCAATATGGTGGTACGAAGAAGAAAGTCACTTGGAGGGCGGATCATCACTCCGATCCACATAAACCTGACGGGACACAAAGGTCAGCTTCAGGTTCACTCATTTCAATTACTGGCTCAAAAGAAATAACCTTACTTGTGTTTGATTACATATTTTATAGCTGTTTATAAATATAATGAATAAGATTTGTTTTTTCATGCTTCGTAGACTGTGGAATTGGTTTGGAAAGTGGAGTATTTGTTGCCACTTTAGCTGCAGGAAGTCCAGCGGCCAGAGACGGTAATCTTGCAGTTGGCGACAGACTATTAGCTGTAAGTGTGCCAGCTAAAAACTGAAGTTACTCAAAATGAGCAGCTTGGAAACCCAAAACAGAGCTAATGGGTATTAAAAGTGGGCTGCAGTGCCCTCTGCTGACCACATACAAAATCTATTAAAGCACTAAAACTTGTCAAACTAAGAGCACTTTGTCCAGTTTTTGGACCAACATTTTGATTGAGGCAGTTTTTGTCCTGTATGTTTCTTCAAATAAATGCTGGATAGATCAAATTTCTCTTTGAATGAACTTTAGGATTATAAAGAACATTATCTAGTAGCAAAAAATAAGTAAATAATATTCTTTAATTAATTTTTTTGCTTTTACTCAGATCAATGGAATTGAACTTGATAATAAATCTCTTCCTGAATGTGAATCTTTAATGATGAACTCTGGAAATTCTCTCAGCATCTCTCTATTAAAGGTAAATACCTCCATATTTTATAATATCACCATCATCATCAGTGGCTAAACAAGTTGTAAAATGAGTATTATAAGGAGTCTTTCATAGAGATTTAATGGTCAGATGCTTCAATAAATATGTTTTGACTAGTTTTGGTTTGACCTAACAAGCTTGATGAATAGTTTGTCTAATTTTAAAATGACTGGATGAATAAATTGTGAAATAAGTAAATATTTACCTCCTTTCCAGTTTTTCCCTCACAGTTTCTCTGGACAGAATTTATTTGAAACTTTGAGAGGGTCAGAAAAGACTTTACGGCTCCAGTCTAGTGAAATACACACAAAGAGCTGCAGGAACTCAAAGCACCACTGCTCAACTCAGACTGATATCTGCGGCTGTAAGTCAGACAGCAGAGAAGAAGATGTGTGTAAAACTGCATGTGATTCTCCTGAAAACAGCAGCAGTGACAACAGCGCTCATTCCCACCACAAAACCTTTTCCCACAGTCCTTCAGAGCCCCATGCAGTCCTGTGCTATCAAAGACCCCATCCCTTCACCCCCGTTCTATCTGACTGCAATGCTGCTCAGTCCTCTGTGGATGGGATGTTGAGTTCTCCTCTGAAAGCTGGTGGAGGAACGTGGCCGAAAGTCATAGTGGGGTCTTCTGTTACTCAAGCAAACCAGCTATCTATTTTCAAAAAACCCAAACAGAGGAAGTCCATCTTTGATGTTGGTGCTTTCAGGAGACCTGAGACAAACCCTAAACTGGAATACATGTCTCAAATGTCCAAACACTCGCCTCAGAGCTCAATGTCTGAAACTGCTCAGACACCTCCCACCCCACCAACCAGGAGTGACTCGTTTAAATTTAAGCATCGCCAACAGAACAGCTCTGCGTCTGACTCCACCATCACTAATGGTACTCCACCAGCCTCTGTGGCCCAGGCTGTAAGCCCCCAGGAGGAGGGCCTGGTAGACAACCAGCTCTACTACACACACAGGCCTCCAGAAAAAAACAGAAACAGCCTCAAGAAACACGTTGAGGATGAGGGGAGTCGACACAGGACAGAGGTGCTGGAGAAGAGGAGGTACCGCCCAAAATCAGCCCCAGCTTTACGACGAAATGTGACTCCATTACACATCCCATCTCCCATGGAGGTAACTCGCATAATAACAAGCCTTTCTAAGACGCATTTAAATGAGTCTTACTTCCTGTTTGTTTACTTGTTACAGACACAAACTTTCTCTAATGATGAACACTCTCCAGAACCAGTGGACTTGCTGCGCTTCTCTCCCTTGAGAATGAATCGTTACAGCATGCAGTTTGCACCAGCCGGCTACATTGGCGTCGCAGCACGTAAGCCATCTGTATATCCAGATCGGTTCTGAAATGCATTCAAACTATTTTTTATTTATTCATTTTATTTTAAAGAAAACATTCCACAAAAATAATCCATTAAATTCATATTTATTTTTTTAAGTTGGCGTCTAAACCGACTGTATTTGTCAGCAGAATGAATAAAGAGCTTCAGTTTTGCACTTTTTGTTTAGACCCACAACAGCGACGTTTAGCACCGTGTCCTGCTATGGCTGGTGTCACCAGGAACCCAGTTTACACCTCCTGGAACCATGAGATTCAGACCAGCAACTGTTCTTCAGTCCCCAGTCCAGGAGTCCACCTGCATTCACAGAGGTTATCTGTCACCTTGTTTGTTATCAAACTGAATCATGTTTGTTTGTTTGCTCTAATAGACCTAATAATTGCAATAAATCCATTCATTTTATTTCCTGTGATTAAAAAGACCCAAATCTGTTTTTCTGCATGTACAAACCAACAGCACGCACCCTGCCCCAGATCCCATGAACAGTTGGCATGAAGTAAATTATATCCCACTCTGGGTTGAATAATTGACTGCTATGGGACTCACACATGCCTGTGCCTCCCTCTCCATTTTTAGCCCCCAGCATCAAGGTCCTCTCAGTTTGGACCTCAGCCATAAGCGCAATGGAGACTTGATGGAGACCAACTGCAGCCAACCACCACACAGCACGAACTCACTGCCCTCTGCAGCCAGGCTGAGTATGTTTGGTGTCCTCGTTGTGAAACAAACATAACTTGAATATGTTTCAGGCAATAAAACAGGTCAGTTATTCTGATCAGGAGTGTTGAAGTTATTAAAACTTCCTTATGGTGTTTGTTCAGATTATTTTTTTTGTTTATTTGTAACTAGTTTGATTATTAAACACCATGACTGTGTGTGTGGGTGTGACTTTCAGTACCGTGTCTCAGAGCTCAGACTGGCCCAAAAATACAATATGGCAGCGCCTGTAAATGGGACATCAAGGCTTCCCTTTGGCAGAGATGTCGTCACTCACCATAGTTTATGTTCTAGAATGTTTGAATGTAGTTTTTGTTGAACATTTTGAAAGGAAGTTTTTTTTACTTTTTGTTTCAGTAACAATCAGATTTCTACAAAATCAAAAATTGCAATTTTGAAAGAGCCGTGAAATGAATTTAGTTGGAAACTTTTAACATTTGTCCTAAAGTGTTGTGGTATTGATCTTCCTCCTTAAGCAGATTCTCCACCAGTATCAAACAGAAAGTCCTGTTCTGTAAATAAAATTATCATATGAAGTTTAATCATTGATCTCACTGAGAACAGCTGATCCTACATGTTATAGGTTTGTGGTGGGAGGAAAGTTCTTAATTTTGAAGAAGCTTGAAGTTAAATTCTTCATTTCCTGTTAGCATGACAGCTATCGATTGACTACATTAAGTGTTTTCTTAATTAGAACTGTATATGACAGGAACTGAGAACTGTGGACATCCATGGAGTCTTATGGGTGATCTGACCCTTTAACAGATTTTCCATTTGGTTTCTTCAGGCTCTCCCGGTACTTTACAGTTTCGGGCAGAACGCATTAAGATCCCTCTAACTCGTTACTCCCGCTCCCCTGGATCTGACAAAGGTACTGTTCATTTTGGGGATTACATCACCTGTGAGTGAATGCTGCTGTAAACAACTTCTCTCTACTTCACTCCAGGCTCTCTTTCACACTCCGAGTGTAGCAGCCCGACACCCCCGATGTCTCCTGTCAATTTGGACACATCGTCTATCTCCAGCAGCCAATCACAGAGCTCCTTTTCTTCCAAGCCCAGGATATCAGTTAGCCCCGCTCCAGTTGGTGACAGGCGGAGGGATGGGTAAGGCGGCGCCTTGCCTGCATCCTCATACTGTCATCATTCAGCAGAGCGTGACATGTTTTTTCCTCCGTTTTGTCTGGTTCTTTGTGATAAAGTGTTCGGAATGCAGTAAACAAATCTGTCAGCCTTCATCTCACACTGTCAAAACACTGACTTGCCTTCTATAAACACATTCTTGCTTCTGTTTTTCTGCCACTGATCATTATTATAACCTGTAATATTTCTGTACTGCTTCAGCCAATCAATATCTGTCTGTCTTCTCTCCATCTGCTTCTCAGATTTGTCTCTTTCTACACTGTTAGACGTCCACCAGTAAAGCCCAAGTTCTTGTCTTTGAGAAGCCTGAGGTTCGTCTCAGGCTACTTGTAACACAAATAACATGCGATCGTTGTGCACACTGCAAAAATAAATGCTATGTTCTGCTCTATTTAGCAGCACTGGTACATGATTCATTTGAATGTTAAATTTAGCAAGATAATGAAATGCATGTGTTTCCCTTTAAGTCAGATCTCATTTCTCTGCTTGTTAATAATTTAAGATTTGTTAAATTTAGCATAATTGCATATTGAGTTGGATTTAAAAGTGCACTTGTCTCATTCTACACCTAATATATATTTTTTCAATAATACAAATGTATTAAAGCTGTCATTCAATGAAATTTGCATTGTAGAGACTGTAAAACTGCAATTTAGCCAGATTTTAATCATTTATTTATTTGCTCTTGAGCAAGATGGCTGTGTGTTTTTATTGTTTATAATGTGGCAGCGTTTTAAAGGTGCTGCTGTAGCCCCTCAAAAGTTAAAGTTTCCACATTAATTCTCCTAATTTTGGTGTTCGCAGGATCAATTAGTCAGCAAATTATCCCTTTTTAGACCTTCTGTTTGAAACATTTAAAAGGATTTTAGCATTGAGAAGAAACATGAGACTGAGCTAGTGGCTCCATCTTTATCATTTCAAAATATTTCAATTCTGCCAGTAGTTTTTGCAACAGACACTAAAATACTACATTCAAGTGTTTTATGCTTTAAGGCCGTACTTGGGGGAACTTCGCAATGTGACGGTACAGAAAGGAGCAGAACCTCTGGGGATTTCCATCGTGAGTGGAGAAAACGGTGGCGTGTTTGTATCCAAAGTGACTCCAGGCAGCATCGCTCATCAGGCTCGATTAGAGTACGGAGACCAGCTGCTCGAGGTAAAACAGCCATCCCACTAAAACTTTACCTCAAAGTTCATCTTGTCTTTGTTTCTGATGAATAA
The DNA here is from genome assembly GCA_006937955.1 of Pachypanchax playfairii. Classification (NCBI taxonomy): domain Eukaryota; kingdom Metazoa; phylum Chordata; class Actinopteri; order Cyprinodontiformes; family Aplocheilidae; genus Pachypanchax; species Pachypanchax playfairii. The sequence goes on along the minus strand of SSNP01000146.1, from coordinate 869,104 downwards.
ATATTGTTTCCAGTTTAATGGGATCAACCTTCGCAACGCCAACGAGCAGCAGGCGCGACTCGTGATCGGACAACAGTGTGACACAGTCACCATTTTGGCTCAGTATAATCCTCACATGTTTCAGCTTGGGACTCACGCTCATTCAGGGTAAGAGGTACAAAGATCTAAAACAATTTGGATCAACCACACAACAGAATGTGGCCAGTAAAATTCTGATTTATGAATACACAAGTAAATAATGACATACAGCAGTTCAAAAATGGGAAATTTAGTTAAAAGTGAAATTTAAAATTGGAAATGCTCTTTTCTTTTTGCACCTAAACTGAGTAATTTTGTAATAAACATGGTTCCTTCCACTGCCGTTTCTCAGTTCTCGAATGGAGTCGATCAGCAACCAGCCGACACACCATGAAGGTGTAACTCCAGACAAACACTCTGCTGTTGATGCACTGAGTGAGCAGGATGGAGGCACCGTGACTCCTCCATCCAAACAAACCACTCATGCCACAAGTCCTCACAACTCCTTCAGGTTTACTTTTTAATAGCAAGGCCAATAAACATAAACAGTTATAAATGAGATGGTCAGAGAAACTCTGTTTTCCTCCAGGTTTCCAGGCTCAGGTTCACTCAGAGCTGCAGAAACTCAGCTGGTGAGGCTGACAAGGACTCATGCAGAGCTGGGCGTTCAGATCTGTGGGGGGAATGTTAGTGGGATCTTTGTGGAGATGCTGGACGATGACAGCCCAGCAAGAAGTCCAGATGGACTTCTGCATGGAGACCTGATATTAGAGGTATTTGCATGGTCTCTCACTGGCTCTGATGTGTTTATGGAAAAAAGTTAATCTGGTAAATTCTCAAGTGTTTCTGAATTTAAGTGTCCTTTAACCCACATCGTTTGTCCTACATTGTTCTTTCTGCATCTCCTGATTTGCTTATCGGAAAAATGATTTTCATGTTATAAAGTGAAGCTCAGTGTTCTTTGTCAGCTCAGTAATTGTTTTTCTTTTAGTATAATGGAATCAGCATGAAGAATAAAACAAAAGAAGACGCTTACCTGGAAATGTTGAAACCAGCCGAAACCGTCACATTCAAGGTCCAGAACTGTGCAGAACTTCTCGCTTACATCAAAGAGTCTCCTGGAGATGGATTTTTCATCAGGTGTGTAAACTCTGATGTTTCAAGTCAAAGCAAATTGAGTAATTAATTCTAAGAGAACGTTTGATTTGTCAACCCACTTGACCGTCAAATTAAGATCTTATTTGCACGTAAAACTTCTGTGATGTTGTTGGAAGTAAATGTGTTTATCTAACTGCTTGTCAGAGCACTTCATGCCCGAGTGGCAGAGGCAGAGCAGGAACTGAGCTTTAAGAAAGATGACATCTTGTATGTTGAAGACACACTACCAAATGGAAATTTTGGCTTGTGGATGGCCTGGCAGCTTGATGAACGTGCACAGAAGCTGGAGAAAGGACAGATTCCAAGTAAATACATGTAAGTCAAGCTTATAGTTCTTTTATGGTCTTCCAATTTATTTAATTTGTTGTTATTTAAATTTTTAAGCAAATTATTAGAATTCTGATCTTGACCTTATTAGTCTGAAGGACTAATTCTACATTCATCAACCTTAAATGATTCTGATAGTTTATGATATTGTTTTGTATGACAATCTGCTTCCATTAGGATGGACCAGGAGTTTTACAGAAGACACGGCATGACTGATACGAAAGATGATAACGGCTCCAGTAAGACGATGTCTGCTGCTGCTCGAAGGTCCTTCTTTCGTCGGAGGCTGAAGCACAAACGGAGTGGATCCAAGGATGGGAAGGAACTAATGGCTCTGGACGCCATAAGTACCGATTCCTTACCTCTCACAGAGGGTAATAAATCAACAGATTTCTAATCTGATCCTGTCCTCATCAGAGAAATTACAAAAACATGTTAAATTTACCCAAATTTTCTTCAGTATAAATGCATCTGCTTCCTTAAAGGAACTTAAGGCAGCTTTACAAAATCTGACTCAGTGCTGCCGCGACAGGCGCTGTGGCTAACTGCAGCCACCAGCCAAGCCGGCACGGGAGCGCGCACAGACACTTTACAGACTGTTCGTCTTCACAGCACTGCACCGGGGAGGCTAACATACTTCACGTCAGGTCTCTCCACTCTGTTATTTGATTTGATCTCATCATTTTCATACTGTATCAGGCTCTAAACACGACCTATAATGTTTTCTCACCTGGTCACAAGGAAATGAGCCATGTCAGCATCCGTTTTCACTCCCAAATGCAGCTGAAGTTCCCTCCATGAACCGAACGCATATCCAATATTTATGCGGGTGCCTGCCCAGCTTCGGTCATATTTTTTTTTAGACTCACGAGATGCCGCTGATAAAGTCTTTTTTTTCTTCGTGGTGCCACTTTTTTGGGGGGTGAGAGTGGATGCAGGTCGTTTGCTGGCTGCAGAAACATCCATAAGTATACCTTCAGTGTTTGAATCCAAGTCCACGGCGGCCATGTTCTTCCTGTTCAAGAGCTGTCGGCAACGCGCATGCAGCGTCAATCTACGTCACATCCCTACAACTGCGCGGGAAATTTGGACGTCGAACTGCAGCGCGTTATGTAGCACACAGCGTTTCCAAGGCAACAGACATATATGCGGATGGCCTCGTTATTTTGGGTTTTTAATGCTTCATAGTTTTTCACAAATCTTGCCTTATGTCCCTTTAAAGTAAGAAAACCGTTTCATAACATCAAGTTGTTTTTAATGTGAATTTTTTCAGGTGTGTTGTATGTGGTTATGAAACAGGAAGAGGCTTTTAGAAATCACAATCCTCTATTTCTGCCTAGACGGTGTGAGTCTGATGTACCAGCGGGTTCAGAAGGTGGACTGCTTGTCCCCCAGACCAGTGCTGATCCTGGGTCCTTTAGTAGAAACCGTTAAGGACTCACTTGTTAAGGAGGCTCCTACCAAGTTCTGCCGCTGTCTGCCTGGTGAGCACTACCTACGAGTCTCATTTACAAAGAGTCATCTGGTTTGTCTTGTGACACAGGAGATATTTTAATTCTATTTAAATAGAAAACAGGATGATGATAAAAAGGAAGAAACAAAATGATAAAACTGTAGATTTTAAATTTGACTTACAGAGATCATGAAGGCGTCTCAGCAGGCGATCGAGCGAGGAGTGAAGGACTGTGTGTTCATTGACTTCAAACGGAGGAGCGGCCATTTTGATGTAACAACTGTTGCATCAATAAAGGAGATCACAGAGAAGGTAAATCAATACTCATATGCATTAACGTTGCTCCTTTGGACCCGAAATCATCTTGTCAGATTTCATAAAGACGTGCAGCTCACTGCGTATTTTACCAGAGGATTTGAATTTCTAAAATGTAGCTTTTAATTTCAAACATCTCTCATTTCTCATGCAGTTTTTTTTGCGGTTCTCTTATAGGACTCTCATTGTTTGCTTGACATTGCTCCTCACGCCATCGAACGCCTTCACAGCGTTCACATCTACCCAATCATCATGTTCATTCGCTACAAAAATGCCAAGCAGATAAAGTGAGTAATTCTTTGCCTCTTAACATTTTTTCCTTTATTTTTTTTAAACATTTCACATCTTTAAACCGGTTGATCTTTGTGTTGCTGCTGTTTTTATTCGTATTTATATCTTTTAAGCAACAATTCTGGAACTTTTTGCATCTTATTTTTATTGTCCAAGTAAACCACGTGATTAGTTACTGATCAAAAGGTTTTGATAAGAATTTGTTTTTTTCTCAGACTTTGGAGACAGTCATGAAACTGATGTTTGCAGAGATTCAGATACATTTATAACCATATTCATACTGCACATTCAGTCCGTTTCCTGTACCTGCTTGTTCCTGTTTAGGGTCACAGGGGGAACATGCAAACTCCATGCAGAAAGATCCCGGTTTAAAACCAGGCTCCTGCACATAGGGGTTGAAAAAGTTAGAAAACCTCAAACTGATTAAACCTGAGTTGATTTGTGTCGATAGTTCAGAAGCCATAAATCAAATGTTGGTGAGATCTCAAAGATGTTTCTGTAATCACATTGGAAGATTAAATCTGCTGAACTTCCAGGATGTGTTTTTTTTTTTTCTTCTTTTAGACAGTCATGTAAGCACACACAAATGAGGACACACTGGTTTAACAGAAACGGCTTTCTTGGCCTCACAAACAAATTCACGTAACTGTGCAGCAGACAGACATGGAAGATTGATTCCCACTAAGCCTTCAATGTCATCAGCTGAGTGCCAGCTGTCCTGGGAGGGGCTCGGAGAACATGTGGCTCCACTTTGTATTGTGGGTGGTTAAAACGCTCACAGTATCATGACCACACATGCCCCAGCTTTTCTCTCACACACATTTCTTACTGCCAGCTTTCTGTAGCGTTTCCTGGTCTCTGTCCTCTGAGAGGCGGCAGCAGATTGTGCAGACTGCATATAAAGTGTCAACGGAGAAAGAGTCCAATTCAAGAGTAGGTCACTGGTTTCCTTTGGTGCATGAAGACTGCAAGTCACATGACTTCTCCTTCTTATGATTGTGTGCAGATGTGTTGTGAATGAGCAAGCTGGGTGCTTTTATTCTGAAATCTTATTGGAGGCTGGATTTTTTAACTGCGTTTTGAATAAAATAAAACCCTGCTTATGTTTGGATAATAGCTGGGACCAGCTTATTGATTTGGTTAGAAAATCAATCAATCAACTTTATTTATAAAGCGCTGTAACATCAGCCACGGCTGAAACAAAGCGCTGAACACATCCAATAAAATCACAAAAGTTAACACAAGAAAGAAGCACAATTCAATTAAAAAAAAGTAATAAAAACAATAAAATTGATGCTAGTTAAAATAAAATCAAGTAAAATCAGGTAAGAGTTGCAGTAAAACGAGTCTTTTAATTGAGTTTTAAAAATGGACAATGATGGGACTTGTTGGATGTTTAGTGGTAGTGAGTTCCATAACTTTAGGCAAAATGGGCAAAAAAATTTAAATCATTCAAGGTAAATATTTTGTTATAGTTTACAGACTGCTGTTATTTTTGTGTAATTAGTTTAAAGTCAGTTTTACGTTTTATAAAGTAACAAAGTTGTAGCTTTTTCTTCAACACTGAGTTTAATCTCAAGAATCCAGCTGTAGAAGTTGTTTGTTGCACCTCAGTGAATGTGTGTGAAGTTGCTGACAGGTGTGAATCTTTCTCCTCAGAGAGCAGAAGGATCCTTTATACCTGCGAGATAAACTCTCACAGAAACATTCCAAGGAGCAGTTTGAGGCGGCGCAGAAAATCGAGCAGGAATACAGCCGTTTCTTCACAGGTTGGTGGAAATGGATTACTGTCACTCCCACATGCGTGCAAAACATGCACCATAATTAGTTTTTATAGGAATTTATGTTTGTCATCTGTTGAGGAATACAAAAATATTTTCTCTTAAATCAAAATTTAAAGTTTCAGTTTGTGGAACAGCAGAAAGTCTGAAACCAGCTGATTAATTAGAGGCAGCTTTATAGAGAACGTACACATTATCACTGGTTCTTACTAACCACAACAGGTTTCTGCTGAGCGTTTACACATGTACCACTGACAAGAATTAGAATTCTACTTTTACTACCTGATGGTGTAAAATGGTGTTGAGAGCATTCTGTTAGTTATTTCCAAAGAATGGAAGTGAAATCATCAATTTAATTTTAAAACTGATACATTATTTTCATTTATTTTAAAGTAAACCAGATAAATTACTTTAATTTTAGCTGTTTTTAAAATATCAAAGACTAAAATTTGCAACTGAAGGAAACTGAAAAGAGAATCAAGTATTTTTAGCATTCTGATGACACGTTCATCTGCGGTCCTGATGATCTGGAGATGCGTTAATAAAAAATGTAACTGCATAAACTACAGATCGTGTCAATCAAGTGAACAGGTGTGAACTGTAAACAGAAGATAAAGGCTTTGACTGCATGACGTCAACTTTTACTTCAGGAGAATCAGCTTGTTACAAACTACTTAAGAAATGAGACGTAGGTTCTGTCTCCTGGAGCTGCGGTTCTGGAGACCTTCATGGCACTGCTGTGGCCCCCCCTTCAGTGCTGTGGTTTGGGAGTTCAAGCAGTTTGTTCTGAACACATCCTGGTAGAACTATTTTGTGTGGTGTCCTACAACTATTAATGGTCAGAACTATAAAGTGGGTGTGTCATCGTTACTACAGTTGCAGTTTGGATGCAGCTGGGAGGCACTAAGATGGGAGAGGGGCCCACAGCAGCACCTTCTGCTCATTAAAAGTAAACACAAAAAACATACTTTCACATCAGTCTCCATTAACATCAGAAGAAGTCACTGGAATAAAACTCAGTAACAACAGAGTTGAAGTTGCAGAGTTCGTAACAAGCTTTAGGTGAATATCTTAAATAGTGAGAAGAGAATGTTAATGTGTTTATTCTGAGAATCTGAATGTAGTTCAGGAAGCTAATGGATGCTAAATAAACATTTATTTTAAATTGTGCAGACTGAACTATAAAGATGTTTTAAGCATAATAGTAATAAAACATAAAAACATTTTAGGATTTCTAATTGTTAAAGATTAGAGTTCAGAAAGCAGAATGAAATTCTTGGAGTCATGTCTCACTGCTCTGTGACTGACTGACAAATTAAAAACAGTATTTTTGAAGGTGTTTGAGGATCCTGTTACTTTAGATGTTACTGGAACCAGTTTTTTTTTATTTATCCACCTCCAATTTTTTTTTAAAGTTTTGTGTCTCCAAGTTGCAGCCCAGTGACATAAAATCATCAGAGTTCTGACGTTTTTATTAACTAAAGAATAAAAATATGGAACGAGGTACAAGTTGGCAACTCTCGTTATTTTTAGATGTTTGTTTGTTGTTTTTCTTAACAAATTTGAATCTCCAAGCTGAAATACAACTGTGTCTGTCATAAAATGGGGAAAGGTCTATTTACTTAAAACAATTCAGCCGTTTCTGACTCTCATACCTTCTATGTAAATACCCCCCCACCCTCACTGTGTTGCAGGCGTTGTCCAAGGAGGCAGCGTCTCCAACATTTGCACTCAGATCATGACCATCGTGGAGCAGGAACAGAATAAAGTCCTCTGGATTCCAGATGGAGCGCCATAAGAATTTCATCTCACTCACAGAGTCTTTGTTGTTATTATAGAATTGACTATATATTTATACACAGCTGACACCTCCATTGATGTCCATTAGTTTCTCACATATAGCAGCATCAGCACTGATAGTTCTGCAGTATTCCCACTACATTAGTGATGTAGTGTACTACAGATAGATTTGTTTACACTAGTATTTGATACTTGAATGTTTTATTCTTCCTCATTTTAGCTTTTAATACCTCCTTGTTGCATGAATATGTTGGACCACAACAAATCTGCACCAGTGTGTAACGAGAAGCTCGTGTTGTTGAAATGAAGATGAGCAGACCATCGTGTTCTCTGCCCTTAAAATATTTATATGCATTTTCCTTCAGTTTAATTTATCTAAACAAGTGGAAACTATTTCCTAAAAAAATATTTGTTATACAAACGTAGTAACTAGAATGTTTTTCATTTATCTTTATTTATCGAGGAGAAAATTGTTTCCTTGTGTCACATTTTTGTTGTATGAAGACACATTTGTTTCATTTCAGTCTTCATCGTTGTGCCAAAAGATTAATGTCTCAACTTCAGTAACAGATTTGGTATAATTTCACTTTGTGTTCTCTGATACTGTTAGAGCAGTTTTTCACTTTAAAGTAAAAGAAGGGATGTTTGGCTTATGGTTGGCTGTCAGGTGAACATCATACCTCTTAAATCATGCTGGCACGTTTTATTGAGTCACATTTCTCTTAATGAAGGTTAAGATTTACTAAAATATTAAAACAATCTGGCTGATCAATTGCAGTTTTTTTTTCTTTAAACATGTTGACATGATTATTCATAAAAATAACAGAAGTTAACAAACTGTTTGTCCACTAGAGGGAGGAATCCACTGCAGTCGAGTTACCAATCATTTCCTGTTTTACATAATTACAGTTTACTCAGTGTAGTTTGAGTGTAATAAAAAAACGGATTTTATAAATTCTACATCAGTTGAAATATGATAGTGTCACAGATTATGTTAGCATACTAGAAATGTTTTTTCTTAAAGCATTTAGTTTTTTTTTTCCAAATCTGAGTTTTAACATTTTGTTAAAACAATAACGGAAGATTAAATCAGTTGCGCACATCATAGAAAAGCGACAGATTATAAATGATTATAACCATTTTCAGTATTGAAGGCTACGAGATAAAACTTTGAAAGGAATGTGACAGTCACCACGAAGTTGGTCATAAAACATTGATGAATAGGACCCTATAAATAACTGGAAGCATCTACGTCTGTTGTTTTTGGCTCCGCCCACCGCTACCTGTAAATCTGCGATACCATCTTCCATCGAATGGATGTGACAGACGGCTGTCAGAGAGCGACAATCACCGATGGGAAATGAGAGGTTTCGTCCTAAAACGAAATTCGATCGAAGGATGTTTTGAGTGAAACGCGCGAGCTTTTAATCCGAGGAGCGCATTCAACAGTGCGCGCGGAGCTGAGGAAGGAGGACCTGCTGAAAGCTGCGCTGCCAAACAAGGTGGAGGAGTGAGTGAATCATCGCCTGGCGGGGAAAACACGCTGTTCACATGCAATAAGCAAAATAAACAGTTTATTCGTTACGTGTACGAAAAACACGTTTTTTAAAAGAGCTTGTACTTTAATTACGCACAGATCACAACGGATGACGCGCAACTCTGTCCGCGAACGCGCATCGGGAGGCGCACGACTGATATCTTGATTTATGAAGTTTTTTTTGTGTCTCTGCTGTTGACCGAACTTCAGTCCACCTCGCTTCTTGTGAAGCCACATGAGAGGCTGGGACAGAGGAGCGAAAGGTGGGTGATTTCAAACATGCGCGAGCCGCTTGGGCATCAGGGGGCGCTGGCTGGAGCTCCCCAAAGCACCTGAATCTCTTGAGTTGTTTATGCTTGAAGGCTGGAAGGTGACCAGAAATCGATAATGATGATGATGAAAAGCAGAGAAAAATCCAGCGCGGACCAGAAGCAGTATATCATCATGCCTTTCGCCGACATACTCTGTGACATTCAAACCCAGCGGATGTGGTGGGCTTTCCTCGCCTCCTCCATGGTCACTTTCTTTGGGGGTCTCTTCATCATCCTGTTGTGGAGAACCCTCAAATATATGTGGACTGTGTGCTGCCACTGTAACGCCAAAAAGAAGGTACGTGTGTCGTGGCTCAGCTCCTCAGTGAAGCCTTCTGCCTTTTAATTGGTTTGTTTTAGTTTTAACCATCAGTCTGTGACAACAGCGTGTCCAGTCAGTTTGATCCATGAAACAGGCTTGTAATTAAATCAGAGCTGAAGCCCCATCAACAGAGCGCACGGTGCGTGACTCTGAATAATAAAGTCCTCTATTCCTGCCTCAGTCTCACACCCTGTTACACTTACATACAGTTGTACTAAAAAACAATTGGATCCAGAACTAAATCGAACACTTGTTGGTGGTCCAGGTTCTGCTTGTTGAGTTGATCTGACAAATCTGAACAGATCACAAACTGATCACCTTGATTTGAAGACATTAATCATTAATCAGTCCATTTTAATCACAACATGCATGAAAATGTTTCTAATTGTGACTTTAACAGTTTACATTTTTTTTGCATATAATGAAGTGGATGTCGATTGAAGAGCTGTTTTTATTTAAAAGCCCCCAAATTGCAAGTTATCACAAATTAGAGAGAAACTAGATGGATTTAATAGTAATATTCCCCAAAATAGGCCTAGTGAATTGAATTCCCCTGAGCATAAAGTAAACTGAGTGTTATCAGCTCTCTGAAACCTCCATAAAGTCATTATGGGATCAGAGTATTTCAGGACACACACAGCTTGAATGTTACAGCTCTAAAATATCAGATTCTCTTTGTTGCATTAATATTAATGCACCATTTAACCCTGAACCGAAAACAAATGTGTTGAATTTATTAGTTATCTGTTGCTCTAAACAGTCTCAGAGAAGTTGTTTTACAAGGATTTGTAAAACTACTCTGACTCCTGAACACACGTACACTACACAGCAGAGCTGATGCAGAATGATGGGTGGTGCCCGCTTACACCAGTGGAGACGACCAATCGGACTGCTCTTATGTGGCAAGAAATCAGCTGCATCAGTTTGTTTTTTAAACAGAAAATAGAAACATACTGACAACTGTGTTTAGATTTTCAACCTTTTGACTGTTTTGTTGCAACAGCAAACTTTGTTTCTGGTGTTAAATCTCATATTACCCCTATTTGTGTGATATTATCTCCTGATCTATTGGTTGATGATGAACAGGTGCGAGCAAAGGATCATTCACTCTTTGTTCCCACACAGACAGGGTGAAGAAAATTGGTAAATCCTTCTTGCAGGGTGGCGCTGACCTTTAGTAAGGAGACGTATCATTTTTCTGTTTGTGCTGAAGCTGCTCGATTAGAGCTAAAATGTAGTCTTTAATGTTCTGTTTTTTTCAGCAATCATTTTTCATTTTAATTGGTGCAAAATATGGAGAGATAAATGCATTTTGTTTTTTAATTACTTGTAGATTTAAGCAACTACTGCACATAAAAGAATAGAAAAAACAGCCGAACTATTGCCTCAGTAGTGGAAGTAAGTTAAATATTTGTTTCTATCCATATTAACAGATCATGTTTTTGTAAAAACGTGCTGCTTTTCCCAGTGTTACTGTGAATAAAAGGGAGCAGTCAGATTCTGTTACTGCTCAGATTTTTGCCAAATGGAGCCTCTGAGCTCCACTAACCTGTTGTTACTCTGTGGGAGTCGACTCGATATGGGTCATCGTTGGCTCCAATCGCCCCGTGACTTCCTTTTCAAACTGCTCGCAATCATTTCGCCTCATTCGTCTCGTCTTCTTCTCACCCTTTATTTCTCGTCCACAGATCAGTCTTCCTCCAAAGAGTCAGAAATGCAGTGTCAGGTGCTTACAGTATGTGCCATATGAATAAGTGTTTTAGTTGCTAAGCAACTAGCAAGCAAAGGATTTCATTATAAGAGTAAATCTCTCCCCCCCCCCCTCCTCTGTTATGCAGTTGTCTGGGCTGTGAGATGTAGCAGGTTGGGTTTGAGCCCCCCCCCCACAAGCCCAGCCCAAACATCAAGCTTTTAGTTCATTATTCACAGAAAGGAGTTGATGATCTGTTTCCTCACTTTCCAGTTTCTGATTGGTTTTCCTCCCCCTGCGTGAGGCGTTCACTGCCCACTGCGTCCTGTTCTGCTCTCAGAGCTCCTACGTCTCTGAGACTGGCTCCCTTTTTCTGTGGCTGTGTCCCCAGTCTAATGGCAATCAATAAAACTCATTATTTGTGGGGTTCTGATAAATCACTGCTATTATGGGACAAGGAGGAAGAAAGGAATTGGATTCAGATCAAACGAACAGAGTTCAGTCAAAAGAAAAGGAGCTGTGGCAGCTTCTTAGTCACGGTGTAAGTTTCTGTGAAGAACTGCATTTTAAAAAATTTGGTTAATAAACATTTACAGTAGTAGTTCTCTAAGGCATAACATTTTGTATCACGTTAGCCAAGATACACACAAATTATTACAGTTTCCTGCTAAACATACGTGCTTTAATGTTATCTGATAAAACAATCATAGTTTCCATTGATATTTTTATCATGTAGCTCTTTAGGATATATTTAGGTTTTTATTCTAATGAAATTATTTTGTGATCATGTTTGTTTTTTTTAGATTTTTTTCCCATTTATCAGAATAACTTATTCTATCAAAAATGAGCAAAAACCTATTCCTGAACTTTGTTGCAACAATTGATACCTTTTTTTAGATTTTCAGAAAAATTGGTCGTAATTAACATCAACATTTTACCGTATTGGTGCGTGTTGACAGTAAACTTAAAAGGCTTTTAACTAATTGTTGGTGCAAATTTTCCCATTTATTTAGATATTAGAATTGATTTTTGTGTAGTGACTCATTTTTCTCTCTCTGAAAAAACACGAAATTCACATGTTGGCAACAAGTTTTCACACAAGAAAATGTGACATTTACAGACCATTTGTGAAATATGTGAATCACAACTTCTGAATTTAAAACAAACAAAAAAAACAAAAAAAAAAAAACAGGTAAAATCACACTTTCACATGTGAAAAATTACTTGAATGCTGTTGTGCACATTGAATAGTTGAAACTTTTTTAATGTGTCCATATGACATGAACTCATTTGTGGTCCTTCTGTAAATGTTCAATCTTTTTTTTCTTCTATTGCTTTTTAAGATATAAAAGTGAAGTCATACAAAACCCTTTTCACCTTTGTGACTCAGATGTATCGGTAGTATGAGGCAGTTATTAAAAGATCCAGATGAAGAGTTGCTCTCATGGTGCTTTTAAGTGCTGTCTGAAACATTATGACTGGAGTGCTTGTGATCAAACCACAACAATTATGATTCAGTAAGATGAAATGGGTGAGTGGGACTCGGACCACATGACCAAGACAACAGCGTGTGTGTGTGTTATGTTAATGCAGCTCAGCATTTTTAAATATCTTTTTAAATATAAACAACTTTTGCACGTTTTCTTTGTTGCAGATTTTAAATATTTCAATGTTTTATCAATGATGAAATGAGCAAACTTTGTTTTCTGTGTTTTAGCTTGTCTAATAATTACGACTGTGCTTGAACACAACACGAAAACAACATCAGCTGTAACTTTCTGTAGGGAACATGAAAGCAGCATGATCTCAAATCCAGACCTTCTGTCTTTTTTTACATCATTCCAAACTACTTGTGACTTCACTATATACAGTGGGGCAAAAAAGTATTTAGTCAGCCACCAATTGTGTAAGTTCTCCCACTTAAAAAGATCAGAGAGGCCTGTAATTTTCATCATAGGTATACCTCAACTATGAGAGACAAAATGAGGAAAAAAAATCCAGAAAATCACATTGTCTGACTTTTAAAGAATTTATTTGCAAATTATGGTGGAAAATAAGTATTTGGTCACCTACAAACAAGTAAGATTTCTGGCTTTCACAGACCTGTAACTTCTTTAAGAGGCTCCTCGGTCCTCCACTCGTTACCTGTATTAATGGCACCTGTGTGAACTCGTTATCAGTATAAAAGACACCTGTCCACAACCTCAAACAGTCACGCTCCAAACTCCACTATGGCCAAGACCAAAGAGCTGTCAAAGGACACCAGAAACAAAATTGTAGACCTTCACCAGGCTGGGAAGACTGAATCTGCAATAGGTAAGCAGCTTGGTGTGAAGAAATCAACTGTGGGAGCAATTATTAGAAAATGGAAGACATACAAGACCACTGATAATCTCCCTCGATCTGGGGCTCCACGCAAGATCTCACCCCGTGGGGTCAAAATGATCACAAGAACGGTGAGCAAAAATCCCAGAACCACACGGAGGGACCTAGTGAATGACCTGCAGAGAGCTGGGACCAAAGTAACAAAGGCTACCATCAGTAACACACTACGCCGCCAGGGACTCAAATCCTGCAGTGCCAGACGTGTCCCCCTGCTGAAGCCAGGACACGTCCAGGCCCGTCTGCGGTTTGCTAGAGAGCATTTGGATGATCCAGAAGAGGATTGGGAGAACATCATATGGTCAGATGAAACCAAAATAGAACTTTTTGGTAGAAACTCAACTTGTCGTGTTTGGAGGGGAAAGAATGCTGAGTTGGATCCAAAGAACACCATACCTACTGTAAAGCATGGGGGTGGAAACATCATGCTTTGGGGCTGTTTTTCTGCAAGGGGACCAGGACGACTGATCCGTGTAAAGGAAAGAATGAATGGGGCCATGTATCGTAAGATTTTGAGTGAAAACCTCCTTCCATCAGCAAGGGCATTGAAAATGAGACGTGGCTGGGTCTTTCAGCATGACAATGATCCCAAACACACCGCCTGGGCAACGAAGGAGTGGCTTCGTAAGAAGCATTTCAAGGTCCTGGAGTGGCCTAGCCAGTCTCCAGATCTCAACCCCATAGAAAATCTCTGGAGGGAGTTGAAAGTCCGTGTTGCCCAGCGTCAGCCCCAAAACATCACTGCTCTAGAGGAGATCTGCATGGAGGAATGGGCCAAAATACCAGCAACAGTGTGTGAAAACCTTGTGAAGACTTACAGAAAACGTTTGACCTCTGTCATTGCCAACAAAGGCTATATAACAAAGTATTGAGATTAACTTTTGTTATTGACCAAATACTTATTTTCCACCATAATTTGCAAATAAATTCTTTAAAAATCAGACAATGTGATTTTCTGGATTTTTTTTCCTCATTTTGTCTCTCATAGTTGAGGTATACCTATGATGAAAATTACAGGCCTCTCTGATCTTTTTAAGTGGGAGAACTTACACAATTGTTGGCTGACTAAATACTTTTTTGCCCCACTGTATATTTTATAAAAAAATTGTTATGTTCTTTTAATTGTCTGGGCAATTTGCCAGGCAAGAATCAGCTACTTTAATCACATAATGTAAACGATGTGCTGCATCACCCCAAAATTGAATTTTTTTCCTGTCAGAAATGTCAGAAAAGATGTGCTGAAAGGCGCTGCAGGTATTCAGATTGATCCGATTCTACACAACAGCTGGATTTAGTTGCTGCTTGTGGAGTCTGTTCACTTATTTTATACATTCATATCAATATTTAAAGTTTTCTGAGTCATTATTTGTGCTTGTTATTATATGTTTCTCATATAATCCATCTGAACAGAGACTAGTTAAGATATTTCAGGAAGATTTTCCACCACTGAGGCGGCCTATCCATTATTAATATGATTTATTATAATTCATTTTTAAATAATTGATACTACTTTTTTTCTGAGGAGTTGTCAGCAGCTGCATGTTACATTCAAGTTTAATGTGCTGGTCCTTGGAGAAATGATCCTGAGTATAGACTCAGGGTTGATCAATGACCTTTTGGTATCAGGAAGACTTGATTTTGGGACCTACATTTGGAAGAACGGTACCTGTAATGAACACGTGTACTTTTTTACTTTCGCCTGCTGCCATTAAAAACATGTTCATCAATTTAAAGAATGATCCAGTAGATTAACTTTTTTTTTTTTTAGCTAGCTTGACATCACAGCAGTGACTCTACGCGAATTAAAATCTAAATGTCATGTATGTAATGCTTCAGTGCCGTTCTGAAGGAATCTTCCTGTGACCTTAAGATAAAATCCTTTTATAGAATAATTGGACAGTGTCACGAGATACAAATCATTAAACTGCGTTCAGTGGCGTTAATAGTAGACTGTCATATTTTTCAGCTTACAGTTTTAAACTTGGTCATTAAAGTGCTAAGGGATAACAGCGTGATGCCAATTAAATCACTTAGAGGCTATCGCTTCCCTCAGCACAGACTTTATTCATTAATATAGAAAAAAAGAATGTGGCACAAAATAAGTCCATCAGTTCGAGCTTCCATTCAGTTTTATTAGTCAGGAAAAAAAGCAACTGTTGCATCTGAATCTGGACATTATTTGAATTTATTTTTAAGAAAACAACTAATTTTTCAGATGTTTTTGGATTTAAATGTTGATAAAACTCACCATTTCCTGTGATACATTCAGAGTCTGTGAGCTTTTAGCACTTTTATTTTAAAGTTGTTTCCATTCACACAAAACTGAATTAAGATCAATTAAAACTTTTAATTAGGGATTAAAGTAAAATTCTGTTACTGTTTGGCTTGTATCTTGATGGCATGTTTGAACTGCGTGTTTATTAACAATATATAATATAATATAATATAATATATTTATACTGTATGTTGAATCAACAGACTATAAAATATTTCTCTTACATAAAGATTGGAGCTTTAGCACCACGTTTTTTCATAATTTATTTGGTAGTTTTATTCAAACTTTTATTTTAAGTTTTCATTAATTTCTTCATGTAATAAAATGTCTTTTTTTTTAATCTGATTTAAACAAGTCAAAGTGAAATACTGACATCAATGTCTGCTGTCAGATCAAAGCAAACACTGCTGTTTCCCAGCTTCCATTGAATGCATCTTGTTTGAATTTTCTTAAAATAATCCTGCAGAAATATTACTGCTGCCTGTGTAGTAAGTTTTATAAAAAAAGAGTCATCTGACTGCACTCAAACCATGATCTCCTGATGAGGATTAAACAATCATTTTATTAACCCCGAGACCCCAATTTCAAGATTCCTTTTCTCTAATTTTTATTCCAACAGGCGACATCGCTGTCTTTAAAAATTAAAAATCTCTTTTTTGCATGTCAAAATAAAATATTTGACTTGTTGCTGGACGTTACTAAACTCCAGCAGCCCAGATTTCCCTCCTCTGCATCATGTTAGCTTTATTATCTTGTAACTGAACTGGACATGATATAATAGTGTTATAAGATTAGATTAATGGCAGAGCCCCGGACTGGCTGCAGGAAGTGTAACAAGGCCAGATCCTGGTCTGCTTCTCTGTATCTAATGTCTCTGGATATGATTTCATTTCTTGGTGCAACTGCCTTTTAAGTAAAACTAATGAGGATAAATGAAGCAGGAGCCTTTGGGTGGATAGAAACAATAACTGGCTTTAAATTCCAAATAGGAATAAAATCTTTTGAGCGGATCTCAACACAATGTCTAGATTTTGAACATTGTGTCTCAAAAATGTTCATTATTTTTATTCTTTTAATTGTTTATATCTCTGTAAAACACAATTTATTCACTTCTTGAAACCATTGCTGTTGCACAAAGTGCCATTAGTTAAAATGAAACATTCATTTTTAACTGAACATTATTTCTTTAAGGTGCTATAGCCCCTTTTTGTTCTTCACACTATAAAAATACATAAATAAAAATAAACTGAGCAGTGAAATTTGTTTTTAGAAGCATAAAATCACTTTGAAATCTATTAAAAGTATCAATGAAAATCTCAACCGACAGTGTGTTAATCTTTGTCTCAAACCACTACTCAGTCCACTGCGTCCAACATATTGATTACTGAAGACATAAATCTTTAGCCATAGCACACACATATACAGTTTATTTTTTTAAAAGAGCAAGGGACTCTTTTCT
This sequence comes from Pachypanchax playfairii, assembly GCA_006937955.1. Taxonomy (NCBI): domain Eukaryota; kingdom Metazoa; phylum Chordata; class Actinopteri; order Cyprinodontiformes; family Aplocheilidae; genus Pachypanchax; species Pachypanchax playfairii. The sequence goes on along the minus strand of SSNP01000146.1, from coordinate 851,985 downwards.
GCAAACATTACTCACACAGAACTGTTCAGGAGTGCTGTTGGGGACTATTTCTGTCAGTAGATTATTCACATTTGCACTTCTGAGTATTGCTGCAGCAGAGGTTGTGTTAATCATAATAAAAGATGCTGTAACCTCAGTGCAGCTTTATGTTAGAAACTCATATCAGATTATGACTACATGGACGATAGCTGGAGAAAATCAGAAAATTCAGGAGATATAAGAAGAAAACTGTTTACTGAATTGAGTTTTTAAATTGTGGAAGGAAAACACATGCTGCATATACCTGAAGTTCTTTAAAGCGATTTGCCCTGCATTTGCAGAATGTAGCATCTTTAGCATAACATCAATGAGAGGTGTAAAAATGTACAGATGCTACGTAAACATTCATTTATTCTTTTTAGCTGCAGCACAGGATGAGGAAAGTTATACGAGTGTTTTGAGGAAGAGGAGGGGTGTTGCAGTGAGACGGGTTGGCCTCGTGGCTACAGGGTGTTTGATCGAGGAGCACGGCTATAACCTCTGCATCCTGTCTTGATTTCCTGCTCTATGAATCATGTCAATCCCACAAGGCAGATGGAAAAACAGGGAGACAGACATACAGACAGACAGACAGGCAGGGAGGAAGGCAGACAGGCAGCCCACTCAACGAAGCAGAAACACCAGGAGCTCTGCAGCTGCCATGGATACACTCCTGGAGTGTCTTAGCTGCTCTCTTGCTGCATGTTTACTGATTGCATGTGTGTAAACATGTGCGTGGGTTTATTTTGAAGGTCTTGAACATGGGCACTAAATTTGGAAAGATGTTTTTCTGTTGGTGATTTTAGGTTCGTTGGGTTTTGTGCTGCTATTTTCTGCGAAACCAAAAGAAAAGACGTCGCGCTGTCTTGTATTTAATGTAATTCAGTGAGTATTTAACTTATAAGACTGTTTGAGTAATAAAAGATAAAAAGGGAACAGTTACCGAGCAGCTGGTGGAAATGCACCTGTGGATTTAGTATTTAAGTAGCCAGACATTTTTGTTTCCTCAGGTGATGTTGGAGACCAGAATAGAACTGAAAGGAGGGTAAATATTGGACTTGCATTTGTTTGCCAGGTAGAAGACGAAGTGATGATGCTAAACACGCTGCTTCTAGGGAAGCTAAAAACCCAGCAGTGCATCCTCGCACTCCTTTAAATACAGCCATTCTTAATAAAAAAACCTTGTTTTAAAAAGTTGTGATTGGTTTTTGGTCCTGCTGCACTGTGAAGCTTGACAGCTACATGCTAGTCATTAGGAAATGAATACAGGCTTATCACGGTTCACTCAGACATAATGTATTCTTATTGTTGCCAACAAAGACCTAATATTCCTAACCTAATTAAAAAAAGACTGGTTTTGGCGGAGGAGGAGAAGCGGCGATGTCCTTGGGCAAGACACGGAACGCCCCATTGTCCTCCATCAGCTTATCTGTGTGTGTGTGTGCCTGTAAGAGCGAGTGCAAATGGTTGAATACGGCCTCACACTGTGAAAACACTTGGAAAGAGATTCATAACTGCAGTCTGTTTACCATTTACTTCTTGTTAATACATTAACATAAAAGTAATGGTGTTTTCTGTAGGTGTGATTTATCAGTGCAGCCTTTTATTTTAACAAAACCAGAGACTTTTATACAACAACTGTTATTTGATGCTAAATATAAGAAGTGGTTTAATGGCATTGTTATTGATAATAGTTCTGCCTTACTTTGATCTGCAGCCAATGATAAATCTTCCTTTACATGATCAGAGACGGCCGTTTCCTTAATAAGTCGTATTAATTTGTTTGCAGCTTTTCATATGGTAGAACAAAAGTTAATCTGATGAAGGTTGGAAACAAGACCTACGGATCAAGAGGTGATAAAGCAACTGTTTAATGACAGTTGTAGGAAATAAGAATACACACATTAAAAAAATATATAATTTATATTTATTTTATATTTAACTGCACCCGTTTTTCTTTCAGGAGGTCCACCGGATCACCACAGGCGATGGCATAAAACGCACAGACAAAGATGATGCTGCGGCGAGCGAGGTGGGCTGGATGACCTCAGTAAAAGACTGGGCCGGAGTCATGATATCCGCACAGACGCTGACAGGAAGAGTTCTGGTGAGTTCACAGGTTTCCACCATCCTTCATCACTAAAAGCAAACTGTTGGTTACAAACTGCCTTGTTACGACTCACTGAATTTGACACAGGTAATGGAGAATCCTGCATCGGACAAGTCACAAATTGCCAATGCTTGAATGGTCCTTGAATTTATTTTTGTTTGCCCGAGCCATAAAGATGTGCTCGCGCGTATCTTGTTGTTTATCTCTCAACAAAGTCTGGGTAAAAAAAAAAAGTCAAGAGATTTATTGGGTATTGAGGTCATATCCCTCATAAAGTCTGCTGGGAGAAACAGATGCAGAAGCAGAGACGCGTCAGGTCAGTCGAATTGGTTGCCATGGCGCCCAGTCAGTTCTGATTATCTAACTTTAAAAAAAAAGGAATATCAAAATATATTTTTTTCCTTAATCTGCAATATGTAACTTGATCAAAAACAGTTATGGAATGGATTTATTTTATTTTGTAAACCCTTCGATGGTGTTTGATTTTGACGCTAATTATTTGGCACTAGTCCCAAAACTCAGGGATGATGAAATGAAATGGTATGAGTGGAAGCACCGTGCCAAGGCTTGGTGCAGTCCCCCAGGCTTGATCCCACTTTCACTCCCCACCTTAAATGTGGTGCAGTGTTTCTAGTTGGCTCTGCATGCAGAAGCTGTTAATCATGAATGCTGGTTGAACGGTACGCTCAACTTTTATATTCTGGAAGGAATATTAATGCATCAGAGTTTACATTCAGCAAACAAAACTGAAGAGCTACTGACAATTCTGGAAAGATTTAGTTTCACAGAAGCATAAAAAAGACAAAAAATGAGTTTTTGTTAGGGATTGGAGTTATTTATAATTATTTTAAGTTGTAATTTGTCTTAGTTTGGTTCAAAGATGGTACAGCTGCACTAAGGTTTCCCCCTGAGCATCCTTTGTTTCCTCATCTTGATGTTTAATCCTGACTGTAACATGTTTCCGTTTGGCTTAAACACCAACGCTTCTCCCAGTTTGTCTGTGTGTATGTCGCCTGACTGCTCTGTCTCAATGATGGCTTGACACACAACTGTTTAGAGAGTGCTCATCGGTAACCATAGCAACTGCAGCTTACCTAAACACGGCAGATGTGTGTTTTCCCTTTCAGCCTTTTTAGGGCACACATTAAAGCCTATTTCCAGGCCATCTGAGAGGGAGTTTTAATAGGAAACATGAGCAAGTGCTGCTTAAATAAAACAGGAACACTGTTATGTACTTGTGTTCTATTGTATGACTGTTTCTTACTGTATTTATTGATCTAATATTTCTATATCTGCAAGTATATATTAAAAATGTTTCCATGCATAATCTTTACAAATTGCTGTGGGGGATTTTCACCCATTTTTAAACATTTTTATGGAATAGTTGTTGTTTTTTCCAAACTATGGTGTTGTATATCAAATTAAATATGCTGCATTTTAATATTTCTGCAAATTAGGCTGTCGAAATTTGTTTTGTAGATGTGATTGAAGTCACAATAAATCTTCCTCTTTGAAGAAAACTGAGGCAGGGAAATGACCCTCAGCGGTAAGAAAATCTGCAGTATTTTGCAATTATAATTATAAAACAAAAGACAAACACCACAGATACATAAGAACATAATAGTTTAACCAAAATTAAATAGGTTAGTGTCAAAAATGAATGTATTTGTGTAGAGGATTTGTTTTCCTATATGATGAGGTTTTATAGATCAGAAGTCAAAACTCCATAAGAACCAAAAACCAAAGTCCAGCTGACTGCTGTGGAAGGGATTTTTGTGGGATTACCATGAAGACTCAAATCTGTGTAGAAAATCTCTGAACGTCTCTGGTCCCCCTATTTTACATTTAATAACTTCACTAATTCGGGTCAAAGCAGGAAGAGGTTTTCTGATGATTTATGCTGCCTTGAAGAAAAAAAATGCCAGAGTACGAAATGTCAACTTATTTCATAATAAGATGCCATTAGTCGTTTATACAGTATTCTTGTTTATGGCGAGTGCCCCGTTAATTATTTAAGCATATTTTCATGATCCTTCCCTGATATTTTCTATAGAATAAAAGCCTTCTGGGTATTTTATTCCAGCAATGGCTGTCTGAGACACGGCTCTGGAAAAGTTATTTAGTACTGCTTTACGATAGCAGTAATACACATCTCAGTCATCTCAGTCTTTGCTGACATCAGATTAGGAGTGTTTGGTAGGCGGCGCCTTGTTTACGAGGATACTTGCTTATGAGGATACTTTCTTACGAGGACACTTTCTTACGAGGACTTTTTCTTACGAGGACACTTTCTTACTAGGACACTTTCTTACGAGGACACTTTCTTACTAGGACACTTTCTTACGAGGATACTTTCTTACGAGGACACTTTCTTACTAGGACACTTTCTTACGAGGATACTTTCTTACGAGGACACTTTCTTACGAGGACACTTTCTTACGAGGATACTTGCTTATGAGGATACTTTCTTACGAGGACACTTTCTTACGAGGACTTTTTCTTACGAGGACACTTTCTTACTAGGACACTTTCTTACGAGGATACTTTCTTACGAGGACACTTTCTTACTAGGACACTTTCTTACGAGGACACTTTCTTTCGAGGATACTTGCTTACGAGGACACTTTCTTACGAGGACACTTTCTTTTCTTACGAGGACACTTTCTTACGAGGACACTTTCTTACGAGGATACTTGCTTACAAGGACACTTTCTTACGAGGATACTTCCTTCCTTGGTCAAAGAAAACTGTTAAATGGAACAGACTTAACTCACGTGACTGCGGCTGCCTACCCATTGTAGTAACATAGTAGCGTAGTAGCATTCCTTCAGCCATGGAACTGGAAATGAAAATAAAAATAAATTGATGTTTCACAATGTCAAGGCGCCTTGCTTACAAGGACACTGGAACAGACTTAACTCACGTGAATATGGCTGCCTGCTTACCCGCACTGTTTACATCGTAGTAGCGTACCTTGGCGTTTCCTGATGACATACAGTGGGGCAAAAAAGTATTTAGTCAGCCACCAATTGTGTAAGTTCTCCCACTTAAAAAGATCAGAGAGGCCTGTAATTTTCATCATAGGTATACCTCAACTATGAGAGACAAAATGAGGAAAAAAAATCCAGAAAATCACATTGTCTGATTTTTAAAGAATTTATTTGCAAATTATGGTGGAAAATAAGTATTTGGTCAATAACAAAAGTTAATCTCAATACTTTGTTATATAGCCTTTGTTGGCAATGACAGAGGTCAAACGTTTTCTGTAAGTCTTCACAAGGTTTTCACACACTGTTGCTGGTATTTTGGCCCATTCCTCCATGCAGATCTCCTCTAGAGCAGTGATGTTTTGGGGCTGACGCTGGGCAACACGGACTTTCAACTCCCTCCAGAGATTTTCTATGGGGTTGAGATCTGGAGACTGGCTAGGCCACTCCAGGACCTTGAAATGCTTCTTACGAAGCCACTCCTTCGTTGCCCAGGCGGTGTGTTTGGGATCATTGTCATGCTGAAAGACCCAGCCACGTCTCATTTTCAATGCCCTTGCTGATGGAAGGAGGTTTTCACTCAAAATCTTACGATACATGGCCCCATTCATTCTTTCCTTTACACGGATCAGTCGTCCTGGTCCCCTTGCAGAAAAACAGCCCCAAAGCATGATGTTTCCACCCCCATGCTTTACAGTAGGTATGGTGTTCTTTGGATCCAACTCAGCATTCTTTCCCCTCCAAACACGACAAGTTGAGTTTCTACCAAAAAGTTCTATTTTGGTTTCATCTGACCATATGATGTTCTCCCAATCCTCTTCTGGATCATCCAAATGCTCTCTAGCAAACCGCAGACGGGCCTGGACGTGTCCTGGCTTCAGCAGGGGGACACGTCTGGCACTGCAGGATTTGAGTCCCTGGCGGCGTAGTGTGTTACTGATGGTAGCCTTTGTTACTTTGGTCCCAGCTCTCTGCAGGTCATTCACTAGGTCCCTCCGTGTGGTTCTGGGATTTTTGCTCACCGTTCTTGTGATCATTTTGACCCCACGGGGTGAGATCTTGCGTGGAGCCCCAGATCGAGGGAGATTATCAGTGGTCTTGTATGTCTTCCATTTTCTAATAATTGCTCCCACAGTTGATTTCTTCACACCAAGCTGCTTACCTATTGCAGATTCAGTCTTCCCAGCCTGGTGAAGGTCTACAATTTTGTTTCTGGTGTCCTTTGACAGCTCTTTGGTCTTGGCCATAGTGGAGTTTGGAGCGTGACTGTTTGAGGTTGTGGACAGGTGTCTTTTATACTGATAACGAGTTCACACAGGTGCCATTAATACAGGTAACGAGTGGAGGACCGAGGAGCCTCTTAAAGAAGTTACAGGTCTGTGAAAGCCAGAAATCTTACTTGTTTGTAGGTGACCAAATACTTATTTTCCACCATAATTTGCAAATAAATTCTTTAAAAATCAGACAATGTGATTTTCTGGATTTTTTTTCCTCATTTTGTCTCTCATAGTTGAGGTATACCTATGATGAAAATTACAGGCCTCTCTGATCTTTTTAAGTGGGAGAACTTACACAATTGGTGGCTGACTAAATACTTTTTTGCCCCACTGTATCTCCTAGGTAACCAGGGAAGGACCAACGCATCAAGGCGAAGTTCCTTGACATTGAGAAACACCCTAGCTTTTTGCTCGTTAGCCCTGTTGGACAAAACCTCTGTTTCTCCAAACTGAGACTGTTCAAGAAATACAAAGGGTTAGTTATTTACAACGTTTCGAAAAAAATCTACTTCAAAATACTCCATTAAGACTCAATCTAAATCCATTAGTCTGAAAATCAGCTGCTTCATTATGATATATCATAACCCAAATGCTGCTTGTAGATGAGGCGCACTGTAAACTGAGATGAATACTGAACACTGAGCGATGGACAGGTGCAACATCCTACAGCCCTGATGTGGATTTGCTTGGCCGGACTCTGATCTCACCAGATTGTAAAAGATCTGCCTTTTCTTTTAGGGCTATTTGATTAGCAGGGGAGACACTTCCTGATGACCTTTTAGTATGTGAGGTTTATCTGCAGATCAGAGAGCTGCTTCTCGAGCACTCAGATGAAATTGGACAGACGAGGCCTGTAAATGTAAAATCAGCAGCGTGCTGAGTATAAGAACATAGTTTACTGCAGATTGGGGACACAGAAGGATCCCATCTGTCAGTTTATGCATTATTGCCTTTCCCCTCCCCCCCAGTGACTGTTGCATTATACAAGACCACCCTTCCTATTCATCACAAATGTCATCAGGCTGCTGTTTCCTTTGGGTCAAAATAAACAACTTACTGCAGGTGGTTGTAGTTTCCATATCAAGCTAAATACTTGTCTAATATCAAGTATGTGTTTGTTCTGCAGCTATTCATTCAAGAATAGCAAGACAAATATTTTGGCTTACAGAAACTGAGATTGGTGCATTTTGAAGGAAAATGAGATTTTCTCTTAAATGATGGGACCCTGCTGAGTGACATTTAGCCCACGTGTGTTTGCCTCTAGAGGTCCACAGGGGGGCTGGGATGTCACAGAGCTTTTATTCTGGTCAGAGACTCGTTTCTATTAATGGAAGTACTGAAAGATGGCACTGTTGAGTTTGCCCTCTAAACTCAGAGTTGTATTTTTGCTTCCCTTTCAGCAAATTGGCCCTCATTGACTAAGCTTTTTATTTCCTTTCTTACTCCAACGCTTTATATGTGAATGCACATAAATGTTGTGTTAAAATCAAACATATACATTATTGCATATACTTGTGGTGGCATGGAAAAATTGTAATCCTACATTTTAATACCCACTCCAATGAAAATTGTGTTTTTTGTGTTGTTAACATGTTCTTGTGGCATTTTCCTGATAATAAAGGACGTATCTTGAGAAAATTAAGTCCAAAATTGCCTTTTGGGTATTTCTGTTTTTAAATCGCTGTTACTCATTAGTAATTTGAAAAAGAAGGTTTTTGTGATGTATGAAATGGATTGGGTGGGCCTATAGCGCGAGCATAAACAGAGATCTCTTATCAATAGGGAAAGGGGTGGGGTTATCCTTCGCACCAACAGTTCCGCCCACACATAGGCGAATTGCTAATGAGCTATTTCCGGTATGGGTAAACTATTTCATAGGTTTTGTGATTTTGGGTAAAAATGCCACAGTTGTAATTTAATGACCACTGAGAATGTTTTAAAATAAAACTCAAAATATGATTGGGGTGGGTCTTTAAATGCCTGTTTATTATATTTTTATTTGGAGGGTGGGGCTGGTGCAATTCTGCTACTTTGGCGGTTGAAGCGTTAAAAACAAATTCTCACATAATTACCACATAATTAAAAATTTCTACTTGACGATAAAGTTGGTCAGTTGGTTGGTGCATTTCAAACAGCTCCTAATGTAAGAGCACCTCAAACTGTTACATTTTATTATTGTTGACTGACAAAAAACTGAATGTTTGACTTTAACAAATCATTAAGTTCCTTGACTTGGGGATAAACTTCAGCACCAAACAACTATTATAATGCATAATCTTGTCAGATTAGATGACAGGGAGGATAGAGGAGATGCTTAACCTGCCATCTTTAGATGTATTAAAGCTGGAGTGCGTAACTTTTACATGTCCGTGGATGTCCGTTTCAGCCAAGCCACTATCAGAGGAGATGACACAATGCAGATTAAGCCGATCGGCTCCTCAAACATCTCACGGTATTTTTCAATATATATCATTTTTACTTTGCGTGTCGACTGCGACATTCCCGCGCTGTCGCACATGAAATTACGTCTTTTATGTCACAACAAGAAAAATAATAAGAAATAGAACGCAGTGTCTCGTAGCAGCCGGCAGAACGTGAAGGTCGACATGGCGGAGAATCCAAATAAACAGCCGAGAGACACTTATCGGGAAGTGGATCCTACCACGAAAAAAAAAAAAAATTCCTGGACGTTCGGC
>SSNP01000146.1:806406-842887 GCA_006937955.1 Pachypanchax playfairii | reverse complement strand
ACTATTGGCTAAGAAGGAAAGTGACCGAAGGAGAAGGCAAACGCGAATTTGTAACGGCGTCGCTTTTCCTCGGTGGAGAGAAGAGATCTGGCTGATGTTCACGGGTGCACATAAGTGGTCCGCAGGTCCGCACACACTGTCAAAATATAAAATGCGCACCAGATGAAACCCAGAGCGCCGAAGTTCCAGCTGATCAGCTGATTCTGTCTCTATCTGTGTCAGTTTGTGTCTGTCAGTTTGCCAGTGTAACGGTTTTTCAGTCAGTCAGATCAGTGTAGCTCACTGCAGGATTCTGCATCGTGTCAAAACTGAAAAAAATCACTGAATAAGACAAATAGATCATTGTGGCCCCAACAGCTGACTAATAAATTTCAACACCAAACTGTTAAATGTAGATTAAAGTGAACAATCAAACCTGTAAACAATCCAACCTGAACTCTGAAGGTTTTTTTACCAGTACTTTTATATTTTACTGGTTTCTCTTGATTTTTTCAACAATGAAATGATATTTATTGAAACAAATATAGAGCCAGGTAAAGTAAACAGACTGAATTTGAAGCTTGATTAAGACAGATACCGGTTGGAATAACAACGGCAGAGATAAAGCGGTGGCAGCTGGGCTTACGTCATATGGAAGCGCCAGCTTTATTGTTGTAATGACGCAAAAATTCCGCTAGGGGGCGACAGAAGTTACAGAAGTTACGCACTCCAGCTTTAATGTCCACCAGTAAAATCATGAAGAAACAGGCTTTCACTTTGGAAAAAAGGTCGATGTTTTCTTTTAAAGATCTTTTATTCAGAAAGCACTTTTTGCTTCTGGTTAAAGTACATTTTCCACCATCACGTGTTCTGAGTGCAGTGAGTTAGAAATCCAACACACATGCAGGTCAAATCTGAAAATGTGAGTGAGTTAAGACAAATATTTCCATATTTAGATTTGCGATTCAAAAATTAAACATGTATTAATATGAATAAGTAGTAGTGTTTTCTGCTCTCCTTTTTTTTCTTGTCTTTAAACTGACTTAGTAATAAAAATGCAAAAATTTCACCACAGAGCACAAATTAGGCCTCCGTCCATGTTAATATTGTTGTCCTGTATTATCTGACGTCTGTACAAACTGCAGTATACAGCGTTTATAAATCCAGTGTTTGTGTGTTCTGGTAAGCTTTGAGAGGAAGGGGGGCTGTTGTCAGCACAAGCTCAAGTGCCCAAATTTAAAAACTAAATTATAAAGCTGTGTTAAACACCTTCAGAGACTTTGTCTCCTCTTGGATCCTCTTGAACATCACTCTTTAGCTTAGTGCTGCTTTATTATTATTCAGTTTTCCATTGTTCAACATGAAATGGTATTTACCACGCGTGCCCTTTTCTTGACATTCCTACTTGACTCTTAGTTTCCGATTAGGGCGTCGGCATCGTTGTATGTAACAGATATTTTCACAGCCAGCCTCCAGCGTGTGGCAGAATAGAATTGGTGTTTGCCACATGTGGAGGCCGTTACCAACAGGATCGGATGTAATACTGAACCCCAGATAACAGAATAAACAACATGGCAGCATCACTCGACTCTGCTCACTTTTAAGTCTGCTGCTATTTTCGGAGAACGGCAGCTGTCAGGCCTGTTTATATCTGAGTGTTCCAGGAGAGACTGGATCTATTTTATTGTGTTCATTGTTCCCTCTGTAATCAAAACCACGACTTTATTTGCAAGTAAACTCTTCACTGTCATCCTCTTGTCCTTACAAATAGATAAATGTATGACGTGGCGCTGTCCTCATGTGAACTTTGACTCCTTTAGGGGAAAGAAGCAGAGAGACATTCTGTGAAGTCAAAGAAGACAAACTTTTTTTTTCACCTCTCTAATTCAGATAGGCTCATAATTTTAGTTGATCGACACTTTAATATAATCAATAATTTAAAGGTTTGTGCATCTCATAAGAACTGAGTATTGAGATAACATTAAAAATTTAAACTATCCTTCGAAAGTTTGACTTGTTCAGTTGTTAGAAATACGTACAAGATTAATAGTATCACTTTAAAATAGCAAATATTAGCACAAAGTTAAAACAAATCTAACAGATTAGGCATTGATGCTAAACTATTAGCTTTTAGTGATAAATTTTGCATTCAATGTTAATACATTAGCACAAGAGGTATTTTCTCTAAGGATACACCAATACCGATACTGGTATCGGTTATCGGGGCCGACACCATTCTAATGTAGTACTGGTATCTGTATTGGTTACTTAACCGATACCATGATCTGATACTTAAAATGTGAAAATTCTGCAATAATTTCACAGAAAATGTTTATTTTTCATTTGAATTTTTAGTTTTGAGGTCATTTTTATTAATATATTTTTGATCAAGTTTACCATCATTTTTTGTAACGATCAGATAAGAAAACTAAACCTGTCTTTCAATTCATTCAATTTTTTTGTGGTTGAAGTATCTGCATTGGTACTTGATATCAGTAAGTACTCAGATCCAAGTATCAGTGTCTTATGGACCCATTTGGTGTGATGTATGCATATTAAATTAGCTGTATGCGCGCGGCACACGGTGCAGAACAGCCGACAAACTGTCTTGTGTTAGCATCGCATTGAAGTGCTTGTATTTGCGTCTGAAAATAACGCAGTGCCATCGTGTTGAGCCGTTGACTGCACAAATAGAAGTACCAACAATCCCTGGCTGAAATTTTACAACTTACCAGCGGGTCCGCACCCCTTTCAGAGAAACAGACGAGAGCTGTGGATCCGTGCTATCAAACGAGACAAATGGTCTGAGGTAGAGATCTGGGCCTACAGTATTACAATCAGATTCACTTGAGAAGTTGTTCTAAAGGATTTATTTATATTTGCCTCGAAAGGCCTTATGATTAGGGTATGAGGCTAAAAAAAACCTTTGCCAATTATAAACACTTCACAAATAAAGAGTATGCTTATTAGTTACACACATTTGGCCACATACCCTGCCATGCATGTACAATTTGCAGTCAAAATGTACGATTTGTACTTATGGATGTATACCCAGGCTTCATACAATTTTGTTTTGTGACCCTGTCGCTGACTTGGTAACACGTTTGCTTTAACGATACAGAACTCCGAGGTTGCTGATATTGGGTGGTATTTGACAGATTAGATGTGTCCACATAACAAGTACTGTAGTTGTACGCATCTAAAGCTTTGTATGCTTTTAAGTTTTCTTACGTACACTGGGTTTTTCTACCAGATATGTGTAAATGTCTGGCCATTGAACATCGGGCCAGGAGCTCACGTCAGATGACCACTCCTTTTCTGGGATGCTGAACGGGTCTCTCAGTCGTTCACCTGTACTTAAAGTAAGTTTTCTTAAATAAGCCGTCTCGTCTACGGGTGACAAGCTTTCAACGTACTTCGAACTATTTTCGTGCATTAACTGCGGTTCATTCATTGCCATTTTCGAGCGTATCAGATGTAAACAACACGGTTAGCTAACATTAGGTATGGATATTTTATATTGGAGGCGGATGCTTCTGCACCGATGCGTGCGCACATCAGTCACATGACCTAATATTTGTACACATTGAAATCCATCTAATTTTCTCTTTTCTTTCTTGAATTTACATTATGCAAATAAAATGCTACATTTTCTTATCTTTTAAATAGCTCAGAAAGAACTTAACTGTGTATTTTCTAAAATTTTTGCTAAGTAACTAATGAGCTGGAAGCACATATGAAGGTGTTTTAATGAATATCATTCTTTAGATGTGACTTCTATTGGTTATCTTTGTATCCTCAGATCAATCTGAGTGTCTCTGACACCGTTACATGTATTTGTCTTAACCTGTGACCATCTGCGCCTCTAGAGTTTACAGGCGTAGAGCTGCTTGATCTTTAACTGTCTGCTCACACGCGGTGCCAAATTCTTGGTGCAATCCCTGCTTTAGTTTTAGACACCGGCGAGTATCAGGTGTGATAATCTCCATCTCCGAGGGGCATCGGGGTGGGGGATTTGTTTCTAATTTGATGCTCCTCTATGCTAGGCAGCTACATTTTTGAAAGAACATCAACTGGCAAGAAGAATTGAAATATAATTAGTTCAGTAAAATGGCATCAGATTTAAAGGGACATAAGGCAAGATTTGTGAAAAACTACACATGCATTTCCAGTTTATTCAATGCTAATGGGTCATGAAGCATTAAAAACCCAAAATAACGAGGCCATCCGCATATATGTCTGTTGCCTTGGAAACGCTGTGTGCCACATAATGCGCTGCAGTTCGACGTCCGAATTTCCCGCGCAGTTGTAGGGATGTGACGTAAATTGACGCTGCATGCGCGTTGCCGACAGCTCTTGAACAGGAAGAACATGGCCGCCGTGGACTTGGATTCGAACACTGAAGGTATACTTATGGATGTTTCTCCAGCCAGCTAACGACCTGCATCCACTCTCACCCCCCAAAAAAGTGGCACCACGAAGAAAAAAAAGACTTTATCAGCTGCATCTCATGAGTCTAAAAAAAAACATGACCGAAGCCGGGCAGGCACCCGCATAAATATTGGATATACGTTCGGTTCATGGAGGGAACTTCAGCTGCATTTGGGAGTGAAAACGGATGCTGACATGGCTCATTTCCTTGTGACCAGGTGAGAAAACATTATAGGTCGTGTTTAGAGCCTGATACAGTATGAAAATGATGAGATCAAATCAAATAACAGAGTGGAGAGACCTGACGTGAAGTATGTTAGCCTCCCCGGTGCAGTGCTGTGAAGACGAACAGTCTGTAAAGTGTCTGTGCGCGCTCCCGTGCCGGCTTGGCTGGTGGCTGCAGTTAGCCACAGCGCCTGTCGCGGCAGCACTGAGTCAGATTTTGTAAAGCTGCCTTAAGTTCCTTTAAAACTGTGAAGAAAAGTTTAACAGAAAGATTTTTTTTGCATTTTGAAATCTGGTATTTTATTTGATTCTATTAAATTATTTATAGAACAATGTACATACAAATGATAATACATGAACTCAAAAACTCTTGTAAACTAATTCCGATCTTATAATTCCATTTAACGCGTCAAGCAAGCTTTTTATTTATTTTAAGTTTATTTTGATTATTTACCACAGCCGCTAACAGAAAATGACTAATTCAAGGTTGAAATATGATTAAATAAACAGATTTTAACTCAGAAGTTCTTTTTTTTTTAGTCATTTATGCCTCTGATTGTTCTATTGCAATCAAAATGTGTACATCCTGAACGCATAAATCCTTGAAAATACAAATGGTTGAGGTTTTTTTTTCAGTTTTATACACAAAACAGGATCTTTTTTTTTTAGAACCTTTAAATATCAAACACAAAAGCAAATGTCAGGTTCCGTTTTTCTTTATTTTTTCCTGTCGTAGTTTTCAGATGTGTTCTGAGAGGAAGGACTTGTTGTGGCAGACATCCACCCTACAGTAAGCTCTTTACGCCTCATTGTGAGAGTTTTTGGGATGTTTCCAGGGCGGCTTAAATCACGACTAAGCCACTGTGGGATTTTGAGTTCCACCCTGCATGTTGTGATTGTGTGCTTTTAATATCAGAATTATAATGGGAACGGTTGTGTAAAAAAGTTTAAGTCTCTTATTAAACAGAACATGCTGTTTTAGTCTAATGAGAGAGGATCAATTGTGTTCTGAAAATGCAAAGAGAATCCTAAATAGACTTGGCACGAGTGGTATAGTTGTTTCCACGGGCTTGACCCCGAAATGCTCAAGGATAGCAGCATTGTTTTCACGACTCAGTGTCAGGGCTCATAGATCAGTTCGCTCACAATGTACAGAGGCCATCGTCGAACAAACAAAGGATCAGGTTTCAGGCTGTAGGTACTTACAGTGCAACCTATACAACATGAAACACAAACTGAGCACTTGTGTGTAGCTGCCAAAGGTTTAAGGGTTAGAGTTTCTGGGTGCTTTTAACCACCATGTCCATTTTAATATCTGAGCAATATGGCTAATGGTAACAAGCCAAATGTCCAGCAACTGTCCTCATGAGAATAATTACCAGCAATATGCAAAATACTGTTAAAATCTACAAATAAACAGATAATTTAAATGTATTTCATAATAATGGATGCTTTTTGCAACCTGTTACAAGCACTTTTAATTGATCCGAATTCTGCATCGGGATAAAATATTTCAGAAGTAAAATTTAACAGATGTTTGTAGTGAGTTTTTTTTTCATATTCTTTGCATTTATGAGGTTCAACCTCCTGTAATGTTATTAATCATTGCACATGATTTAAACTGAAATAAGGACGGAACATCTCAAAATGAGTTGCTAAAATGTGTAACAGCATAATAAGAGAATTTAGTTTTACCAAAGTCTTACCAAGTTACATCCTTAAAAAAACAGCAAAAAAGAAATATGAATTGTGAGTGAATGAGCTGTTAAAACTTCTTGAATGTTAATTCAAATCAAAGAAACATCACACACGAGACATCAGCTTGATTTTCTCACAGGAAACTCTGTTTTTAATTCCTTTCAGTCCCTGTAGAAGAAATCACTGCATGACAGGGAGGATTTCCATGCTACACTTAGAGTTTAGGGTTATTTTTTTACCTCTGACAATATCTAGAAGTAAAAATGTACATATTGGATATAATTCTCTTTCAGGTCTTAGTTGAAAAGCTAATTATAAAATCTTTATTTTTTGGGGTTGTGGATGTTTAAGATTTCTTATGCTGTCTGCTTTTAAACTGAAGGAAAAAGTATTATTCTGAAGTTATGAGTAGTTTTTCTGTCTTGGACACAAAAGATTCTCTTAAGATTCTGAGTAATATTTGATTAAACTTGTAAACAAAGTTGCAGTAAAGCTGATATCGGTTCAAGGGTTTAGCAAAAAAAAAAAACAGTTGATGTAAAATTTCAAGAGTTTATTTCAGCAGGTCTCATGGAGCCGTTAGAGCTGATGAGATTGGGACTTCATAGGAGTGGGAGGGGTTAGAATTAGGGTCAGACCCCGAGGCAGAGGGCGACTCATCCTGGTTCTGGTTCTGCTGGAGGTTCTTCTTGTTAAAAGGGAGTCGTTCCTTTTCATTATCACCTTGTGTAGATCAAGACGAAGGATTGTGTTGAATAGATGATTCAATCAAATCAGGTGATTCTTTTTTATAGGAAATGTTTTATTGTTCACTAATTGACTTGATATTTCTGTGAAGTGCCTTTAAATTGGCTGTTAACTGGGACTTTATAATCAAAAATGAAATTAATTAAATTGTGAAACAATATATTCCTTCATTCCCGTCACTTTTCAGACCTCAGCAGAAGATTTTAAGACATTGCTCTTGTTTGATGATTCATTGTTTTTAATTTTTATGTTTTATTAACAGAAATATGTTTCAAGTAGGTTGAAGAGAGAATGAACATGCTAGCTAATCCCCAACAACGTCAACTTTTCTGAGGTTTTGAGATGTTTGCTGTATTACCAGAAAACTACGTGGAAACAATAAAACTCCTTAAACAAATAAGAAATAAAAAACATTGCAGGGTTTTAAAAATATTTTTAGGTGGTTAAAGTAGAACTAAGTAAGTTTTGCTCTCGCTCTCCCCCTACTGGTCCCCTGTGAGAGCTCACTGTCGTAACGTTCCCTCGCCGCCGCCGCAGACCCCCCCCACCTCACCCCCTCCACCCCGCCGCCACCGCCCCCCCAACAACAACGCGCAGAGAACGCTTTTGCAAGAAGAAAGAAAAACAAAACCAAGAAAATGTCTCGACAGGTGAGTATTATTGTCATCTTTGCGCTCCTAAGGGTGGCGTTGCTAACAACGGCAAGGGCTTCATGCTTGTATTTATGTACGTGAGTGTGAGTGCCGTAAAGCAGGTTTGTTCTCGTGAGATTAGTCGGGTCCGATCCACTGAAAGTTGCAAGTGCTGCTTTCAGGACACAGACCCCGGAGGGAGGGGAGGGACCCACGAATCACCCCGCCAAGTCCTTGTTTACCCCCACAGGGACTCTAGAAAACATTTATTGAGGTGAAAAAACTTACTTAGTTCTGCTTTAAATATTGAATTTGTTACTTTTATGGTGCATGTTGGGTGTTTTTGTGAAATGCATGCAGCTCGAGATGGAAGCTGAATTCGGTGACTCATTTTATTTAAAGAAACATTGATCCCATTGTTTTTGTTTTTGTTTTTTTTTACAAGAAACGATTAAAGTTACACAGTTGATTTTTGATAAAATATATTTGTAGGTGTAATTTTAGTTTTGTCTTGATTTTTCAGGACAGTACTGCGTTCAGCACAACCCCCATCTTTGATTAATCTGTGTTTGTGTTGAGCCTTTATGTAAGATTGAACATTAAAGGTGTCTGGGAGCATCATTTAGAAAATTAATCTCAATAGAGCTGCTCAGAAGCTGTGCAAGAATAAATTCTGTTGATGCTTTTCAGTATGAAGGCATGCGTCCTGATTTTTGGTTGAAATCCTGCTGTAATTCCAGCAGTGATCCCGAAGCCTACAGCACGTGGCTCCACAGGAAGTCTGAAAGACAAAGGATTAATCAGCTTTTATTGAAAAATAAGCTAGAAATCTCAAACCCAACCAACACTTTCACTCGTCAAAAGGTCTCAGACATGTATAAGATGATGAAATCCTGCTTTAAATATTGCTCTCCCTGTTAAAAAGCTCCTGAATGATGGTGTAAAAGTCTCAAATATTCCATTCATCCACTCCAGACACCCACTGAGTCTGTGAGGGTTTCCAGGGATCCCCAGCTGAAAAAGAACTGATCAGCTGAAGTTGAATCAGAGTGCTGTTGGCAGTGCTCTAACATCTACAAGTACAACATGAGTGACTTTAGCAGATCACTAATATCATGATGACAATGAAGTAGAGTGGATATTATTGTTGAAGCAGGTTTTTAAACTGTGACGTTTCAGACGACAATCCCACTCCGGTTTTTCTATATATTACATAAACAAATTTATTAGTCTTTTTATCTACCAGCCTAGGCTGGATTACGTTGACATGGACTCCAAATTTTTTGAGCTGATATGTCAAATAAGTTAATTTCATTGTATTTACTTTTGGTATATTAGTATTTAAAGCAGTACAAAATAACTTCTTAAACTTTAAGTTACTGTTTTGAAACTTGTCTAAGTGGAAACTCACCGAAAACATGTTCTCTTCATATTAGACACTCTGTGTGCCTCCGATGGCTTTACAATGGACTAAATAACTTCAGTAATTTGGGTGACAGCCGGAAGTGGTGTTCTAGTGATTTATGCGGCCCTGATGAAAAATGCCTCCATAGTACAAATTTACAACTTATTTCATAACGAGATGTCATTAGAAGTTTATATAGTGAGTGTGTCTTGTTAATTATTTAAACATATTTTAAAGATCCTTCCCTAATATTTTCTATATAAAAGCCCTCTGGGTCCTTATTGGCCATTTTTGGGTCCTTCTCCTCTGGGCATGCCCCAACATTTGCCTGTTGCTCTGACAATGTAAAGAAAGTAAAAATAACATCATATTTAATGTTTCTGTCCTGGGAGAATTTATTTAATATGTAAAATGTATTTATGGAAAAATATAGAAACAAAAGATAAACAGTAAATCTGTTTATGGAAGTCAAGACTGTAGAACGGCACATGTGTGTAGCACATCTCAACATGTAGCATATTTCAACAGAACACCAGTTCCAGCAATGGCTGTCTGAGACACGGCTGTTTACGAGAGTGCAAAAGTTATTTAGCACTGCTTTAAAACATGATTAATACATGACTAATGGGTCTTTTGGGTTGTTGAAACATTCTTGATTAAATAAAAGGTGCTTTCATTTGACCAATAGTTCAGTAATGTGAACAATATTGAACTTTGTCTTTAGGTTTTATCTTTTTTAATTAATTAGAAATACTGTATACGCAAGTATTTTTGTGAATAGAAATTACAGAGAAAACCGCAAACTTTATTACACGGAACATTAACTTCCACCGATCTGTCAGTCACTCAGTCAACAGCAATAGCAGCCCACTAGCTGTGTGTCTCAAGACATTTTGTGATATAAATGTTTTTTCTGTGGATAAAACGACAATAATTGTGTGGTAACAAACTTTTATTTCTAAATAAATTACCAATAATGTCAATGATGGATACGATGTGGAGAATAAAGATGTCATAATATTGGTAAATTTCAGTCCAATGCTTTTCAATGCAGTCACTAACATTTGTGTCAGTATTGTACACAACATTTTGAATGCATTGAAATTACGTTATTTTGAAAGACCCGCATCAAGCACACGCCACGAAAATGTACTTTAGGACCCCAACTGCAAATATTTGCGTATGTGGTAGTTAATGATGGTTGTGTATGTCTGAAAATGTGTTTTTTTTCATAAAAATAATAGAGTCCAGATCTTTGGGAATTACATCGTACTATGCCCACAAATGTTTCTATTTCAACACCTGGAGAATGATTTTGTCTTGTATTTTTTCCTTCCCACTTATTGTTCCATCTTTCTTATACAGAAGACAAACTGTAAACATTAGTTTTTCTGCATTTTCTGCAATAATGAGGTGGTTAAACAGACTCCTGCTGAAACATCTGTTTGCCTGAAGGTTTATCAGATGGTTAAATAAAGGAGGGAAGATTTTCAGCTGCTGATTTACAGCTTTGTGGTTTAAAGTGAATGTTTTCGGGTTGGAATGATCAAAGCTGTTAGACTGAGTCATGATTTCTCTAAGGAAGTGACCTTTTCTTTTATCTCATCATCCTCTCTTCACCACTTCCTTTGGCTAAAAGTTTTAATTGTTTCATTTGCACTTGGCTCAAAGAAATGAAATGACTTGTTAAGCTGCTGTTTTAAATGATGATTAGTTATGTTTAATCAAAGGAGGAGCCTTTGGGGTTTGTGGTTTATCTGTGGTTTGTTACTGCAAGGAAAGCTGAACTACAGTAAAATCCTCAGTCTGGTTCATATGCTTTAATTTTCTTTGGCCTTTGTGCCTTTTACAAGATGAGCTCAATGTAGTTTTTTTGTATTCATCTGGCTTTACGTGCCCGTTTTTTACATCACATCTGAACTCTGTCCTTATGAAAAACAGTAATTATTTCAGTATTTCTCCTCTTTCTTTTCACTCTTGTGTCCTTGGTAAAACCAAACCAGAGTACAGGAAACGATTCATCCATCTCTACATCCTTGAGCCGCACCACGTTCATGAATCACTTGATGTCAGAACATCTTGAACATGATCAGAATGACATGCCATTTGAATTATTGAATTGTTTTCCAACACACACGCACATATCTGGGGATCATCTTTATATTATCAACCTTCTGCTGTTGTCGTCACAGACTGCGGTCCGTTATGTAACGTGACTGTAATCTTGTCTGATGATGAGTAACACCACACGGTCTACCAGAGATTTTCAATTAGGATGATGCAGAAGTACAGACTATCTCAGCAGAGATGAATGAAGTGAATGACTCTTGGAGATGTAATGAATTAATCACCCACCTCCTCCTCCTCCTCCTCCGTCGTTAGGGTCTCTGCTGAATTGGTTTTCATGTGAACAGTTTGGATCAGTTCTGTTTGAGTGTGGTTGTCCTTTAGGATGAACCACCCAACCACCCAAACAAATGCTATATTCTGTATGCAGTTCAGCAAAGACCCTAACGCCCCAGAAGGAAGGAAGGAGAGGAGGTTGATCTGCAAGCTAGCTAACTTATTACAGCTTAAAAGCTAGTAACTTCACATTTTTCATTTGGAATTAAGAAAGCTCCTTGAATGAAAAGCAAAACATCTTCAAAAACAAGGAAAAAAGTCCAGTTGCCCTTTCTGAATCTTCTAAATCCACGATGATCAACAACATTTTTATGCCATGCTAACTAAACAACTTGAGGCTGCATTAAGTCAGTAGTTGCTTTTCCTACATGCACACAGTTATGTTGCACAAAGTTATAGCATGTTGCCTGACAGAAAAAAATAGTGTCATAAATGTCTATCCCATGCCAAAGTCACGAGGTTTACAAATATCTAACACATCTGCTAGAACCAGTAATGGTGTGTTCACACCGGCCGCTTTGTCAGCGTCAAGCAACGTTCACAACGCTTCAAGTTTGACGCTTGAAAGTTGAAGCTTGTAACACCTGCCAGTTAGAGCGCGTAGGCGTTGAAACTTGTAACGCTTGACCGTTAAAAAGAGCGTGTAGGCGGGGCTTCCTTCTGAGCTATGGTGGATCATGAAGAGAGAGTGGCTTGGCTTTATTTTACTCCGTTTGTGGATACATCCCATTCTTCAGATGCGTTCCGAGTTTGAGGAGTTAAACCATTTGCTCTAGGAGCTACATATGGATGAGGTTTGCTTCCAGCGCTACTTTTGTCTGTCCCGCGCCCTGTTTAATGACTTCCTGCTTCATTCAGGTACGTCACTACGATGAGACGCTCTGATTGGTTGACATGCCGCTTCAAGAGCATCAAGAGCGTCAAAAGTTCAGCTAGCTGAACTTCTGAGTTGCTTACATTTCAAACTTCAATGCCTGAAACGCTTGAAAAGCTTGAAAAGTTGATGCTGCTAACGCTCACAAAGCGACACAGAGACTCTGACGCTGGTCTGATGGACTCCACCATAGACTTTACATGTAAACTTGATGTTTCTGACGTTGACGGTTGGGCCGGTGTGAACGCACCATAAAGTTGTTAAAAAAGTGTTGACTCCTGTGAGATTTATTGACCTGTGAGATCTTAGAGATTTAGTTATGTCTGTGTTTCTGTGTGAATTTGTTAGAAAAGCTTGTTTGCCCTGATCCTCTGGTTTTTGACAGTCCATTCATAATTTTTTGTTGATGCAGAAGAAGAGACTGGATTCTGGCGATGAAGCAGATGCTGCATAGTTTATATTAAGATCACGCTTGAGGATGATGCCAGGCTTTAGGAGCACTATCTAAGGCCACATTAGTATGCATGTTGTGTTTTTGCCTGTCGCCACAGGCATAGGGCACACGCAGTCACAGCCAGTGAACAGGTCTGAACTGTGGAGAGACACAGCTGTCTCTTAAAGGCACAATCAGTCACTTATAAAACACATTAAAGCTTTTATTTCCATTTGAGTTGGACTATGAAAAGAAAATTTAACTGAAATGTTTTATTACACAAATCAATTGGAAGATATACTTTATCATACTTTTATTTAGGGTTTGACAGCTGAAATACGACATTGCCTTTCACAGCTGCCATGTGTGAAGGTATAAAGTTCAACAATAATGACAATATAAATGTCCGTACAGTGTTTGTGTGGGTCAAGGTTCCAGTCGGTCATGTTTAAGGTTGTTATAAACATAAACATAATACTCTGCTGTTATGACTCAGCGTGAAGTATAAACTGTGGGAGGACAGTTGAAACAAGACTCTAAATCTAACCTCACAAACATCGAGATGAAATAAAACCAAAAACGATCTTTATAGAGGGAAAGTCCTAGTTTTTGTTTTCAAATTCCAAGAAAAAGAAAAAAAATCTTGTGAGGAAACATGAGCATGCAGTTACATGTAGAAAAAGTGAATTATATATAGCTGTATATTTAAGATTTACAACATCTATTTGATGTTTGAAAAGATGAAACTGCTTTGGAGTCTTATTTCAGACAGTTTTCTTGGCTAAATGTTGGGATTACATAAGAGCAGTTATAGTGGTGGATTTACTGTAGAGCATAAGGGATGGAAAAAAACTCCATCGCACAAATCTATCAGTTAGGTAAAATCCAGTAAATTTCTTTCTAAAACTGGAAGTGACTATCTTTATTAAAATGTAGCTATTTGAGAAAAGAATAACTGTTGAAATGAAACAAACGGACCTGTTTTTCCTTTGAATCCTGTATTTTTCTCTTCATTGTGATTATTAATGCAGTGTACCAAAGCTTAGAGCACCTTAAGTTTAATGCTTTATCAGTGTTTTATCTTGACACAACATGCCTTTCCTCAGACTTCAAAAGAAAACTCACATTAGATAAATGTTTTTTTTTTCTCTGGCAGCATCTGATTGGGATTTTTCTGCCTAAATGCAGTTCCTGTTTCTTTGGCCCACTATTCTTGCTGGTTGGTGGTGAGTCACACACCAGGAAAAGCGCAGAAGCATGAGTGGGTTCTTTGATATTTGCAAATTGACTCTTGAGTGCATGAGACCTGCTGGTGAACTCCTAGTGGAGGTCTTTACGTCTCAAGCAGAGTCCTTGGATGATGATCTGCTGTATGCTTCATTAAGACAAATATTAATTCTTGCATTTAAACTTTCTGAAACTAGCATTTTTTAAACCAATTTCTCATTTGGTGTGACAGTTTTGCACATTTACTTCTCCATAGAAAGCATCACCTTTATTTATATAGTGTAATTCTATCCCAGTTGGTTAAAGATACAGTATATAAGAATTAGATCTTGTTGTCAAATCAGAGTCCTGCAGTTAATGTAGAAAAAAACCCATCTGCTCTCACCCCCTCACCCCCTCCCCTCCCTGATGTTTCTGTTGAGTTGCCAGTTCTGATGTTGATTCTCGTTTAGTTTCTTTTGTACTTGTTCAATTTGGGAATATCTGAAGGTCTATTAGTTCAGCGTTGAGTTTTCCTAAGTGCGTTTGAACGCCCCATCATGTGCATCTCAGCTGCTCAGTTGGAAGGATGTGGTGGTTTCTTACTTTTTGCTGCTGGTCATTGTTGAATTACAGCTGCGTGTGTTGAAGACTTGGCAGCCTTGCAGACTCACATGTGATTCATTATGGAACCAGGAAGTCTGGACGTGTAAATAATGATTCTGGTCCGGACCAATGACAGAAACTAGTGACCACCCAGCCAACTGAGATCGAGATCTGTTACAATGTTACTTTATTTTCAACATCAGTGGGACATTAGACTGTTGTGTGAGTATTGTAAAATTCTTACATACTGAACCTTTAAGTTTAATTTATTTTCTTTCCTGTTTTCAAAAAATTTGTGTAGACATGACATTTAAATCAAGACTTATAAGACAAAGTATCTGAATCCTTTACATTTTAAGAAAATAATGACAAATACATACTCTTGTATGAAAGCCTATTCCCACTGCTCTAAAGAAAAAAGAAAGCCATAAATCATAATTATGAGATGGCAAATTAAACAGTAATTATGACTTAGCATCTCATAATTATGATGTAGCATCTCATAATTATGACGTAGCATTTCAAATTTGTGACGTAGCATCTCATAATTATGACGTAGCATCTCCTGTTTGTGACGTAGCATTTCATAATTATGACATAGCATCTCCTGTTTGTAACGTAGCATCTCCTGTTTGTGACGTAACATTTCATAATTGTGACGTAGAATCTCCTGTTTGTGACGTAGAATCTCCTGTTTGTGACGTAGCATCTCATAATTATGACGTAGCATCTCCTGTTTGTGACATAGCATTTCATAATTGTGACGTAGCATCTCCTGTTTGTGACATAGCATTTCATAATTGTGACGTCGCATCTCCTGTTTGTGACGTAGCATTTCATAATTATGATGTAGCATCTCCTGTTTGTGACGTAGCATCTCCTGTTTGTGACGTAGCATTTCATAATTGTGACGTAGCATCTCCTGTTTGTGACGTAGCATTTCATAATTGTGACGTAGCATCTCCTGTTTGTGACATAGCATTTCATCATTGTGATGTAGCATCTCCTGTTTGTGACGTAGCATTTCATAATTATGATGTAGCATCTCCTGTTTGTGACGTAGCATCTCCTGTTTGTGACGTAGCATTTCATAATTGTGACGTAGCATCTCCTGTTTGTGACGTAGCATTTCATAATTGTGATGTAGCATCTCCTGTTTGTGACATAGCATCTCCTGTTTGTGACGTAGCATTTCATCATTGTGATGTAGCATCTCCTGTTTGTGACGTAGCATTTCATAATTGTGACGTAGCATCTCCTGTTTGTGACATAGCATCTCCTGTTTGTGACGTAGCATTTCATAATTGTGATGTAGCATCTCCTGTTTGTGACATAGCATCTCCTGTTTGTGACATAGCATTTCATCATTGTGATGTAGCATCTCCTGTTTGTGACGTAGCATTTCATAATTGTGACGTAGCATCTCCTGTTTGTGACGTAGCATTTCCTGTTTGTGACGTAGCATTTCATAATTGTGACGTAGCATCTCCTGTTTGTGACGTAGCATTTCATAATTGTGACGTAGCATCTCCTGTTTGTGATGTAGCATTTCCTGTTTGTGACGTAGCATTTCCTGTTTGTGATGTAGCATTTCCTGTTTGTGACGTAGCATTTCATAATTGTGACGTAGCATCTCCTGTTTGTGACGTAGCATTTCATAATTGTGACGTAGCATCTCCTGTTTGTGACGTACCATTTCATAATTGTGACTTAGCATCTCCTGTTTGTGACGTAGCATTTCAAATTTGCGACTTAGCATCTTATAATTATGAGTTACTGTATGGCTTTCTTTCTGTTTCTTCAGAGTGGTGGGAATATGCTTCCATAAATCTGTTAAATCTTTCATCAAAAAATAATAAAACTAAAAATATATCTATCTTTTCTGCAAAACAAATTTTCTATCATCTTGTAAATTAGAGAGAAGTTATGAGTGTTTGGTTTGAGTGTGTCCTGGCAGCTCTGTTGTTATGCAGTGTTTGTTTTCTCCTTTTGAGTTTGATCTCGCTGTGCACCCTTGTGGGCGGAGCCATCTGCCACCAAACGACCGATGGGCGGTTTGAGATCCAGATGTGATGCTCCGTTATCCAGTGACTGAGATGAATGATGTCGGCTGCCACCATCTGCTGACACCTGACTGACAAACGCAGTCGTGACTTGATTTCTAGCGGCGGCTGAATCATAGACGGCCTGTGAGATTAAATATTCTACGGTTGCGCCAACATTGTTTCCAGTTTCTAAACTGGGACTGTCTGAGGCAATAAAGAGATTTTCCAGCTTTCAGAGAGGAGGAGCTGATTAAAAATGCATGCAGGAGCTTTTTGTCATTACAGAGCCATCAGTGGTTGTAGGTTGACAATACAATTTCACATCATGGAAATGAATTCGGCTGAGCTTATTCATTATGCATGTCCGTTGGTTTCGTGTGCAGGATGGCCATTGTGTCATTTCTAAATGGATAAAAGCCGGGTGGGGACGCAGATCACCCGGTAGTGTAAAACATTTGTTCTGCTGTCCAGTAGAAACCTCTCTGTTCATATCCAGGTCCCTTTGGGTCGAGCCTCCTACATTAGAACTGAATTCAAAAGAGAAAATTAGGACGCTCTATTCAAAATAGAACAACTGAGCTGCTCTGCTTTTAATTAAAAATATCAGAGATGCACAATTAATATCATATATTTTACTTTCAAATATAAAGGTCAGAAAGCTGGTTTTGTAACTGTTGGGCTGCATAATGGAAAACATATAAAAGACTCGTGCTCTGGTTTAGTTGTGTTTTAGCCTACTTTGGGAAGAGTGCGCTCTAGTTAAGAGATTTTATACTCTTAATCCATCATGTTGTTAACTATTCCTAATTAGTTTAGTGTAATTTCCTTTGGCAGACTCATCGGTGGTTAAGTTTCACCTCGGGTCTATCGGTGTCAGCGCTGTCACCTGACAAGTCCTTTCTTTGTTCTCACTAACACCTGAATCTCATGTTTATTAACCTGTAACCTGCCTTCCTGCCGTCCATCAGCTCACTTCAGATTTTGGTTTAATTCCCAGCACCCCCTGCAGAATTTTTTTTCAAAAAAAAGCAGGGTGACAAGGCAAAAAAAAACAAAAAAAAAAACGATGCCCTAGTTTGTGATAGCAGGTTGCTCCAGATCTTGGTTCAGACTCAGTGTTCATCATTTGTGTCTCCTCCACACTGAACACAAACTGCCAAATTACATAAAGTTCAGGTGTGTGTTTAGATAAATTTAAGCTGAAGTTAAAATCTCTGTGTTAATTGCTTTTTATAAACCAGAAACATGGTCATCAGATCAAACAACGTCAGCCAGCATTTTCTTTAAACCCTGAGTTTGATGTTTTATGTTTAATCTGGGACTGTTTAGTCATCTTAATTGTTAAAATATTTAGCTTTATATTTTTAAAATCATCTGAAGTGAAAATGTACCGTCTGCTCTTTAAACATGTTACTATGTCTCTTCTTTATCTATATTCCACCTTTTCCAAAGTTAATAAAGTTTTACTTTGATTTGTGTTGCCAGACAAGTAACATGCTTCTGTTTTTTTGTTCACATGTTTTAAATAATCTGTATTTTAGTTTAAATAAATCGATTCTTTTTTTTCTTCTTTTTTCCAGGTGGTGCTCGTATTTGCACTCAGTATTGGAGCCCTCGTGATTTACTTCATAGATTCTTCTAAGTAAGTATTGTGCTTGAGAAGTTGAATTATGCTTCACTAAATATGCTGCTCTGCAACATTTTACCTGTTCTGTGCTGCTCTGGTGCAGAATGTGATGTGGAACATCCAGAAATTTGAAGATTCACACAGCTTTTAGTTAGTTATCTTAGTCTTTATGGAAATTACAGCTTTGTGTGACTAAATAATAAAAATCCAGCTGGTAAAATGTTTTTCAGTTTTAGAGATTAAAAGCTCATAAGAAAATCTTGTGTTTTTAACACATTTTGATTTGCGTTATCCTCAGCTGCTGTAATTCCGTTAAATTTAGATTAATCCAGGGGTGGCAAACTCCAGGCCTCGAGGGCCACTATCCTGCATGTTTTAGATGTTTCCCTGCTTCAACACACCTGATTCAAATGAACAAGTCGTTAACAGGCTTCTGCAGGACTTGTTGAAATACAGAGGATTTGAATCAGGTGTGTTGAAACTGGGAAACATCTAAAACATGCAGGATAGTGGCCCTCGAGGCCTGGAGTTTGACACCCCTGCTGTAATGGTCAGATCAGACTTTTAAACAGGCAGGAAAGTCCAAACTTCCACTTAAAATCCGTTTGGTTAAGTACAGCATCCAGTTTTACATCCATAACAAACACATAGTCAATCATTGAGTAAAAAAAAATACAGATTACACACAGAAAAACATTGAAATTAAATGTAGCAAACACTATGTGTGTTTACATGGACACAATAAATCAGATTAAAAGCCTGATCAGAATAAAAATGCATTATGTCAACAATGTCATTCAGATTATTTACACATATTTGGATCAAAATGTAATTCTGATTGAGACAGGTGGGTCACGGTGATAGTTAATCTGATCACTGCACATGTAAACTCTTATTCGAATGTGGATCATGTCTGTTACGTTGTGTGTTGACGTATCTTATGTTGCCGTTTATGGAAGCTTGTTGAAAACATGGCGGGTGTGAAACATATCTAGTCAGTTTCTGACACAAATGTGTTGCTGGAGGTTTAAAAATGTTTCCAGAAAAAGTAAAAACACGTTCAAAAGAAGATCCCACCGTTCTGCTTAACAGTTTCCGGTATTTCAGATAGTTCCGCGCATGTCAAAATGTGTTAACCCAATCAAACATGTGGAGCATGTAAACACTTGTACACAGTCGATCCGAACAATGATCAGATTAGAGACATTTTGCACATGTAAACGCAGCTTTTGTTGAGTGTGTCATTTAGTTGATCAGAATGTTTCTTCTGCCCTGCATCATATTTGTTCAATTAAATCTAACACTTCCAATTAGCTAATTTTGTGGTGCTAATTGAAACATTTTATATCCATTTTGCTCTATCACATCACAATGTTTCACAGTTTGTCGTCAGCCGGTCGTGTTTTTCCACTGATCACCACTATAATATCTCAGTTCTGATTCAGGTCGACCCACTTGGATCAGTTCTTTGTAGTTTTCACTTGTATTTTTGATTAACAGATTGTCAGATAAGATAACAGGATGACCTTGAAAAATGATCTAGATATTTTTGGCTGCGTCTGTCGATGTTTCAATACATCCGAACAGTAAAAAATACATGACAGTTTTCAGTTTTTCTGGTCTGTGT
This sequence comes from Pachypanchax playfairii, assembly GCA_006937955.1. Classification (NCBI taxonomy): domain Eukaryota; kingdom Metazoa; phylum Chordata; class Actinopteri; order Cyprinodontiformes; family Aplocheilidae; genus Pachypanchax; species Pachypanchax playfairii. The sequence goes on along the minus strand of SSNP01000146.1, from coordinate 822,949 downwards.
GAACAACCTCCAACTATCCGACTCCGAAAGAGACACAGATCCAGATTTTGGTTTCCCACTGACATTTACATAATCGAAAAGAGAAAATTCCTTTCTTGAACCTAAACGATGACTCGATGTATATCAGTTTAAATTTCTTCATTTCACGAGTATTTATAGCAGATTTTCAACCCTAACTCTTCCATTTGTCAGCTTTTTCAGTTACATTGTATTTATTCATTGTTAAGATTCTGCTTTTTGGTTATTTAACAAATTTAAAATACTCAAACTAAATAAAATAAAATAAATAAATCCCATTTTGTGACAAAACTGCACATTTTTATTGGTATTTGATTAAACTGGGTAAAATCCACTCTTTAAAGGAAACAGCAGGGTGATGTGTTTTTATAATCTTGGCGAGATTTCTTGTGTATTCTGCCGATTTTATGCAATGTGATCAAAACAGTGAAAAGCCATTGTTGTTGTTAAAGTTCTATGTTCTCATGTTAGCACTGAATTCTTCTTAGAAGTGTGTTTGAAGTGCTCGTTGTGCCAAACATATAAAATGTACAGTATAGATTAGAATCTACTGCTGATAAACTAACAGCTGTTTTATTAGCCCATGTAGTGTTAATCCAGTCTTCCATTTTACCCATTTACATCTATTTACCAGTGTTTAAATGGAATAGTCTGAGAATTTGAATGAGGCTATTGTTTTAGGGGCATTTTGTGCAGAACTGGGTGTAGGAAAGTTCAAACTTCCTGTTGAAAACACTCACTCATCAGACCAGAAGTAGTGGAAGGTCCTTCATGTGCCGCGGTTCAGTGTTACCGCAGCCTGGTTGTGTTTGAACAGGAAGCCCCATTAAGGAACACAACAAAATACACAAAGATAAAAGCTTTTATCAGACCCAACGGGAGGACCCGGTGGGAGCAATGTAATGGCAAAGAGGAGAAAATGGGTTTTAAACGAATGTAATCAGGCCGGAGGTCGTGGATGTAAGTGTTCAGGTTATTTATTTCATAAGATCACATGCAGCTGAGGGCTGGGCTTATTTTGTTGTGGCTTGCAGGCATGATCTCATTTCATTATCTTGACAAGCTCAGGTAGAGTTACATCCCTACCAATGCCACCTGTGGCCTCCTGTTCTTAAAACTTTCCTCTTCTGGCTCTCGGTGCCTTCTCACCTTATGAACAATGACCTTTAACCTTCAATTACTGTGTGTGCACCATAAGTTTACCAGTGAGGAATAATTTGTTTTTGTTCAGGTTATTATATTATTCAGGGAGTGTTGCATCGCCACCCATCAGCCCAACTAGACTCGTATTTAAATAGAGATTGGTGCTCTCTCATGCTTTCAGGTGGCAGCAGGCTGTAACAGATACAACACTTCTGTTAATTAGTCCTGGGAGGCTGCTGAGGCTGTTTATATGATGGACAAGATGATCTGACAGGAAGTGACACGGAAGACACTTTAACACTGCGCACGCACTTACAGTATGTTTAGAGAAGAGCCGAAAACATCAGAAACAAAGTGTTCATAATGTTTGGACAGATACCTGATCACAGGGTATCTCATTGGACTCAATGTATTCCAAACATTTTCCTCAAGGTTTTAAAAGTTTAAAAATCACAACCTGTTAAAAGATCACATGTACGAACTGGTTTGAAGAGTAGTACAAAGAGACCAGCGCTGCTCTGATTAGGAATCTTTGGGGCTTTATTCTCTCACCCAAACCTGACCTGAAAATCAATTATTCAGCCCCTGCGGGTCTGTTTCTGCTGTGTGGTCCATCACCCTGAAATGTCAGAAATCTACTAGGCTGAATTACCACTAGAGTGAATTAGGACTGAACCCTGCAGCATAAAAAGAACTAAAATATTATATTTTTTAGTTCTAGATGCATTTTAAAAGTTAGCTATCCTTAGATGAAAGTGGAACATAGTTTCATTAAATTTAAGAAAGCTCTGTATAAAAAATGAGGCGTTCAAGTTAGTAGCAGCACTGGAAAATAAATATACTTTAAATCCAATTTATTTGATGCTTATTTCAGCAACAACTCTAAGGTTGCAGTTCATCCTAAAGGTCTTGGTGTGAACTAGAGGTGTGCATCTCTACCTGCCTCACGATTCCATCCGATTCCGATTATCTGCCTAAAGATTCGATTTAATTCTGCAATACATCACGATTCTTCGCACTCAATTTTTCAATAACTTACTACAAGCAGTCGGATATTGTTTTGAATTCTTTTTTATTACGGTATACCTGACAAATTATAAATCGACCATTTTTAAAGTGTGCTGCCTATTACTTAAATAAAAAAAATTTATGTATAAAAATAAAATTTTCAGTACAGCAGCTATAAGACAGGATTCTACATTTCACATGTAGTATACCAAAACAAATAGCATAGGCTTAGCCTGTCAATTTAAAAGTACAAATATTCAAATAAAACAATTCCTTGTTTTTCATTCAAAGTGTGCTGGATAAAACATTTTTAGCAGCTTAAAGACAAGGACACTTGAGAACCTGGATTGAGAGGGAATCACGATTATGTCACATGCTGCATCGATGCAGAATCGTGCACGGCCGAATCGCGATGCATCTTAGAATCGATCATTTTTCCCACCTCTAGTGTGAACCAACCCCAAAATACATAAATCAATCTAAAAGTTTAAATTAAGCAAAGAGACTGGATTAATAGAAGAGAACCACCTGGATTAAACTCTGGATGACGTGTGGGATGAAGGTGAAGATGGTTAAGCCTTCATCACCTCTGATAATCAAACGAATGTCGCTACTGCACGTCAGATAAGTTCAAAAACATAATCCCTCAGGTATAATCCCACTTTGGTACAGTATTTCATCAGTGAGTCTATTTTTATTGCTTTATTTTACATAACACAAGCAATTTACTGTAATCCAAGTGGTATTAATCAGCATTGGGGAAATTGGATGTGCATTAGCAAAGCTTGTGAAAGCAGGCAAAAAAAAACCTACAAACTAAAGGTCGGTGTGAGAAATGTTCAACAATAATATGAGGAATTTAAACAGAATTGTTGTTAAAGTTTTTATCTCAATGTGCGACTGTTTGGAGATGTAAAATCAAAAGAAAATTAGCTTATTTTGAGCTAGCATCTATAGAAACGTCTTCTTCATTCCAGATTCTTCTAACTTTGAGCTACAGATACATTTTTTGATTGTGTAAAACTTAATTTCCTTGTTGAAAAAAACAAACAAACAAAAAAAAAAAACTTTAACATGAGGTTGTATTCATCCAGTGACTTTTATTTTGAAGGCTAATTGTTTCGTCACATGTTTTTAACTACACTAACCCTCATTTCTCCAATTAACAATATTTCTCTCTTGTGTTTTTATTCAGCTATTCATTCAATAAACTTAATTAATCCACATCAGCGCTATGCACTGACTTTAATTGTTTTTCTTCATGGACTTATTAAAACCTGAATGTACCGTAAGCTTGTGTTTTCATCTTGGGTATGAGTAACAAACTTTTAGGTCATGATTTATTAGAGCACATACTAACCTATTAAATACCCATATTATTTGGTTAATGATGTCTCTTTATTTGAATTCTTCGTGCCAGATACAAGCTTTTTGAGGGTGAGACTGCACTACATTGCTAGCACTTGCTATGGCTGCCTGATCTCATAAAAGAAGCCATGAATCCTGCATGCATTTAACCCTTAAACGACTGCTTTTAGCCCTGCATTTCCATCCCGTTTGATATATTTACATGCAACATCTTTGAGATGAGAAATGCAAGACTGAGAGGAAAGCAGCAGCATTTTCACCAGGAAGCATTGCACCATATTTCAGAGTTTTGCAGTTATTTAAGGGTTAACCAGGTATTTCAATCAGTTCTTGCTTGTGTTACGATGAATGCATGCCCTTTCTTAACAGAAAACCCATTGAAAAATTTATTGCACTATTATGGACACTTTTTTTCTTCTTTTGGAAGTCTTAAAAATGCATTTTCAGGAAAAGAAGAATGCTTCTTTTATGTCTATTCTCTGTCATTTTATACATATGTGCCATTTTATTTACCTACTTGAATGTCAGTGTTTGTGCTTGGAAATAAACAAATTTTTTCTGTGTGTCTAACAGACCTATTGAGTCCTGTCAAAACTTCTACAAAGACATAACGCTGCAGATTGACATGGCATTCAACGTGTTCTTTTTGCTTTATTTTGGCCTACGTGTAAGTAAAAAAAAAAACTTGATGAAACATTTTTCAGCTGTATTTGAATATTCATGCCAACATTTGTTTAATCTCTCTCCTTATCCCCATCCCATAGTTCATTGCTGCCAATGACAAGCTTTGGTTCTGGCTGGAAGTGAACTCAGTGGTGGACTTCTTCACAGTTCCTCCAGTGTTTGTGTCGGTGTACCTGAACAGGAGTTGGCTCGGTGAGGAATTCCTTATATGTTGATCTTTTAGAGGTCTTATCTCTGATCCCCTCTAGTGGATTTAAGGAACATAACAGCTGAGTTGACTGGATAAGCTCAGCATCAAAAAGAAAAAAAAAAGTTGTTGCTTTATTGTAATTAATTAAACATTTCCTCACAGATAAATTTGATATTTTTGTCATAGAACAATTTTATTTTGAGTTGTTTGCTTTGTAGTTAGAATCTGAATTATTCTTGTCATCTCAGCTTAATTCATTAAATTGATGCTGGTACGCTTGTTAACAGTGGGGTAAGAGTTAGAAACAATGCAGGTTAATTCAAGCTTATATTTTAATTAACTTGCTTTGATTTCACTAGAAGTTGCAGTTTCAATAACCTGATTTCACTTTCTACAAAAATGTCTAGTTACTCACTTCCACTGTGCACAAATGGTTATTTAAAAAATCTAGTACATTTCTTAATCTGCTAAATATGTAAAGTTTATGACATTTAAGCCCGGGTCCAGATCCAGGCCTCGAGGGCCACTATCCTGCAGGTTTTAGATGTTTCCCTGCTTCAACACACCTGATTCAGATCAACAGGTCGTTAACAGGCTGTTGCAGTTCTTTCTGACATGCTGAAGACTGAAATAAAGTGTGTTGAAGAAGGTAAATATCTAAAACTTGCTTTAAACTGTTTAAAAGGTGCAGATGCAACATTCATGTGTATTTTTGTTGAAGTGTTTTGTGACTTGTGTGGAAGAAGAAGTTGGTTTCTGGTGCCATCTGGTGGATGTTTAGAAATGTGCATTTCTTGCATGTTGTGTACTCAGATGATTATATAGAGCAGGGGTGTCAAACTCCAGGCCTCGAGGGCCACTATCCTGCATGTTTTAGATGTTTCCCTGTTTCAACACACCTGATTCAAATCCTCTGTATTTCAACAAGTCCTTCAGAAGCCTGTTAACGACTTGTTCATTTGAATCAGGTGTGTTGAAACAGGGAAACATCTAAAACAGGGGTGTCAAGCTCCAGGCCTCGAGGGCCACTATCCTGCATGTTTTAGATGTTTCCCTGCTTCAACACACCTGATTCTAATCCTCTGCATTTCAACAAGTGCTGCAGTAACCTGTTAACGACTTGTTCATTTGAATCAGGTGTGTTGAAACAGGGAAACATCTAAAACATGCAGGATAGTGGCCCTCGAGGCCTGACTTTGGGCACCCCTGATCTAAAACATGCAGGATAGTGGCCCTCGAGGCCTGGAGTTTGACACCCCTGATATAGAGTTTCCAGACTTAAAGGCTGTTTGTAGATCAGTGTCTATTGATAAAACACTGATATGATTGATTTTCTTTTTAATTATAGTATTTCCACTGGCTTGGATTTGTTTTTTGGTCTAATTCACACTCTATTTAGAGTTTGTTATGCAACACCTCCAGTTTTTTTAAGTTAATTGNAGCTGGAGTGCGTAACTTCTGTAACTTCTGTCGCCCCCTAGCGGAATTTTTGCGTCATTACAACAATAAAGCTGGCGCTTCCACATGACGTAAGCCCAGCTGCCACCGCTTTATCTCTGCCGTTGTTATTCCAACCGGTATCTGTCTTAATCAAGCTTCAAATTCAGTCTGTTTACTTTACCTGGCTCTATATTTGTTTCAACAAATATCATTTCATTGTTGAAAAAATCAAGAGAAACCAGTAAAATATAAAAATACTGGTAAAAAAAACCTTCAGAGTTCAGGTTGGATTGTTTACAGGTTTGATTGTTCACTTTAATCTACATTTAACAGTTTGGTGTTGAAATTTATTAGTCAGCTGTTGGGGCCACAATGATCTATTTGTCTTATTCAGTGAATTTTTTCAGTTTTGACACGATGCAGAATCCTGCAGTCAGCTGCACTGATCTGACTGACTGAAAAACCGTTACACTGGCAAACTGACAGACACAAACTGACAGACACAAACTGACACAGATAGAGACAGAATCAGCTGATCAGCTGGAACTTCGGCGCTCTGGGTTTCATCTGGTGCGCATTTTATATTTTGACAGTGTGTGCGGACCTGCGGACCACTTATGCACCCCTGAACATCAGCCAGATCTCTTCTCTCCACCGAGGAAAAGCGACGCCGATACAAATTCGCGTTTGCCTTCTCCTTCGGTCACTTTCCTTCTTAGCCAATAGTCCCTCTGCCGAACGTCCAGGAATTATTTTTTTTTTTCGTGGTAGGATCCACTTCCCGATAAGTGTCTCTCGGCTGTTTATTTGGATTCTCCGCCATGTCGACCTTCACGTTCTGCCGGCTGCTACGAGACGCTGCGTTCTATTTCTTATTATTTTTCTTGTTGTGACATAAAAGACGTAATTTCATGTGCGACAGCGCGGGAATGTCGCAGTCGACACGCAAAGTAAAAATGATATATATTGAAAAATACCGTGAGATGTTTGAGGAGCCGATCGGCTTAATCTGCATTGTGTCATCTCCTCTGATAGTGGCTTGGCTGAAACGGACATCCACGGACATGTAAAAGTTACGCACTCCAGCTTTAATTAACTTGCTTTGATTTCACTAGAAGTTGCAGTTTCAATAACCTGATTTCACTTTCTACAAAAATGTCTAGTTACTCACTTCCACTGTGCACAAATGGTTATTTAAAAAATCTAGTACATTTCTTAATCTGCTAAATATGTGAAGTTTATGACATTTAAGCCCGGGTCCAGATCCAGGCCTCGAGGGCCACTATCCTGCAGGTTTTAGATGTTTCCCTGCTTCAACACACCTGATCCAGATCAACAGGTCGTTAACAGGCTGTTGCAGTTCTTTCTGACATGCTGAAGACTGAAATAAAGTGTGTTGAAGAAGGTAAATATCTAAAACTTGCTTTAAACTGTTTAAAAGGTGCAGATGCAACATTCATGTGTATTTTTGTTGAAGTGTTTTGTGACTTGTGTGGAAGAAGAAGTTGGTTTCTGGTGCCATCTGGTGGATGTTTAGAAATGTGCATTTCTTGCATGTTGTGTACTCAGATGATTATATAGAGTTTCCAGACTTAAAGGCTGTTTGTAGATCAGTGTCTATTGATAAAACGCTGATATGATTGATTTTCTTTTTAATTATAGTATTATTACCACTGGCTTGGATTTGTTTTTTGGTCTAATTCACACTCTATTTAGAGTTTGTTATGCAACACCTCCAGTTTTTTTAAGTTAATTGTACATTTTCTTCCAAGAATATGACAGACTTTTTATTTTGATAGACTGATAATTCCATCATTTTAGCTGTAGTTTTATCATATTTTCCTTCTACCACACAGTATCAGAGAATCTGCCTCAGCCATGATGACTGAGTTCTGGTTCTGCTGATCATCCTGGCTGCTTTCCACACAATCCTGGTCCAAATAATCTGAGCAGTGTGGCATTTGTTTTGGTTCTTTTATCACCCTGTTATGTTGTTACAGTTTGTGTAGGTGATCTTTTTGTTGCCTTTTATCCTGGTATGACTCAGTCCTATTCAAACTCAACACTGAATATATACCTTTGCTGATGTTTTTCTGGATTTTTGCAATAGTAGATGAATTAAAATGTTATATTTCTGTTACTGAGCAATTGCTTATGGAGGATTAACGCCTAAATTGTTCAAACTGAGGTCAAAATGTGACGAGGTCATCACCAGCTCAGTGGGATCTGGTCTCTTCTGATCCATATTTCAGCCAAAATGCCGATCTGTCAGTCCTGCTGTCTGAACATTTTGACACAGTTGCAATGTTTTCAGATCTTGTTTTTGCGCTTGACATGTTTGCAGCTATAAACAATGGCAAACGCAGTGGATGCAGAATGTAAATGTTCTCTGCAAAGTCTGAACTCAGACACAAATTCTGTTCTGTTCAGGTGTGAAACATTGGCGTCACGTTTATTTCTAAGAATAATCTAGTGCAACTTCTCCAGATAAGATGTGAAACGATGAAATGTTGCATCGTTTCTGTTTCTCATGAGATAAAATGAAAATGCACAAAGGATTCTGCAGCATAAAACCATCCAATAAGACAAAACACTTTAAAGCTGAAGCTCTTGAAGATCTTGATACCCGAACCCTCAGAGGTCAGAGTTGAATGGTCCAAAGATGATCAGTCGTATCTGAGAATTATTTTACAGAGAATAGAAATGCTGTGTTTCGGCTTCATGTCATCTTAATAAGGGCAAATCTGGTAACCTTGGGAAGATGGCCAGTTACCATGACGACAGTAAAAGTGATACTGATGATGCATAATGGCAAAAAAAGGTCATTTGGATCTAATTTAGCTTTAAAACATGTCGAGTTTTAACTGGTTAAAAATATAATACGCCAATAAATATAAATGTTAATGTTCTTTATTTAACTTTTCTAAATAGATTTAATTTAAAATACATTTATAAGATAATCGTATGATTTTGTTTGATATAATCAGTGTAAGATGTACAGAATGGACTTTAACATATTTGGGTTTCAGTTGTTTTTCCTGCTAAGTTTGATGCTGAGTACCAGATTTTTCTCAGCTGGTGCATTTTGCGTGTTCACAGCGTCATCTCTCATGGTCTGCATGCTATTTTAGCGTCGCCTGCAATACCCGCTGATGTATCAGCTGTGATTTATTTAGGGATTATTATGAAATCACAAAATCCATAAAGAATGATTGCTGGAACTTCCCAGTTCTTCATCACGCAGCTTTGCTGGCGCTTCTCGAGCTGTCGCGACAAAGATGCACGCTGTTCTCTGCCAAGATTAGAGAATGAAATTTGATGTAGGCTACATTGTAAAACCAGCTGACGAGAACCCTTGCTGTCTGGGCTCTTCTTTTCCCTGGATGAATCCTAAAGGAGCTTAAACTCTAATATCCTGATGGGAAAAGGGTTTGCTTTAAGCTTACAGAATGCAATGAATCACCACGAGGATGCTGAGGAAATCAGATGCATCCTAAATGGGAGTTGCACTTGACGTTTGCCTGTTTGGTGCAAATATCATGATGGTTTCTGTCTTTTTGGAAGAGACAGAAACAGAACAGTGACAAAAAAAGACACCGATTTTAGATTTTTAAAGTAGTTCCTTTAGTTTCTAGACATGATTCCAACAAAGATGTTAGTGTACCGGGGGCCCGATGGAGACGTGCACTCCTACACGGTTTCTAATACAACAAGACGCAAGAAATCAACCGGAGAGCTCTTCCAGAAGGGCTACAGGGTCCGGATGACCCACAACCAGGTCACCGACAAGGAGCACCAGGATACCTTCTGCTTCAGCCTCGGTGCATGCTTCCACCTAATCTCCTACTGGGGTAAGACCTGCTGGACATTGAAACCAGGGAAATCTCTGTGTAAAGCTGAAGGTTGGCTGGTCCAGATTTGTGTTTAGCTGGAACTTGTTCAGGATTTGGCAGAGCAATGTGCTCCCTGTCTGGTAAATGCTAACTTGTGTTGAATGAACTTGGAGCTCCCTTCATTTCATTAAGATGTTTATTTCCATTTCATTTAGCTGAGTTGCTGATTTTGACTTCTTTGGTTTGTGTTCTTGAGCTCCAGGTTGATGCAGATGGTTTGACTTGATTATAAATCTGCCGCTTCTCACTGAATTATTTCAGTTTTTAAGCTGTTTAAAGTGGGCGGTTAGTTTTCTTTTTTAGCAGGTTATTTATTGCAATAATGTTGTTATAATTTTCTTGTCATGATGAACCATTTTTGTGATACAGAAGCTCAGACTGTATTTGCACAGCTGATTTAGTTGGTTGTGTCCTTGAATTGTTGGCAAAAGCAACTGACTCCCCCCCCACACTCACTAATACTCAGAAATTTTGGATTTGACATCACATTTGTTTACTCATTCAGTTCAGCTTGACTGCGTCCACCTGTCTTTAATCCGGGTTTTCATCTTTACTTCCTGAGCAGGAATGATGCTCGTATCAGTTAGATGCTGCTGTGATGATCGGGATATTGAGCTTTTTTAAATATTACTCCAAAGTGTCTTTTCATAACTAAGTGCTTAGTGCTGTTTGATCAAAGTTCTTTTTTTTAATAATGAATCCACTGAAGCTGGTAAATATGGATGAAAGCTTGAAAGGTACGATGCTGTCGTCAAGCCACATTTAAACGTCAATCATCTAATCCGTTCTGACTGTTTCTTCTTTATTTCTTTTCTGACAGGTTTGAGGTTTTTAAGGGCCTTAAGGTTGATACAGTTCTCAGAAATTTTACAGTTTTTGAATATACTAAAAACAAGGTAAGTGTTTATCTGTTTTCTCTTATTTTTGTCAGCCTGATATTTAAATTACTTGTTTATTTGCATTTAGAGGTAGATTTCATAGCTACAATCTTTAATGTGGTCAAAAGAAATCAGAGAAAAAAAGATGTTTGGTGTTTTGGATGATCGTAAAAGCACAAAGGCTTTAATTAGACTAGTCAAACATTAACATCAACATTAAATGTTCATGCAGCCAGAAACATAATGATGTCCACACTTGACATGCTGTGCCGTATTATCCAGTTCTTCCCTTGCTGCAGAGAAATAAAGCTTTTTGAACAGATGTCAGGAACAGCTTATAGCATAACAAAATCCTTTAGAATAATCTTCTTAATCTTTGACTTAGATGAAAGTCACACAAAGAAGAGAAGGCAGGTTATGTAAGGATTTTAAACAGGAATAAGATAATGCAGTATATTGTATTGTTTAAAAGACATAAAAAAGTAAAGACATTCTCAAATCTGTAGACATGAGAAGATTAGATTTAATCTTTTACCTCTTTTGGGGTAAATATTTAATAAAGCATGTTAAAGTCATCATTTAGTTGAAGAAATCCGATTTTTTGATCAAATTGGAATAATTCTAGGTTATACATTTAAAATTCCTTCATGTCTGTGAAAAGAGCTTGAAAAGCTAAGTAATTATCGTTTGTCCTTTTTTTAAATACTTTTTAAAACAGCAACTCGATTAAGCTGGTGAACTTGTGTTCGATCTTCATTAGCACATGGCTAACGGCAGCAGGCTTCATCCATTTGGTAAGTTGGTGGACTCTATGTTAATTAAAGAACGGGTGTAGAAAATTGTTGATAATTAACATGACATTCTGAAAAACTGCAACATAACGAAAACTTCTTGTTCAGACTAATTTAAAGAGGTGCTTATTCTACTGTGCACATTGGGGGGGGGGGTTAACTTTACAGGATCAAACTGCAATGCTTCTTTCAAATGTATTAAGAATGAAATCACACCACAAAACTAGATAAACAAAAATACTTTCTGGTTGTTTATTTTTGTGGTTATGTCCATCTTAACCTCTCTTCCAGGTGGAAAACTCAGGGGATCCTTGGGAAAACTTTACAAATTCCCAAGCGCTTTCCTACTGGGAATGTGTCTACCTGCTAATGGTTACCATGTCCACTGTCGGCTACGGAGACGTTTATGCAAAAACCACCCTTGGTCGCTTGTTCATGGTCTTCTTTATCCTTGGTGGTTTGGTAAAAATCTCTCTCATTCCTTCTTCCTGCTTTTAAAATACTCCATGCACCTTGCCATCACACCCTGCCACACCCTGGAACGGAGCTCGGGACACGTTTCACGTCTGTTTGCACTGATTTTACTTCAACACAGTATGTAGCATGTCATGTTCTGTATGAGTCGTCCACAGGGATGTTTTTATTCTGTTACGTACTGATAATTTTTATTGACATATAGAACATTTAGAAGTTTTATCTTTTTAAAAATCATTAATTGTAAATGTATTACAGTTTGAGGTTGCACCGCCCTCCCATTTCCCCTCCCCATTTTCAACAAACACAGTGACGTGGGAAGGATTTGAAAAGCTCAGCTTTATGGATGGAGCAACATTACTGTCTCACACTGCACAGATATTTTAGATTAACAGTTAGCAGTAGCTATTGTGTTTATTTCTGTTAATCGTTTTTCCTTTAGCTGGGTGTTGCTGTTCAAGCATGTAGCTTGTCTGGCATTGCTACACACGCGACTAGAAACCAGACTCATATAAAAAAACTTATCGTATCACTGTTCTCATAAGGATAGAAATCAAAAACGCATTAATTTACCTGTCAGTGTGGTAGGAATATTAAACTTAATAAAAAATCCTTGGAACAATAAGAAAATCTGGGTTTTAGGAAACAAGTTTGTGGATAAACATCTAAAAAAACAGAAGTATTCATTTGATTATTTCTCCGTGAAATCATTTGTCTTGAGATTTTTAGTGTTAAAATGAGAAAATCTAATTTTAAAAAGAACCTAATCGGTCTGATAAGAAGTTATTTTTGGAACTTCTTTATCATGCCAAATAAGATCTTGTGTCTGCAAAGAGCAGATTAATGTAGATTTTAAGATGGACTTGATGCATTTGACCCATTTAGTAAATGTTGTATTTGTTTGTGGAAAAAAATAAAATAATTTCTTAGGCATTGTGCAGAAGTTGTCTTTGTATGATGAATCAACTCATGCGAAGTCCCATTAAAAAGCAGCATATTTGTTAATATGTACAAACTTTTGAACACAGTAATTAAGGAATAGAAAATGGTTTTAAATAATATATTCAGCATTTTGAAAAGGGTGTGTTTAATTTAAACATTGATTAAAGTTTAGAAAAGAAAACGATGTGATACAAAATAAATGACATACTCACATAAAAGTAAAGAAATATGTTAATATTTCAATTCATTCAAATCAAAGGCTAAAGTTAAAATTATAATCAACTTTTAACTTAAAGGAAGATATCTTACTTTAATTATTGTCCTGAGAAATAATTATTTTGGGTATTTTAGCATTAACTATTATGTTTTCTGATTAACATGCTGCAGTGTTAAGACTTAATGTTTGACATCTTTTCAGCTGTTCTATTCAAATCAGCCCGACACGTGTGTTTGTTGGACAAAACATGGCTTAAAGGGCTTTTCAGATTTTTAAATGTATATTTTTCTACCACAGATCGGCTTCCGCTCATCAGCTGTCATTTTTCTCCTTTATTCTTCCACTATCTGTAAATATTGGCCTTTTCAATTTCCTTTTTTTTTTTTTTTCCATTTTCATAAATTTTGAATTAACAGGAATGTAACTTCAGGTTACATACACAATTTCTTTTAAATAGATTGAATAAATTTAAGTTATTTTATCTTTTTTATTCCTAATTTCAAGTTAACACTAATAATCCTGCATGTTTGGTAGCGTTTCTCTTTTGACTATAGATTCCTCACAAAAAAAGCAAAACAGGAGCTACTCTTCTTTGCTTGTCTTTATTTTTAGTTTCCTCTCCTTTCTTCTATCTTCTCCTTAGGCCATGTTTGCAAGCTACGTCCCTGAAATCATAGAGTTAATAGGAAACCGCAAGAAATATGGTGGTTCCTATAGTGCGGTTAATGGGAGAAAGTAAGTATTCAAGGAGGCTCTGCTGCCTCCGCCGCAGTAGAGCCTTCTCTGCATGCCCTTTTCTTTTTCTTTTTCATGCATGTAGGCCATGTTTGCTCGCTACGTGCCAGAAATTGCTGCTCTCATCCTTAATCGGAAGAAATATGGAGGGAGTTATAACTCGACCAGAGGCAGAAAGTAAGTCAAACAAATAAAGAAATTGTAATGGTGTGGTTTTGTGTGACTTGAGTGACTCTCTCATAAAGAAGTGTCACTCAGAAATATGTTTTAATAAACATCATGAATCTATGATTTGAGATGTAAGTATCTCAATTAGTATTTAAGTCACACTGTGACTGAAGAACTTGGCCTTGATGAGTGTGCTGATTGTTTTGCTTAAGCTTTTGTATTTTTTTGTACATACAAGCTGTCATCGCTGCTGATCACCGAATATCTGCTTTCATGCTGGAAAAATAATCTTAACAAGGGATTTTTGTTTATGAACGAGTCCTAAAAGTTTTATTTTCTCAAAATGTCTCAAAAAACTTTGTAGAAACTATTATTAGATTGCAAGAAAATTAATTCAGAGGAAACTCTTTTTTTTTTTAAAAAAGTTGTAAATTAAATTAATTTTTCGTAAATTTACCTCCAAACATATTAGAATCACATATATTAGGAAAATAACGCTTTGGGAACTCGAACATGAACCAAGTCCTTGATAAGAAACACCTTTTCACTGTAATCACGTATTTGAAATGTTCTATTTTCATACATGAATGTGACACATGTACAATTTTCCTATTGTGTTATAAACTGTGATTATTCACCTAAAACCAAACATTTTTTACTGACCAGCAGCTGAATGTGATCAGACAACCAAGTGTTTGATAAATTGTGTCTGTATTAAAAACAATATACAGTCTTGCATAACAACTTCCCAAAAGTAAGAGTAGTTATTAAGTGTTTTACCTGCACTAGTGTTAAAGTACGGAAGCCAAGTGAGGACATCCATGAGGGAAAAAAAGTGTTGTTTTCCTGAGATAACGAGTTAGTTATCCCATTATCTTGAGAAAACCAAATCTTGATTATCTTAAAATGAGAAGATAAATAACTTATTTCGGGAAAACAAGTTCCGTCATCATGAGCATACAGCTTTAACTCAGTTATTTGATTTTGAATTTAAATTCCTAAATTGTTGGTTCATCAGGACAAAGCTTTTGAGGACTGATTACGGAAAATATCACATCAACATCCATCACTGATCAATGCATCAGACTTTATTTCAGTTTAAAACAAGCTAAAATTGCGATTCGTCTGTCTGTGATAGACAATATTCAGATCAGTCCTTTTTGTCCCAGCTCTAGTTTTACGTGATAATGACTTAAAAATGTTACCAACTGATATGGCAGTTCTGGACTTCCGTATTAAAGTTAGTACTGGTGGTTACAGCATGCTTTCTTTGTGTTGGATTATTTGTTGGCTTTTGGAAAAGCATAATTAACTTTCCTTTAATTTTTGCCCCTTTTTATTAAAATATTTTCAATCCTACATCAGATTCTAATAGAAATAAAACACAAGTCTAAATTCTTAAGAGATTAACAATGAAACAAAACCAAAATATGTGGTTTATTTTGCTAATTGTAAAAGTAAGAATGTGTTTGGATTTTTTCAAGATAAAGAAAATCTAACTTCAATACATACTGATTGATTGGTGCCAATAAAAGGTAAATACTTACAAATACTTTAAATACTTAAATCTAAATGAAAAATCAAAATAAAAAGTAAATGCACTAAAGAAAATATGTCTGTGTAAAATGGCAAAATTCATCGTTTTGGGGATGAATCACAGTTTCAAGCATGAAAATTCAACATTAGTGTGTATTGTCGATTCACATGAAGTTGTTTTTAGTAAGTCGCTCATTCATATTGTTTCATCTTGTTCAGTCATCTTCCCTTTTCATCCAGCCTTATTTATGTTAATGTATCAGTAAAGAAATCATATGTTTCATAAAAATATGTTTCTCTGAATAATTAAACCACAGAGTGTCATGTTGGTGTCTCTTAAAATGATCAATAATGACACTAAAGATACAAAATTCTTTTATTTCAAACACATGATTTATTCATAATACTTCATAAGAGCTAAGAATTATGTACCAATGTGCATTGGAAAAAAACCCAAACAACTTACATTTAGTTTTGTGTGCTTCACCTGCTTCATGCTTCTTTTTAAATGTACGCCGCTTGTTTTTGCTTCGCTTTTTCAACGGTCTTGGCCTTAATCTTCAGTCTGACCTACACCCTCAGGATCAAATTTAATGTCATAATTGAAAGAAATTATTTAATATTCTAATCTTCCTTGCCAAAAGTTGGATGAGAGGATTGATGCCAGTCATTTTTGTGATGAACGTGAGGCAGTAAGCAAGAAATACTGCATGTGATCCAAGAGAAGTCGGACAGTGTATCAGTCACTCGGTGCAGTGACGCTGCTTTTCCCTAAGATAATTAAATGAAGGTATTTTGCTGCTCCAATTTGTCCTCAAACGGTCGTACAGCAAGTCTGAACTGCTTCTTTTGGCCTTTTTTCTTATTTTTTTTTTAAACCATCTCCTTTACTTCATCAGCACTTTGTCTTAACTATCACTGTAAACTAAATTATTTAGTATTGATGAGATCTAGTACAAATTAAAGATTGTGCAATTAATTAAACCGATGTTAGTCTACAAAACACAGTGATTTAATTCCCACAAAGTCAAATGCACAAGTCTTTTTTTTTTTTTTTT
>SSNP01000146.1:779535-806396 GCA_006937955.1 Pachypanchax playfairii | reverse complement strand
TTTTTTTTTTTTTGCCTGCAACCCGAAGTAGAACTACAGGAATCTGATCTTTTCTAAGACAACAACATGAAACCAGTGCAGCTCAGGACACATAAAAATACCAAGTTAAACTAGATTACCAGGATTTTGTTGTTTTTATTAGTAATTTCCATAATGCCTCTGCTAGGAGTCAGAATGTCTACAGGACATGTGAACTCTGTTATAGAGAAAACCCACAAATATCAAGATGATTATTGCTGCTTTTGGGGAGAAATCCAGGTTACAAGATGGTTCAAACACATAAAGCTGCGTCATGCCGTCGGACCCTCAGTCCAAACCCTAATTACGGAGTAAAATATTCATTAATGTCGAGCTGTGTCAGATAGCGATCCTGGAATCATGTGATCTGCAGTCAGATTGCAGTTTACCTCGTCTACACATTCAAACAATTACCCATGTGTGTTGAAGTACATCTCAGTGTCTCTGTAGGACTGAGCAACATGTTTTTTTTCTTTTACTTTTACTCCTCGTTCCAGAAACTGATGATGTTCCATATTTTGACAGATGCTTTCCTAATGTTTTAAAAGCAGTGCTCCTGTCACAGTGACTGGTTTCAAACTGAGGAGGTACATTTAACAAAGACTCAAAATTACAACCTAAATGTAACAGATTTTAGGGAAACGGACTGAATCAATAAACTTGGAAACTAAAGACAAATTCAGTAACAGCATCTGGTACGACCCGTCGTGGCTTGTTGATAGAAAATAGACTTTAAATTAGAAAAAAGATCCACAAGAAGGATACAGTTTTTGGTTGTAATTAGAAACTTTCCATTCAAATAAAAAGGATTTTGTGTTATTGTAATCTTCATGGTGCGTTGATATCGTATTTCTTTATTTCTAACTGACTTTTCAAGTTTATAATTAATCTGTACTGTCAAAAAAAATCTTCCCAATCTACATGTTCTATCAAATCCTTTCTGTTTTTATTTATGTCCAGTTTTTTTCTCAAATGTATTTGAGAGTATATTTTTATTTTGGTTCAAAGTCAGACTGATTGTTTCTAAGCTAAACTGGAACAATCTTAACATTG
Organism: Pachypanchax playfairii; assembly: GCA_006937955.1. Taxonomy (NCBI): domain Eukaryota; kingdom Metazoa; phylum Chordata; class Actinopteri; order Cyprinodontiformes; family Aplocheilidae; genus Pachypanchax; species Pachypanchax playfairii. The sequence continues at coordinate 805,325 of SSNP01000146.1, read as the reverse complement.
CAAAACATTCTGAAACAAAGTAAAAAAAAAAAAAAATAATAAAAGTGCTCTGTGTTTGTTCTGTATATTTTTTCCCAAAGGGGATTTAAAAAAAATATGATTTAAATAATTTTCATCTTAAAAGTCTCAAATGCAGAATAAGTGAGAAGTGACTCTTTTTTAAGTACGTAAATATCCAGTTTACAGTTTTTAGCTAAAGTTCATTAGCAGAGAGTCTTTGTATTTTCATCTGAACTTAATTAAACTTAAAGTTTAATTCTCAAACATTTAAAATAAATGATGTTTATTGTGTATCTGGACAGATTAGTCATACATAATTAATACATTCTGAATAAAGCAACAATAAACAGTTAAAAGTGAATCATTTCGGTATAGTGACTGTGAAATGCAAGAATGGAAACAGACTCTGTGCAGATTTATAATCTCCATCGGTTTAAACTGATCCTTTATAATCTGTTACTGAAATCCACTGTGACCTTTAACCTTCTCATTCAGCCCCCCCCATCATCATGACTCAAACATTTCTCCTAACTGTTATTATGTACAGATATAAAATCAAAACACACTCATCTCAAATTAACCTTTAATTCCAGGTTTTATTTTAGTCTTTGTTTGCAGCATTTTGGTTTTATTATTGTTCTGCACGTCTGTTTTTCAAGGCACATCGTCGTCTGTGGTCATATAACACTCGAGAGCGTGTCGAACTTCCTAAAAGACTTCCTACACAAGGACAGGGATGATGTCAATGTAGAAATTGTTTTTCTCCATAAGTAAGTTCAGAATTTTGGTTCTTTAACAGTGAAATAAAGAACATATGAAGAACAAACTCAGAGGTTTGAAACTTTTCTTTTTCTTTCAGTATTTCCCCTAATCTTGAGCTGGAAGCCTTATTCAAGCGTCACTTCACCCAAGTAGAGTTCTATCAGGGATCCGTCCTGAACCCACACGACCTGGCTCGTGTCAAGGTACCAGACTACTTCCACTCAGGCTCCGAAGGAAACTTTATGTAATTTACTGTTAGATTATGATCAGAAAATTGTGTTTTTGCTTTGTGTACTTTGTTTCTAGATTGAATCAGCTGACGCCTGCCTGATCTTAGCAAACAAATACTGTGCTGACCCTGATGCTGAGGATGCATCCAACATCATGAGGTCTGGGACTCCACAACTCAGGAAAATAAGCATATAAATACAACACAGAAGATTTAGTGTCATTTAGCATCTATTTAATTGAGACAAAGAAAAAATGTTCGCTTTAAGATTTTACTAATGTTCTGGTCTTGTGTTATTTTCAGAGTGATATCTATCAAGAACTACCATCCAAAGATCAGAATAATCACTCAGATGTTGCAGTACCACAATAAGGTTGGTATATATTCTACTTTTATCATTTAATGTAAGATGTTTGTTTTATTTTTTTAATATTTTGTTTGTGTTTTTTAGTAATATCCAGTTCTTTTCTCCCGTGTAGGCCCACCTTTTGAACATCCCCAGCTGGAACTGGAAGGAGGGAGACGATGCCATCTGCCTCGCAGAGCTGAAGCTGGGGTTCATCGCTCAGAGCTGCCTGGCTCAAGGGCTCTCCACCATGTTGGCCAACCTTTTCTCCATGAGATCCTTCATCAAGGTATGACAGCTAAGATGCATCAATTTTTACTCACTGGATGAAATAAACGTTGTCTTAAACATACAGTAATCTTAAACATAAATGTTTTTTCCCTGTTGCAGATTGAGGAAGACACGTGGCAGAAGTATTACCTTGAAGGAGTCGCTAACGAGATGTACACAGAGTACCTTTCAAGTGCCTTTGTGGGTTTATCTTTTCCAGTAATTTGCGAGTAAGTTCAGTTAACATTTGTATTATTTTCTGTTTTCCCCTTTTTTTTCTTCTCTGAGGTACTTAAAACAAATCTTAAATGTCAGAAGATATAAATATCAAGCCAAAAGGTTATTTATTTAATCTTCACAAATTATTACAATGACTCATTCACTCAGATGACATTATAAATAAAAACCTTTTTATTTACTGTCTGTTTTCTCCACAGAGCCAATAAAGGCTTCACAGTTTTACTTAAATATAAAAACTTATTCTGCTTTTTTTGGGGAGTAAGAATAACTCAGAAAAGATCCTTGTAGGATGATTCAAAATATTTTATCTGATTTGTCAGTGTATGATTTTGTTTTACAGACTCTGCTACGTGAAGCTGAAATTACTTTTAATAGCTATAGAGTACAAGTCTGATCAAAGGGAAAGCAGGTAAGTGGAAGTGCTCTCTGTAGATTATACGCTGTAATGATGTGATATAATTTCATGTTATCTTTAATTGACAAATCCTCCCAGCACTCTGATCAACCCTGGAAACCACGTGAAAATGCAGGAGGGGACGTTGGGCTTCTTCATAGCAAGTGATGCCAAAGAAGTAAAGAGGTAACGACCGGAGATAAAACTAAATATGTCTGAAGGTGTCGGTCTCTGTGTTCTCAATGCTTCAACTGAGATAAAAAAAAAAAAAAATTTCCATTAAAGTTAAGATTTGTTTTAAAATTAAATTGATTTGCAAAATAACTTTCTAGAGTTCAGGTGTTAAAACTGAGAATTAATGTTTTTCTCACACATGAACTGAAATGTTTTCACATAAAACTCAGTGAAAGTCAAGCTCGTGCGCAGATGTTTAGAATTACAGCTGTATAAATGTGACATAAAAGAATTTGTGAATGCACACAGTTTGTCAGGAAACTCCACATCTGGACTGCAGTACACATTATTTATTTGACTTTTTTTTTTTTTTTTGCAGAGCACTGTTTTACTGCAAGGCTTGCCATGATGACATAACAGATCCCAAAAGAATAAAGAAATGTGGATGCAAGAAATGTAAGTATCACTTATATGCACAGTAATACAGTTAGCATGGGAGTAGTGGTGAAACAGTGTGTTTAGACCACTTCACATCTGCTTTAATTATTCACATCATAAAACCTTGTAAGTTTTCCAAGAATAAAAGTTGTTAGATTTCCCGACTGACATGAATTATAATTGATCCACATTACAGGACGACTGTGTTTTTGTTGCACAGTTTTAATGGGATTAGTTAAAAGGCATTCAACGAGACTGTTTAACTTTCAGGTACTTGGATGAATCATGCGTTAGTTAAAAAAGGTGTTTTTGTTGTTCTTTCACTTTGATTCGATTCAGATTGTCTTGTAACACTTATCATATAACATGATATTTATTCCTTTTTCCCTGCTTCGGAACACGGCACTCTTTAAAAAAAAAAAAATCACTAAATAGTGATTTATTGTGAGTAATGAGGATTTGTTTTTGTTGGAAAAATACCAGCCTTGCTACCTTGAAGCGACTTGTTTGAATGCATTTTAAATGTTGCATGTCCGACGCTTGTTGCTGCCTGGATTCCTCGTCTTTGTTGTTGTTGCTTCTAAATTGAAGATTTAAAAACAAAAACAATAATCTGAACAAATTTGGAAATGTGTAACTGTGAATTTAGAACATTCAGTTTATACTTGAGCAAACAGGTTTCACCACCAGGTGTCGCTCCCGGACAATAATAAAGCATCCAGGCAACAAAAGCAACAGCTAGAAGCCGCTGTGATGAGAAAGGAGAAACATTTCTCATAACTGTGGCAAAATAAAACAAACCATTTCACATATTCATATTGAAATAAGGTAATTTAATGTGATATGAAAATTAAACTCGGGTCGTGTAAACGTAACTAATAATTTAGAGTAACTGTCAGAACAGTTAGACCTAATATTTCTCTTTAGTGCTTTTCGGATGCCTTCACAGATTCACATGTATTTTTTAGTACTCTGGGACACAAAAGGTGGAAAAATATAGTAGCTTTTGTTCACATATGAATTTGAAAATGTGCATCTTTAATGTGTGTCTCATCATACAGTGAGCATTAACTTTGTCATGTTTAGATGAGGGGAAGGAGTGAAGCCTTGAAATTACAAGTTGTATCCCTTGTTCTGCTTGTGACACAATTTGGGATAATCTGACATTCTCAACACATTTCCCAGGATTGACTTAATCTGGATTAAGCAGAAAAAGTAAAAAAAAAACAAACTGATATTGCATGATATCGCTACAAAAGTAAATATTGATCCTCCCAGCAGAAGCCTCCCTTTTTGTACCTTTTGTCTACCTTTGTCCGCTCTCCCTCCAGAACGACCCTCCACATTAACCTGCTCTTCCTCTCCTCTCGTCTGAACCCATGACTGTAGCCAAGACGCCCACCAACAAGAAAATGAGACTGGCATGTTGTTTTGATCGCGGCCGCTCAGGGCGGGGCCGCTCTTGCATGCCGGTTAATGTGCGTTGTAACTCGGACTCCCCTCGACGGGACATCCCACTCTCTGCTGTCTCTGTAAATGATTGCTCAGCCTGTAAGTTGTCACCATGACTCGTGCTCTTCAGTGTTTGCGCTATGCAGTATCTTCAGCTCTTGCTCTGTCTGGCTCTCTAGTTGCTGTGCTGTCACTGTCATGGATATAGATGTTGCTTTGGCCTTCTGACTCTGCTCAGTCAGCTGGTGCTTTTCATCCCTCTGCCTCAACACCTTTGGAGGTGGTTTCTAACTGTTGTGAAGCATGCTGGTTGACTGTTTTGCAGTTTTCTTCTGAATTGATCTGTGGTTTGAAAGTATTTGCTGAGTTTTTGCAGAATGGGAAGCAACATTTTTACCACAAAATAAAGCCAAAGCAGGCAAAAATCCAGCATGGCACCACTGTTGAAAAATTATATCATTTTTAAGTTTATTTATTGGTTCTGATAAGTGTCCAAAAACTAAAAGGATGTCAATTAATAGAGTTATTTCTAAGAATATAGAAGACTAATATCCATTTTTTCCCCCAAAAACATGTCATCACACAGAAATAAGCAGACGATACCAGATTTGAAATATTTTTTGAAGTAGATGACACTGAACATTTAACAAATGCTCTTGAGAACACCTGAGGGGATTTCTTTTTGGGGATTTCAGTGCATATTGAGGTTTAATGTAGTGGCTTTATTAAATTAAGATGAAAAGCTTGAAGAATCTCTGAGGGTAAAAATCAGCAACACGTTCTGCAGACGAACCGAGGCGCCTTTCCTGAAGATGTTAACGAATGTAGTCTCCATTTTTTTTTTGCTTTATAATACTGAGTGAAATCTACAGTAATACGATTGTAGCGGTGCATAAGATTTGGATTGTAGGAGGAATAAAAGACAGTTGCGCAGCTGAATAGTTGTGGATTTAAAAGAATTGATTTGAACTGAACGGAGCCGCGCAAGAATTTTTAATTCAGATGTGATTTCTCTTTTAAAGCCTGAGGATTTTTTGGGATGCATGGCAGCAGGCATGAAGAATGTGTCTGAGTTTGCAGAGCGTTGATACATTTTTGCTGGAAAGCATTTTGGACTGTCATACAGTTTTAGTAAATGTCCCTAGATCAAAGACTGTTCTGTGTATAGTTGAGCATCTCTGGGCGTTTCCACCGCCCAACGTGTCTCCCAGGGTTGTGTGCTGTGAGATTCGCCTTGCTAGCAAAGCTTGAGCATAGCTCCAAAGTCGCTGTCGACACAGTGGGGGAGACGCATCGAGTGAGGCCTTTATATGGCCTGACATGAAAATTATGTTTGCATTTTCATTTTTGGAGTGCTACCGGTTGTCATGAAACTCAGCCTGACAGTTCCTAACCACCAGGCAGCCAAGTGACCCCGCCCCTCTGCTTTGCTCCGGTTGTGGGACAGATGCTAGCCTGTTAGTCCTGTGACTCTGCTCGCACCCTCCGATTGCAGGCGACAGATGCCAAGACCAGCAAGGTCCTTGTTTGAACATTGCTGTCACCGTCCCGCCTTAAGCTCAATCTATGACCTTTATTGTGAGCAAGGGGTCAAAATAAGTCACTAATGAGAGAGTGTGGGATTCACAAAACCCCCAAAATGACTCTCAAAGTTCAATGCAAGCATGCAGGTTCTCCCAGGCAAATGGGAGGAATAGGAAGCAGTTTTAGAAAACACACTTAATAATGTCTTCTCCTATTTGATCATTTGCAGTTATTTCTGTTACAGTAATGTGTAAAAGTTTAAATCTTAATTAGTGACAGCACAAGCTTTAACTACACAGACGCTGCCAAAATGTCTTGCACACATAGAAAATAATAACGCACTCAATGACATTCACAATCTTGGATTAAAGTTGAACTACATCAGATACTAATTACACACACAGATGCATTTATGACTGGCTGAAAAAAAAATGATCAGGAAAATATTTGCCATAAATAAAAAGACAAATATTTCAGTATATGTGCATGTGGATTGCAAACGGGGCGCAACTATTCTATTCGGCTGGGAACCATTTTTCTAAATTCTGTTAAGCAATATATTGCATTACCATCTTAACTTTTTAATGAATTAATATTTACTTTTGATACAATCATTTCTTTTGCACTTTACGTTTGACTTAGACAGTGATTCACACTTTGCCCCATTGTTGAATCATATACTGATTTTTATTTAATTTCACTTCGCTTATCTTCAAGGCACACTTCTATATTTTCAGCGTCTTAAAAGAGAAATTCCTAAGCTTTCAGGTTTACTCTTGTCATTTTTAATTTACTTTCATTACCGTCTGTTTTTCAGTGTAACCTCTCATCCCTCTCTCTGTTTTTTTCTCAGCTAAAAATAGCTATAATGGATATATCAAATCAAGTAAGTTGTGATTTCCCTTCTCTTTAGTGTCTAACACATCCACATGTGTATTCTCAGCTGTCACCACCTGAGCCGTCTCTAACCTGCTGTATCTCACTGTCAGCTCTGTCATTACCCATTACTGCTGTATTTACATGCAAAGTGTCAGGAAAAAAGTTTGATTTGTTGCGTGTCTTTTACAGCTCGGCAGTAGATGGAGCTACTGCTTCACTGAAAGTTCTGAGGCATTAAATCAGCAAATATTATTATAGAAAATATGAATAGTGTCAGTTGATTTTTTTCTAATTAGCCCAGTGGAATCAAAGATTTTTAAAAAAGGGAAGGAACGATCTAATACTTCGTCAGCTCTCGTCAAGCCACTTTAACAGGGTCTGTGCAGCAAAGCTGCCACATTGTGTCGTCCTGAGGAAGAACTGTTCATGTTTGACATGAGGCAGATATTTACTGGAGGTCTGAAATGGGGAGGATAATCTACTAGACAGCTGACTGTTAAAATAATCATCTCTCTTCTCTGGTTTTAGCCCTCAAACATTTTTTTCTTAACTAAACAAACATCTCTTATTTACCAGTTTTACCTTCTTTATAACACCAGCAGATACTGAATTGTTTTCATCAGACATAAACTGAACAGCAACTTTTCATTGGTAATCCACATCATCATTGTTCTTGTAACAAAACAATTGCAGAAACACCTGAAAATGTAGTTTTTAAATTCATAATTAATATAATAATATAATATATATAATTAATAGATATCAAAATGAATGTCAAAAAGAAGTTGGTTAAGTGCCGTTAAATAAAAATGAGATTTTTTTGAATTATTCAGCTATTAGGATTCTTGTGCCAGGAAGACTTATCCAGCCAAATCTGTGATTGCCCTTTAATTATTAAGATATTTTATTAACGCACACACTGCAGGTTCTATTGAAGTCAGTTTAAATCAAGTCAACACTGTTTCATTGAGGAATTAAAGGGTTAGTTAAAGCACAAAACTAGCAAGTTAGAATAATTGTGCCCCTTTTAGATTTTGTTTTACAGCCTTTAATTGATATTAAAAAATTAGGTATAGTTCCCAAATATTTGTACATATCTCCTGTACAATAACACCAAAAGTTAAAAGTTGTTAAAAATCTAAAAATAATGTGTTTTATGAAGAATTTATTGTATTTTATAGCTCCTGATTTTTGACTCCTCTTCATTTAGATGTAAACGACACTCCTCTAATCCGCTCATCACCTTGTCAGTACAAACCGGCCAAACCGAGCCACAACTCGGCCAACAAAGTCTGTAGGGAGTCCCACAAAGTTGTTGCTGTGGTAAACACTCACAAGGGAAGCTTACTGCCTCCCACCAAGCCCTCTGCTCCGAGACTGAGCCTCACATGCTCCCGAGACCTGGTCCAGGTCGGACAGCCAGCAGGGCTACCACAAGAGACTAGCCAACTGCAGCGGGCACGAAGCCTGCCGGTGAAATACAGATACCCTCCCGGTCACTTCAATTATGCCATGCTCAGTCAGAGGCAGTGTAAGCGCTAACTAAACCCCAACCCCCTTCCTACTCTTGGTGTGTTTGGCAGGCTTCTACTCAACAACAACACAACCAAAGCATGTGCTTGCCAGACTGGAGTGGTTACATGTGTAGCATTCTTTACTAATGACCCAGTCTGTGCAGCTGTCAGCTGTGAAACATTAAATATGGAACAGACCATGCAAGATGTGAAGGGTCCAAGCATTGGAGCGTCCCTCTCCACTGGAGGCCCCGTGTACTTCAGCGTTCTCCATTTATAGTGTCGGTCTTAGACACACTATCAGAGCAGGAAACCATGTGTTTGACTGCAAAGGAGCAGGATTTTAGAGAATATATGCAGTTTTATAAAAAGCCGTTGCAGTTTGTCCTTTTGTTTAAATGAAAAAACGTTCACAGCTTGAAGCATCACTGAAATGATTGTCAAGTGTGTATTTAACAACCTGTAACAAGCGATTCGCACTGAATGATTGCTGTTAAAGTGCCATTACTGAAACCACTTCTCCTGCTGCTTGCCTTTTTTTCTATCTTACTAGCTACTGCCAGAGACTGCTGTGATATCACCCTGTGAAAATATTTGGCTGATTACTTGACCTGTGGGTAAAACCTATCCCTCACTTAGCTCAGCTCAGTTTGGTGGAGTGATAGAGACAATGTCCAAAGGGCATCTCAGCTGTACATGAATCACTCTGGCATGAGGGCCAACCTAATTAAATGAGCCAAGGGCACCAATCCCAAAATGTAGAAAGACCAACAACTGAAAGTAAATTCACTACTGGCACAAAATCTGCCTCGTGTTATAGTGCTGAATGCTTAATATTTGCAGGTTTTTACAAAATAAATGAAAAATGTGCTCTCCAGGTATTAATTAGCGCTAACGAGATTAGCCCTTTAATTGTGCTGCATTATCTTAATTTTAATGCTATTTCTTGACAAAGATTACAGCAGTTTCTATTTAAGTGTGCAGTAAATGAAACATGATAGACCAAACATTAAATAATGGCAAAGGAATTCATGATAGCCTCGATGTACATTTTGATCTCCACACTTAGCGATGCTAATCGTATGCTAACATTTCCTGTTTGTGATCCACAAATTGTTGTGTGCTACACATCTTGTTTGATCAAACTCATTTCTTTGAGTGTGTGTACTGTCTCTTTAAGTTCTCTGACTTAAAGTTGTCATTGTAGTTTTGCTTGTTTTTCGGACAATTCTTACTTTGTTTTATTGCAGTTGAAGAGGACCAACAATCGGCTCTATCACCCAAAAAGAAGCAACGTAATGGAGGCATGAGAAACTCTCCAAACTCCTCACCCAAGACAATGAGGTAGGACACCAGTATTTTAAGGAGAACATCTTAAAGAACATTTTCATTGCTCCCATCTTCACAGCAAACATGCCAGACTTGCAAATGCCACAAGGTTTCATGTGACACCCACAGACTGGAGCTCTTAAACAGACCTGGCACTAATGACAGCACCTAGCAGTGAGACAGGCTCTAAAGGATGGATAGCCCAGGGCTATTCATCTATTGTCGGATCCCTCCGAGGTCTTTTCAGCACGTAGAGCCACAGATGATATGTATCATCACAATGAAAGGCGAATTCAAATGCTACCTTGCTTTTATCTTGTCTCATGAAATTAAATCAGCGCTTATTGATCTTGACTGGAGATAACACTGTTATTCAACAAGAGCCCATTACTGGAATGATAATAGTAGTCGTCATTAAGTGCCAGGTCATGAGGAAGCCATGCAACAGGGAGGACCTGCAGCCTGATGTACACAATGTGGTGCAGATGTAATCTAATTAAAACTGACAGATGACTTTTTGTTCCCGTCTCTAATACGGTTGCTATTTGTTTGACATTTGGAAGTCAAAACTACACATCTGTATCATTTAATACTGTATTATAATGTACAGGTAGGTAATATGTAGGGGTTAGAAAAGGAGTTTACATAAATAAAAGAATTTATATGCATCTGTTAGCATTTCCTTTGATCTAAAGCCTCTGGTTTTTCAGGTGGGCGTTTGCCCTTGTTTGATTTACTTCAAAGTGGTGTTCAAGTTGAATCGCTGCAGGTGATTTCCAGACTCTTGGGTAACAAAACCCAGGCTTTTCCAATGCTGTAGCCATCAGCTAAATATCAACCCACCAAACCGATCCATCTACTCGCCACATTCATACACACTGATACAGGTGGATGTGCTATTCCATTCAGTGCCTGCTGTCTAGAGAGGGATTCTCTGTGGTAGCCTAAGGGATACTTCATTGCAACAAGCAGAGAGTTAAAAAAAAAACATCTGGGTGTATACTGTATCAAATGTGTTTTTATAGGACCAGCGGCCTCAAGGCCTTTGTAAATAAGTAATGATCAACGGATTGGCTGTGGGTTTAGAAGAGCAAACCTTTGTCAGTTTGCATGATGGAAGTGTTTTTAAAGACTTTTCTAGTGCTCGTATAAGCTTTAGTAAGGTAGTGCATGACGAATATCTCTCAGCTGTTGTTGCATACCTTTAGCATCATGATGTGTGATACGCAGATATGTCATGGTGTCATTAAACAAGCCCCAGTTGTTTCTAAGAGACTGCTGGATCTGGAAGCCAAACTAACTGCACATGTCCTGTTTAGATCTCAGTGACAATGACCTCGTTGAAATTAACACCACTTCCACAGGCTCCTTGATGGGTCATAAGACACATCTAACTGTGCTATGTCAAAACGTGTTTGGTCACATCGAAGTGCCTTGACATACACGTCATGTCTGCCACTGCGCCACTCAGGCAATTGGCGGTGTAGGATAGTGACAGGCCATCATGACTGACAGTGAGTGATAGCTATCCTGGCAGAGCTCTGCCTCACCAGTCATCTCCACAAGGACGAAACGAAGTGACAGTGGCTCAGCGGAGTGACTGCTGAAGCATTTGACTTTTGATGAAATATTTAGCCAAGGTGTTAAAACCTTTAAGTTCTTTTGCTCCTGTTACCGGTCGTTGGTGCTAAAGTTGAATACAGACAGATCAAGTGGAGCTGGATTCATGACTTTATACTCTCAATGTTGATAATTAGTTCTGATTTTTGCTTCTTTGTGTTTTATTGTAGTGTCCGGAGTCTGTTCTGAAAAAAATATTTGATGAAACAGTTTAAGGTCTACAATGTTGTTGCCGTCTTATTTTTACAGACTCAATTAGTCAATTGAATTGTTCTTAAATAAAACAATTAGTTTGAGTGTTGCTGCTTGTTGGACACTGGTCAAGTTCTTTAATGAGTTTCCAGTGGCGCTACCAAGAAAGGGACACTGGCCACTCCTGTAAATTCAATTCAAATCATTCTGCACAGACACCGAACAAACAATAACTCTAAAGTAAAAAGGGTTTTATTCAAATTATCAATTTTTAAACATACAGTACTTCACATTCTTCCAAGTACAAAATTTATTGTGCACACACCGTCTTGTTAAATTAAACCCACATCCGCTGAGAGGTAGAAAGTAGCAGAAAAGACATTTCCTTCACCAGCTAAGCCTGTTTTAGAAAGGACATCCAGGTCTTGCCTCAGGGTGTATGAGCCCAAAGGCGAGTTTTTTCGGCTTCAGTCTCTTGCAGCCTGAGGGATGCTAGTTTCAGCTGACACTTTCATGCATACTTAACATGTTATTTTAGGTGGCATTCTTTTAGAGTACTCCATGGATTAAAGATATGCTCCACTTACAGAGAGACGGCTCGGAGAATTATAAAGGTTTTTGATGGTGACAGAAAGCTGCTGTTTGAATTTTTAGTGGACGGCATCTTTACCAGTGATCTGAATCTGGCAAAGTCGATTAATGACGCCGGGAACTGTTGAGCAGGATGTCGGCTCTACCGTTACTGTTGTCATTGCATCTACTGGCATTTTCCCTTTTAGATTTCTTGATTTGTTTTCGTGGGTCTTAATTCTAAACTAAAGAATTCAATGTTAGTAAACGGTTTAATTATGCAACAGATCATTATATAAATTTTTTGGTCTAGCTCGATGCTTCTAAACAATAACTTAAAATTTAAAGAAGAACAGTTAAGTTCATACAAATTGTCAGGTTTTAATGTCTTATACACCCTTTTTGTTATTATGAAATCACAGTTTGAACAATTACATTGTTATTTTATATTTGTACTTGAAAATCATTAATTATAGTGATTGAGCGTTCAGAAAAAACAAAACAAATTTTAGCACAAATATTTGCTTTAAACTTACATTAACTGTACATTAAAACCTTGACAAAACACTAGTGATGTAAGGTTATAAGAGCTTAAATAAATGGTACATATCTAAAATATTTAAACAAAAGCTCTGACCAGAATGAGTGTGGTTCAACCGCAAACATTCATGTTTCTGGTCAGCGTCAGGTAGGTTGAACATCAACACTCCGCTCGGTGAAATTAGTTTATATAGTTCTGATGGTCTATTTAAACATTAATACGCCTCACTTTGAAAAGCAAATCCAATTGGGCAAATTGCTGAAATATTTAAAGTCTGGCCTGTTAAAGCTTTTACCACACTGCACACACCCATCAGAAGCTGTATGCAGTAAAGGGGCGTAATTGCATCTCCTTGCTCATGCCAGTCAACGTAGCGTGTTGTTGCCGTCTCTTTCCGCCTGGTTGCTGCTGCTGATGTCACTCTGGTTGATGACGCTGTCGTTTTTGTCTATGCAGATGCCTTCTGACAGCAATGAGCACAAAGGAGGAAAAAAACATTTGAAAAACACAAGGAATTTAGTTGAAAATTTGAAATATTTCGACTTTTAAAAAGTTCTACTTGTGCGATTTAGTGTGATGATACTCTGATGTTCCATCCCTTCCACTTTTTTGTTTCAGACACGACCCGCTTCTCATTCCGGGCAGTGAGCAGATCGAGACTATGGATGAGAACATAAAGAAATACGACTCTACAGGAATGTTTCACTGGTGCCCGTCCAAAGACATTGAGAAGGTCATTCTGGTAGGTCTTGCTACTTCGCTAGAACACACCTCATTTGTACTTGACACTCTTCTCCTCTAGTGACAGATGTGTCTTGTCACAAGGCACCATCAAAGGTTGGCAGGGCACTTAAACACTCTGTAATGAGGTGTTTGACATGTCATTTGCTATTCAGAGGCCTCGTACATAGAACATTTCTTTTACTAATACATATGCCACATTACTCTCTCAGATTTCATGTATATGTTCAGGGTGAGCTGGATGTGTGAAGAAGAAAGAAAGCACAAACAGTTGCTCGTCAGCACATTTATGATGGTCATTTTTTTTCTCTCCTATATTTTTTTCCCCTTTCAGACCCGAAGTGAGGCAGCTATGACTGTTCTGAGTGGACATGTGGTTGTGTGCATATTCGGAGACGTCAAATCAGCGCTGATTGGTCTCCGAAACTTTGTCATGCCTCTGAGAGCTAGCAACTTTCACTACCATGAGCTGAAACACATTGTATTTGTCGGGTCTCTTGAGTATCTGAAGCGGGAGTGGGAAACTCTGCATAACTTCCCTAAAGTGTCCATTCTGCCTGTAAGTAGAGAAAAATAAACCATTTCAGATGTTGCTGAATAGTTTTATAGTTCTAATTCACAATAAAAACATGATCATGTCGAAACCTATTAGAAGCATAGTTCAGATCTTTTGCAGTGGAATTCTGTGAAAGGTTAAACTGTTAATATCTTGTTGGAACAGTTTCATGTGACTGATTTAATGTCATCTTAAACCAGCCTGTCTTGAAAATGTCATAACTGTTCATGGTACTCACTGTTAGTTTTGAAAACCGTCATACAGCCATCACTTTTCTATTTCACAGAGTCCAGGTGGCTCCAGCTAGCTCAAGGTATTAGCTCATGCAAAGACCTCAACTTTTTATGTAAACAATAGTGTTAAGTCTTAAACTGTTTGCATGAACTGCTATGACATTTTAAGGTCAGAATTGTTTTTAGATGGCAGCAATTCAATTGAATCTTGCTCAGACTAGCTGTTAGCTCGCCAGTCCAGTCAGCGTTAAACTCTGTCTCCAAACTGAGGTTATTCAAAGAACTATCACTTTAAGACCTGTATACATGTTATTTCTGTGAAGTGCATTGAAATTACTTTTGCTTTTTAAAAATGAATTGATACCAAAAAGCATCTCAGTTCTATTGCTTGTTAATCATTTAAGAAAAAAGGTTGGAATAAACTGGAAATGAAAGACAAAATGACATAAATTTTCCCCTCCTGTCATTGTTTATTTAGTAAAATCCTTTTAAATGTATCTATAATCTGCTAGATTCAGATGTTTTGAACACCAGACGTTTTATTTTAGCCATAAGTCACGTAAAAAAAACATGAGAAATTTACTCCTCCTCTTCCTCTCAAAGGGCACACCGTTGAGCAGGGCAGATCTGAGGGCCGTCAACATAAACCTCTGCGACATGTGTGTCATCCTGTCAGCCAATCAGAACAATATTGACGATGCATCGCTGCAGGACAAAGAGTGCATCCTGGCGTCGCTTAACATCAAATCCATGCAGTTTGATGACAGCATTGGCGTCTTACAGGCCAATTCTCAAGGTAAGGAGCGCCCTATCATAGTTCAGTGCACCGCCCGGGAGGGACATGGCCCTGGCACAGAAAATATTCCTCACTGTGTGCTGCATGACCGACCTGTTGTTGTTCTGTTTGACAGTAAACCCAACTGACTATTCCTCAGGTTATTGCAACAACTGGTTACCTTGTAATCCTCATTGGTGAAAACAAAAACCTTACCTTGCATTAACAGTTTTACTTTTCATCAACTGAACTACTTTGTGTAAAATCTGTTTTAATATTTTACACGTTTATGCTTTTAAAAGGACAACTGAAGCATTTGGCTTGCATCAGATGGTTCTCATAATGTTTGGTTTAAGAGCTTTTAGAAACCTTTTGACCCAGAGGATGCACAAAAAAAATAATAATCTGCCAATTATTCTTCTGATGCATGTGTGACCTCGCTTTTGCCTTAGTCAGCAGTAAGTGATGGATGTCAAAACATGGCACATGTATAATACATACAGCATCACTGATTTAATATGCTTACCTGTCAGTCTGAGGAAAGCAAGAAACGTCAAGTCTATTTGAATTCAATCTTGCATCATTTATTTTCTCTTTCATGTTCATGTTTTTTTTCCTTGTATGTGTGTAAAAGGTTTTCGTCTCCATGCACACACAGTCGAAGGGCAACAAAATGAGCCACATGTCACATCAATTATATATGAACTAATATTGGTCTCTTACAAGAAAACAGCAAAGTTGCACTCAGCAAGTTCATCATTGGCTGAGAATGGATCCAATAGCCCCAGTGTATTGTCTCTTCTGACGTGCCTGATTGGATCGTCTGATTAACTTCTGAAGATTGCATTAACATGTTATGTGTATCCATTAAGGCTTCACACCACCGGGGATGGATAGATCTTCTCCTGAAAACAGCCCAGTTCATGGATTAGTAAGGCAGACCTCTGTCACCACTGGAGCAAATATTCCCATCATAACAGAACTCGGTAGGTTGAACACTTGTGGGAGATGTCTGATGTTTTTACATCTGGATGTTTTAATCAGAAAATGTCAATTTGGAGGCTAACAATGTGGTTAATGGTACTAAAAGTTGAGTTTTTCTGTGTTTTCCCCTTAACATGTCTAGCCCCATTAGCAAAGCAAGGCAAAAAACTGCCTGTGATTTCATTCAGTCAGGATAAAAGCAGTGGGACCAGCATACAAATGATAACTGAGCTGGGTAAGAAGTGCCTGTGTCCTGTACTGCAGTGTCGTAACTGCTGCTGCCTCCATATCAGCTTTCTTTTGATTTCTTTCGCTACACAAGAGGCTCAGTCCATTCCCATGGCATCACTTTGAGCACATTTTTACCCTTGGTTCTGGTTGAAACTGTCTGTCTTGTTTGGGCTCCCCTTATCTCAAAGCAAAATTTCTCCCTTTTATTTTTCTAAGAATTACAGGGCCTTTGATCCCTCAGAAGTCCTTGTGGCTGTTTTCATAGCATCTTCTGTCGGATCACATTCTCTGGCCCATGCCCTTCTTTCATCTCAGCTCTGTCGATATGACTGGCATTTATTTTTGTGCTCACAGAGGGAGCAGTTCTCCAGCTAAATTTTACATCATTACTCTCTTCCAGCTACTGCATGTCTTTTTGTGCTCAAAGACATCTTTTAAAGAAGGTTCTGGGGCAATGAGTTACTTTCATTTGACACGACATGCAAGTACAAATAATTGGAAGCTGTATCTTGGAGTTACGAGCCAAACAATGGCATATTGGTTTTACTGAGTCTGACCTTACAAGGGCTTTGAATTTGAGGCCTGGAACTTGGACAATATGCATGGTGTCATGAATGTGCATGAATGCCCTGGATATGGAATGTGGCAGAGGCAAGTCTGTTGAATCCCAAACAGAGTCATTTCAGCCAAATGAATAAAAATCATCTATAATTTAGAGTGAACAAATTTTGACTATATGCACAATCCTAATACAGTCCATATCTGCAACTTCTGCCTGTCGTGCACAACCACCGTTTTTTGTGTCCTCCTTTATTCATGTGAATCAAGCTGGATCCATGCTTTTTCAAAACCAGCACTATGCATTCCGGTCATAGCAAGCACAAAGCAAAATTTGAATAATTCATAAAATACATGTTCTCTCCAACAGTTAATGACTCCAATGTTCAGTTCTTGGACCAAGATGATGACGATGACCCAGATACGGAGTTATACCTCACTCAGCCTTTCGCCTGTGGTACGGCGTTTGCAGTTAGCGTGCTGGACTCCTTAATGAGCGCAGTAAGTCAAAAACCTGTTTAGTAAACAGATGAAATATGTCAATAAAACAGGATGTGATAAAGATAGCAATTTGAAACATGTAGATGCATATTTTAAAAAGGAAAGATAACCGATTCTTTTCATCACAGCTAAGAAAAAAGTAGTTAAAACAGTAAATGACAAGGCTGCAACTTGTAGTGGGCATGATGGCTTCATTTGTCTGCCTTTCATTTTGAGTGAGGTTAGAACAAAGCTGCCTTCGAGTGTGCTCTAAAGTAGACAAAGGTAATGCTACCTAATGGACAGCCCTCATCCATCATCTTAGTCAATAGTGCTGTCAGCAGCCGAGGGAGATGTCACTTTGAAGCACAAGCGCACTGAGACGAGGGACTGCAGTGCAAAGAAAAGGGCAGACATTTCGCCTTGTTAAAATCAACAAACCAATCACTGGAAAGAATTAGACAGGGGTATTTATGATGCAGAGTCTCAGAAGGGGGTCTTAGATTTTAATTGCATAAATGTAAAGTGATGTTTTGATGAGCAGATTAACCTGCAGTCTGGATTCTCCACTGTAAGAGGTAGTACCAGTGATGTGGTGGCTTTTCCTTAAGGATTTATCCCCTCTAACTTCATCCTTTCAGACATACTTCAATGACAATATCCTCACCTTGATCCGGACGCTGGTAACAGGCGGAGCGACGCCAGAGCTTGAGGGGCTGCTGGCAGAGGAGAATGCATTACGCGGTGGCTACAGCACACCACAGACCCTGGCAAACAGGGACAGGTGTCGTGTGGCACAGCTGGCCTTGTACGACGGGCCCTTTGCTGACCTCGGGGTAAGAGAGTGCTCTTGTCAGCCAACTGCTGAGGCCATCTTTGTCTTCTTGCATCATGGAAGCTGCCTTCACTGTGAAAAATCAGCCTTAATAGGGTTAGCTGTGATATGCAGTCAAGAGAATAATGAAAAGTTATGTGCAAATATCTGGGCTCTGGTTGTTCAGTTGCAATAATTATTGACAAATGCATCATTTATATCATATGGAGCCCTTTAGGGGACATGGCTGGAGAAACAAAAAGAAAGTTATTTTCTCGTGCTCACCAAATACTTTACTAACTGGTACGCACGATAATAAAATACCTTTCTTTTTTTTTTCTCCAGCCATGTCCCCTAAAAGGCTCCGTAATATCGTATATTTGGTTCGGTCTTAAAAAAAACATTTTATGCAATGTAAAATAGTTTTCTAAATTTAGGGCAAATGGTCTGCACTGTAATTTGTTTTGATCAGTTCATCAACAATTTCTCCTTTATCTTTTCTGAAAGCTTTCTGATTAGATTCATCTCATTACACCAGATTTAATGGTCTTTATGGATCTGAGCTATGACACCTCTAAAGAAAATGGAACAAACTTTTAATTGGCATGCTTCATTTCATAAACCTATTTATTGGTTTTATTCATCGATGAAAGGCAATAATGTTTTTGTGTTCAAGTTTCATTAAAAATTTAGCAAAATCTTTGGAATCAATCCCATTCAAGATGGCTGCCACAGCTAAATTTGATATTATAAACCACTGAACAGATGTTGATGAAACTCCTAGAATGTAATTATTAGATCTACAACTGATTAGCCATCTTAAATGGGGTTGAATTACAGTTAATAAAATAAAATGGTAAAATAATTTTTCATAGGGCGTTCACACCGCCCAACACATCCAGGCAGCAAAACGCTCAAACGGACGAAAGTTGCTTCTTTAAATAAAAACACAGCTGTACAGTCCGCGTCGGCGCATCACTTCTCTTTTGCTATAGTTATTTACAACATGACGGATCATGTCGAGAGAGTGGCTTGGATTTATTTAATAAAGCTATACAACGTCGTTGTCTGGCGCATTTGCAGAGGTTGTGGATACACCCCATTGAGATAATCTGAGTTTCATATTAAACTGTTTACCTGGCACTCCAATATCCTCTGATGTCTTCCTCCAGATAAGGTCCGATCTCTTCCTGTCTGTGTAAAAAGACAAAGACGGGTCATACAGTTCGCGGTGGTTACAGACAGTGATAATCGGTTTCTCCTCCATTTTGAAATTAATTTGAATGACTGACCCATCTAGGCTTTAATGACGTGATCAGAGCAAAGAGTCGCTGATTGGTTGCTGCCCCGCGTCTGCTTCCCCAAAGTTAAATTTTCCCAACTTCAAGCAGCAGCTGCGTGGCAGCTTGGCACCCATCTGCTGCTTAGTACCATAAAATTGACATGTAATCTAACCGCCTGGACACGCTGGGCGGTGTGAATGCACCATTACTCTCCAAGTGCTAACTATTTTTTCTGTCATTACAAGTTTTGTTTCTGCATTTTGCAGGATGGTGGTTGTTATGGTGACCTGTTTTGTAAAGCTCTAAAAACATACAACATGTTGTGTTTTGGCATCTATCGGTTGCGAGACGCACATTTAAACACACAAAGCCAGTGTACCAAACGGTGAGCCGGATTTTTAGATACTCAAAACTGAAACTTAGAAGAAGAACAAAAGAGGGGAAAAAAATGGCCTCACATCTGGTTTGGTTTTGTTCCAGGTATGTCATAACCAATCCACCATATGC
This sequence comes from Pachypanchax playfairii, assembly GCA_006937955.1. Lineage (NCBI taxonomy): Eukaryota > Metazoa > Chordata > Actinopteri > Cyprinodontiformes > Aplocheilidae > Pachypanchax > Pachypanchax playfairii. The sequence continues at coordinate 785,689 of SSNP01000146.1, read as the reverse complement.
ATTTGAGATGGTGCCCTCTGACCTGATATTCTGCCTGATGCAGTTTGACCACAATGCCGGCCAGTCTCGAACCAGCCTCTCTCATTCATCTCATTCTTCACATTCTTCGAGCAAAAAGAGCTCATCAGTCCACTCTATCCCAACTGCAAACCGCACCAATCGCACCAAAAGCAGGGACTCACGAGACAAACAAAAGTATGTGCCCCTCTAAAGTCTTCTGCCTGTCCATGTCTGTGAACTGTGCCTGCCAGCAGTCTTGTCCTTTGTGTCTTTGTAGAGTTCAGACAGACTGCAACACATATGTTTGTTGATGTATGTATGTTGGTCTGGATGTGCATGTTTGTGTCACTTGTACGTCTAAGTTTAATGAAACAATGCAATGTTCAGTTCTCTCTATCAAACAGGAGTGGCCCAAAAACCCAGGACAGAGTAAGAAGCTGTCAGTTTCTGTATTCACTGGGCTTTTCTTTTACTTTCATCCCACCTATCTGCTGTCCCTGTTCTACCAGAGTCACAACTTGGTACTGTTTTTTTTTACTGTCAGCAAAACATCTAAAGTTTAACAATCTCTCTGATAACGTTCTCATCATAGTATTTCAATCTGGTATTCCAGTCTTACTTTTATAAAGTATATTTACAAAATGAATCAACTTACGCTTGTAAATTCTGTTTACTTCATTAGCAATTTAAACAAAAATACTTTTATATTTATAACAGTGCAGTTATCTGCACATACACGGCCACTTTGGGATTAACTTCAAGTCTGAGACAATCCTGTTTTCTTCTTTTGGTGTGGGGGCAGGGTTTTTAAGACTTAAAGGTACAATATGTAAGAATTTTACAGTGAAATACTCACACAACAGTCTAATGTCCCACCAATGTTGAAAGTAAAGTCACATTATAACAGATCTCAATCTCAGCCGGCTGGGTGGTCGCTAGTTTCTGTCATTTTAAAAACACTGGTCTGGATCGGAATCACTATTTACACGTCCAGACTTCCTGTTTCCATAACGAATCACATGTGAGTCTGCAAGGCTGCCAAGTCTTCAACACAAGCAGCTGCAATTCCACAACGAGCAGCAATAAAAAGTAAGAAACCACCACATCCTTCCAACTGAGCAGCCGAGCTGCACGTGATGGGGCGTTCAAACGCACTTAGGAAAACTTAATGCTGAACAAATACAAGAGAAACAAAACAAGGATCGACATTGGAACTGGCAGCCCTACAGAAAAATCAGGGAGGGGGTGAGTGCAGATGTTTTGTTTTTTTTTTCTACATGAACTGCGGGACTTGGATTTGATGACAAGGTCTAATTGCATACTGTACCTTTAAGAAAACATTTTTATATGTATAATTGTTCTAATACATTTTAGATTTTTTAGCTTGACTGTTTCTGTTAAACTCATCAACTTGCATTTGTTTTATTTGAAGTTCAACCTTACTGTACTTGAACTGCACTTTTAAATTACATGTCTTAAACAAGTTTGTCATGTCTGATATTGCACAACCTGTTTCCTTTCTATTTCCATCACACTTTTGATTAAATGCTATTTGCCACCATGAGTTGTGTTGGGATATTTTGCAAGCGTAAGCTGTTAATAAAGTTGCATCCAGATTCAAATGATAATGTATTCACATTTCCATGTCATTTTTAACTATATTTAGTTTTTTACAGCAGTTAGTATCATTATTACTACGACGGATATCACAAACTACACTGGTTCCAAAGATTGACAGATAATAATAACATCCTGTTATACAGTGCAGGTCACATTTCACCTATTGTCCTAATGTGTACTAGATATATGAATAATTTACAAACTAAGATGCTGGTTCAGTTAATTTATGACACTGACAATTCTGAAACATCCAATATGGCTGCCTTTGTTGTAAAAAGAATTATAGCTGCAGAAAAAAGTACTTCTGTCAGTCATGGTCTATAATGTCTTAGTGCTACCCTCTTAGGGTTGAAAGGTGGCTACTGCATTTGAAATTTGTGATGAAAGTGGTCATGTCTACGTCACTGGCATCATCTCTAAGACACGCCTCCTGGGGTATAAAACCCATCTCTCAGACACACTTGCCTCCACCTGCCTTTTGTCTCCAGCATCGCACCAAAGTGCTGCATACAGCGATTTAGAGCAACTGGCTGAAAACTATGACAAAGAGAAGAACTAATATCAGTAAAAGAATAATTAAATCAGAGCAAAGACTTCACTGCAGTGGTTTAGAGATGTTACATTCTCACCATGCTCGGGTTACCTCTCTGCAACACGGCAGAGTCACACTGGAGCTAATCTAAACACGTCAATCACAGCCCAAGACCGCCTCTCCCTCAGGGTCCTAAGTAATGCCTATTTCAGCATTTTTTTTAAACAGCAGATAGAAGGCAGGAAGATCATTTAGAGGGGGGGTGAGTTCCTGTTTAAAACACATTCTGTTACTTAATACAGGATAATGTTACAGGAGAAAAAAGTGTTACTACTTCTCTTATACCCCACTTCATCTTCTCTATCATCAGCTCAACAGAGCAGGCCAATCAGATGAGTTACCGCCCCCAACTGACAAATACATCCACTACTTTCCAGTAAGAGCGTATAGATGAGTTAAGTGGGCATGTTTTACCGCTTGCCATGTCATGACCATGTGCCCTCAGTCAGAGCTATCTGCCTGCCTTGATTAATAAATGCACTGAGTGTAATTATATGCACTCACTCACAATTTTTGGCAGTGATATGACTCCAGGCGACTTGCTACTGGAACAACATTGAGTTTAATGTAACAACATTCCCAGATAAGTAAACTTATCATCAGGATGGTGAAATGTTCCAACTCCAGGGCTCAGGGTTGGGGCTAAGTTGGTTCACGTTTTAGGACAGTTATCTGCATTTATTGCACATTAGATCATTTGCTGGTGGGCAAACATGACACACCAAGTTCAATAAAATAGGCAGATTTTGACAAACAACCCTGTCTAAACTAACCTGGCTCTGCCAGATCTATGTGTAGCCCCACCTCTTGTCGAGTCAGGGGAACACATACATTTGAAACCGTCTATAAAAGAGAGGGCCGTCTGGTATAATATTTTAAGCTGATTGGAGGATGCACCAGATTGTCTTTAGCCAATCACAGTAAATCAAGTTCTTGCAAATCCATTCGGTAGTAAAACACACACATCGTTACCACTAAGAAAAGCACAACGCATCTTTGCTCATTTTTCAATATAGAAATCGTCTTTAGCTCTCCTAAAACAGATTCAATATCCGCTTTTATGCGTTCATCCACCGGCGCAGCCATGCTTGTTTTGCTTTGCCTGCCTGGCACTTGCTGCCAATCATACCTGAACACCCGCCCCAAAGCACAATGCTAACACGTGATTGGTCCGAATTTTTTTTTTACTGAGATCGACAGTTTTATTTGGAGAAGTACAAGATGGATTTTCGTGGGTTTGGAAAACTCCAAATCTTGTGAGAATCCATCTTGCAGCACAAGGCTATGCATCTGACTTCAAATAAATCTAACAGATTATGAATTCTGTAAAACAGCCTGTTAAACAAACATTTGTAAAATACAGCTCTAAAAACAGGATACGCTGAAATGTTTATGGGAAAGTTCCACACAAAAATACTCAGCTAAAAGTTCATTACTATCAGTATCAGTAGAATAACTAAGCATCTGTTGCCTTGGCACCCCCCAAAAATAATTCAGCAATTTATCCATAATTAGTCAGCAATATGGCAAGATTTCAAGTTGAAATGGCCACCAGTAGAAATACGAACCCAATTTCCTAAAAGTTGGAACACTGTGTTAAAAATAAGATGCAAAGTTTTACTAAGTTCATAAACCCCTACTTTATTCCCAATAAAAATATTTAAAATGTTGAGACTGAGATTATCATTTAAGACAAATGTTAATTTAAAATTTAATGGCAGCAACACATCTCAAAAAGTTGGAACAAAAGCAACAAAAGATTTGAAAAGTAGTTCCCACAATTCAAAAACAACTTGAAGAACTTTTGACAACTAGTTGGGTTAATTGATAACCGATCAGTCACATGACTGAGTATAAATGGATCTTTTCACAGAGGCAGAGACTCTCAGATGTAAAAATAGGCAGAGGTTCACTAATCTGAGACAAAGTGCTTCTAAATAAATTTGAGAAAAATGTTCCTCAAAATAAAACGGAGACTTTGAATATCCCACGAATGATGAATAACATCATCAAAAGATTCAGAACAAGTTTTTGTTCAAGGTCAAAACTATATGCTTGGGGTTTTGCGGGTTGTGAGGCAGAACTGCATTAAAACAAGCAGGATTCTCTACTGGACGCCACTATATGGGATCAAGAAAACTTCCAGATCTCTGATGCCATTAGAAAAGAAAAGAACAACATTCCTCTCCTAAAACTCCAGCAACTTGTTACTTCAGTTGCCAGATGTTTTGAGACAGATGTTAAAAGAAGATGAGATTCCACATTGTGGCAAACATCCCCCTGTTCCAACTTTTTGAGATACTTGTTGCCATTGAATTTAAAAAGACCAAATATTTTCTATAAAATGTCTCACTTGAAATATCTGATATTTTGTACTGCTGAGAATTAAATTTGGATTCATGAGATTTGCAATTCATCACATTCTGTTTTTCTTTAGTTTCTATATTGCATCAGTTTTGTCTTCATTACAAACACGTCAACATTTTATTTTTAACATATTTAAAAGGGAGAGGTACAACGTATTTAAACAGATGTTTACTTTGTGCCATTTACAAAAAATATGCACAAATCACAGCTGCTAAATACAAAGATTCTGTGGTTAATAATCTGCTTATGAAACACGTTCATTTAGATGTTTTTGAAGGCCATCATGTAATGAACCCTCAGTTTAAATATATAGCTCATCTGTTAGCTGCATGCATCTCTGATTTTTGGATCATTCCAGCTGCTATAGCAACAGGCATGAAAACATAATGGCTGCTTGATGCATTCTTTAACAGCTCAATGTATAATTATACATAATTATAATTATTATTAATGGTCAAAGGTCTCATTTAGCTTACATATAGTGTACTACTTTCTTTTTCTAAAGTGCAACAAGGATCAATAGAATGGGTCAAGGTATGGAATGAAATAATTCTGCATGATAAATAATGCACTGAGCACAGTCATGTGCTTGCTGACATTTTGCCCTCTGAATGAACGTGCAGCAGGTCTGAGTGCATCAGGACCGCATGGCTGTAACCTATGCAGCATATCTCACTGTAGGTTTGACATGCAGAATGTGTGGTTGCAATGGTTTAACCTTAATCCATATCATGTGAATGCCCATTATACCAACACAGCCTTATTTCTGATGAGAACGCATGATCATGGAAGTGATATAAAACTCCAGATCATTCACTTCTTTCTTTATGAAAAGAAAGGTACATTACACAACCAGCTTTGTTTAACTGGTGATCTGCATGCCTCCTGACCAAATAAATACAGCATGTTTCACTGGTAATATAATTTATAACGGGTAGATCATGAGTCATTCTCATATCAAAGGTTCTTGTAATCTTTTAAAGTGGTCTTCATTGATTCTTGTACAGGTTTCTCTTAAAACATATGAAACTATTTTTCTTTTAAATTTTCAGTCCATTACCTGACAATTTAGCAACATAGTAAAAAAAAACGGACAATATTACCACTCTTTCTCCAACAATAATCTTCCTAAATGGTTGAATTGCAAATAATTTTCTTAGGCTACTTCCTGTAGCAGCTAGCGATAAGGCTAAAACTAACCTGTACATGCAAAAACACTAAATAGAGTTCCAGTTTTGATTTGATTTGATTGACCGTTTTTGAAACAGCAGTATTTTTTGTTGCCATTTGTACCAAGTTCCTGTTGTTCCCTCAAAAGGGAAGGGGGCCTGCTGGGACAGCACTTCATTGCAAAATGACCCAAAAATACTGTAAAAGAGTTTCAGTAAGTCTAGAGAACTAGACCACTTTACAGGATTACAAGAAAGTTCAGCTCCTTGGAAGCAATGCGTAAACAAGTGAGAGATGTATAAAAGTTTTGCATCATACCAGATGGAAAAAATGTTTAGGTCATTTCATCTGAGCGATCTGGGATATTTAGTTATGTCTAACTACCACTTAAACCCTGTCTTAGAT
>SSNP01000146.1:652817-778760 GCA_006937955.1 Pachypanchax playfairii | reverse complement strand
ATTTATGATAGAGCTGTTTTGTTGGCAATCTCACACCTTCTATTACAATATCAGAGCTCTTAGTTTACATAAGCCAGCCGTCTGTAGGCGAGTTAAATGTAAAAGCCACATATCGCATGACGTGGGCATCTTTAAGTCCTCCTTTGGCTGTAAGCACTGCCTGACACAGGATTGTCTTGAAGGGCATGAGACAAACTTGAATGTACTTCATGACCAATCTTAATACCATTAATTGCTGCATTTATTTTGAAGAAACAAGACAAACAGCTCTATCATAAAACTGGTGTTCAGACAGCACCTTGGTGAATAAAATCACTTTATTTATAGATTACAGAGCAGTAAGGTGTTTTAGTCTGGATGCACAGGATGTAGAGCGTCACTGGTATGAATCATGTCTTATATAAATAATGAAATATAGCTATATTGGCACTGTTGTCACTTTACTTCAGGATCAGTGAGTGGGAAGAAAAGAAGAAATGAAACATTAGTGTGACATCTTTAATCCACAGATGATGCATCACATCATTCAGTCCAGGATTTGTCGGATGTTTTCAAAAAATGATTTTGACATTTTTTAACTGGCACATAAAAAAAAAAAAAATCTCCAAGCTGTCCACCACCCAGTGCCAGTAATGTGCCAGGCAGTGCTGAAGCCAACGGCGGACTCGATGAAGACCCACTGCTGCGAAAAGGGGCTTCTAGTTTAGCTTTCTCAATACGAGGCTCTAACCACAACTGTGGTGAACAATTTCCAGATGTCTTAACACTGTTTCTGACTTTTCCACCACCATTACAAATCAACGTATTTGATGTAAATCTGCAAAGCTTAATGTAAAGTATTTCTTTGTAGTGTGTTCCTGTTTGACAGTATCTGTGGTGTTGAAAGACATTCAGCATTGCAGACTAGTTTCTATCTTTTTGCACTTTTTTTAAGCACATTTACTTGTCAAATCTATGAAAGACCTGAGGTAATATCTATGTCATTACACAGTAATAAATACAGTATATTGTCTTGTATAAATAGCCCTGTACATAAGTTGTACATGATTTCATTTTGTATTTTCACAAATTAAAGGCAGATGTATTGTGTTCTACAACATGTCTTGTCTTATCATCTCTCTTAGCGCCTAATATTTGTAAATGAAGCCCAACAGAGTCGTCTTCAACACTTCTATCTCTCACGAAGGGGACTAAAAAAAGAACGGCAAGCTGTTTCTGATTCTCCGGCTGATCAGATGACACAGGACACCTCCTGTTACTCATTGGATAATGGCTGATAAAAACACTCAATCCACATTCACACCTTGAGGAAAGAAAGCATCCACTATGTTGCTCGTTAACAATTTTACACACCGTGGCATCATGGGACTGTCAGCATGCCAATAATATTTACAGTCTATCACCTCCCGAAAGGGCGGCTAATTTTTCTGATCCTGCTGCCAGCGGCTGTGTCACCTCTTGGTAAACAAACACATCGAAGCCATCACTCTAAAAACACTCAAACCACAGTATGTATCAACTAAATCTACACATTTGACTTTTCAGCATTACGTTCATGCGAAAAAAACCCACTTCCTATAATTAAATATAAATGTTTCATTTCAAATAAACGGGGACTTTGCATCAATTTACTGTAAATATCCACCAAACTTTCATTTATTTTTGATCATTTCAATGAGCATCATCCCAAAAAATCCCAATCTATATGAGAATAAGCAGCAGTATTTTGACAATGTTCAATGTTTTTCCCTAACACCATATACAACAATATTTTCTGTTATAAATTATTTAATCTGATTATCTGTAATAAAATGATATATTGAAAAAAAAAAATTCTCTTTTATAAATGTTATATATAAAAAATTAACATAGTCTAAAGCCCCCTGAAATCACACAGTCACAGCAGTTCAGTCCAACAATTATACAGCTAGTTATGTTGAGGGGATGCATGAGTGTTTGCATGAAAAAAAAAAAAAAAAAATATATATATATATATAAAAAAAAGTTAATCTGAATCCTCTGAGCTGTGTGTTTATGCATGCACAAACCCACACACGGTCGCCTCTGAAGACAACTCTTGCAGAGCTTCATGGGTGATAATAGTTTCCATGACAATGCAGCACTCCAAGTGCATCAATGCCAGCCTGGATAAACAGTGATCCTTTACCAAAACAAGGCGGTCATTACAGCAGCTTGTCAAATCAATGTTGAGAGTGTCCCGGCTGATTAAGGCATCCCCTCTCACTCCTGACACAGTGTCAATACTGGCTGGCCTGTAGCGGCACACTCCCATGATTGGACTGAAATGCCTATCAGTCAGGCAGCTGAGCTGGACTAATGATTCCCTGTGCTGCCTATTAGAGGGACATGACAATTTAATCCTGTGGGCCAGGCAAGGAAAAAGTGACCTTGCTGCTTTATATTGAGGCTGAGGTAAATTGACAAGAGCAGATAAATCTTTACCTTGGGCTATTAACAGAATTAAACAACAAAGGCAGAGGGTTTGTTCTTTGTTGTTCCATGTGCTCCAGCCTTTCCATCGAAAACTATTCCACATTTATAAATATATATATATAAAAATAAAGGCATCATTAAAATCTTTTTTCTAAATATTTCCACCCTGACGTTGATGCAAAGCTTTGAACAAGAAACAAGAGTCAAATAAAAGCTGTAGGTTGAATGTTGCTTTGCAGTCAAGTTGGAATATTAACATTGGATATTTGCTTGAAGCTCAGTGTTTTTCTGATGTTCAAAGTCATTCCAACATGGCCACAGGGCAAGGTATATTGCCTTGGACATCTATCTTAAGGCTATGATAACATTGTCTACATGGTTGGAAAAAAGCCATGTGTTTACACAGATGTTCTGAGCTTTTAGAGCACATCTTCCTGCACCATCATCTTTTGTGCCCAGGGTCATATACATTTTGCATTAGTTTCCCCTTTGATACAGAAATCAAGGAGGGCAGAGGAGCTTAGACACCGAATCCAAAACAAAGTAAAGATTCAGAGAAAAACCCAACATTTCTGGCACTATGACTTAATTTGTTCTTTTCTTTCTGTTTTTTTTTTTGTATGTGACCTGTACACACAAAGAAAACAAAGCAATATGCCTTTCAGCATTAGCAAAACAGAAATCAAACACCAAAAGATAAGAATTTCATCCCCGCTGTAAGAATAAATCACCAGGAGCTGATCTGCCTGCAAGGCACAGTTGGCAAACTGACCCTTTATTTCCACTGAAACAAAAGAAAGCAACTTTTCTTTTCATGCATGCATAAATCAAAGCTGTTTTGCTATTTTTATGTGTTGTTGTGAGGAAATCCTCCTTATCACTGATCTAATGTACCTCAAAGTGAAATGAAATCTGTAAATGTCATTCTGTATATTTAATAAACTGCATGAATCTATTTTATTATTACTTCTACTTATTTAAAGGTGGTATATGGAATATTTTTTATAAAAAGCTATATTTTTAACAAAATACTGTCTCCACAGGGTGTTTAGAGGGTTGTAGAATGAAAATACAGCATTTCCTTTAAAAATTATATTTGCAGTTAAATATTATAAAATATTAATTTTGACTGGCACGACGTTGGTATTTTGTTTACATCTACCAGCCAATAGCTGGCAGAGCAGCGGGCACCCTTTTGGGTTGCCTAATATCGTAAATACTCCAGCACAGTGAGGCTGCTGTGGAGTCTGCAGGTCAAGCAGCTGGAAGCACCAGGAATATGTGGTGATTATATACCTTATTTGCTTGCCACAGGGGGTTTCCCATGTGACGAGCAAGTTCTGTATGGAAACGTTTTAATAGCAGCTATTAGCAGCTAGCTAACACGTAGCTACATGTTGGTGAAGTGGAGGAGCTTTGGGCCACTTTTTCAACTGGAAGACACACCACGAAGGATTTTATTGCTTTTTTTAATTTTATTGGATAAGTGGTGCATGCAAGATGGTGTGTGAAGGCTTTGTGCCGTGCTATTCTGTTCCAAGTTCAATATACCACCTTTAAATCCCATTGAAATTAGCAGTTACCAGCGGCAAACAGGAGTAGAAGTGAGAACAATCAATATTTGGTTAATAAAAATAGCAGCATCTTTGTTGATTTGCTTTAGTTAAATTCTCATCCCAAGGTTTCAGGATCAGAAGACTGGAGTTGGGGAGATTCATGTATTATGCAGAAGACACGACCTTCAGCCATAGCAGGCTTTTCTATATATTACAGGGACCTGACCCTTCCAAGGCTGGAGAAAGTGTTTGATATATTTAACTACAACAACCATTAAATTACTCACGTTTCTCATGAGCTGAATCTCTTTTTATACACGAACGCAGTATCATATCTGATTAAAAGTGATTTTACATTCTTTAGCAAACCCCCCCCCCCCCCAGACATTCATAAGTCAAAAACGAACCGAATCAGTGAATAAATCTCCTGCAAAGGCCCGTCTGATTTTTATGCCTCACATTATGGTTTCCCCATGTGTAGGCCATATGTTGAAACACTTCTGCTTCTGTTTGATACAGAACGCATCATAAAAGGATGAAATAAAATATGGTTTCACAATGTGATGTCCAATTTTAATTTAATTGGTTTTTAGAAACATTTCATGACATTAATTGCAGCATTATCGACTGGCTGCCGGCTTCTCGGGCTTACAATCCATTCTTCTTCACAAAGAGAGCCGGCTCAGCCTAAAGTAAACTGACAAGCTAATTATACCATCTTCCCTCTCAGTGAAAAAGGTCATTAACATGAATATAGCTTAGAAATAAGATTTTATGGTCACCTTAACCCTATAATGCCAAATACATCATGTTTGATACACATATTAAGTTTGTAAAACAAGAACAAGAACCTTGCTGTATTAAATCCTACATGTTATCTGCCCTCTAGTGGGAGATGTAAGTACTGCAAGTGGCAAGTGCACATTTTATTATTTTATTATAGTTAAATGGTGGTAATTCTCATGTAAATTATGGATAGAGTTTGTGAAAACATCTAGATGCCGTCAAAATTCTACTGATTCTAGAAAAGGTAGACTTTTCTCTACAACCCTGCCAACACATTTAAAATGACTCCCGCACGCTTGATGATACGTCTTATTTTTTAAAGGGTTTAGAGTATTTTCTCCCACCTGAATGTTTCGAGAAAAACATGTGGAAAAATTGAAAACATTTTCCTGCCACTCACTCCAGAGTTTTCTGTATGAATTTCCCTTTTAATGATGCTGTTAACATATTCCAGCTTCACATTGGATGTATCCTGACAACGATGGGAGCTGACACATACCAAACTCGGTATGTCCCAGAGCCATCTTCAGTGGCTGGGATGTTGTCAGCTCCACCTACATCAGAGGCAGTGTCTCAATGGTAGCGCGGCACATGTCAAAAACTTTTACATGTCTGCTCTTTTCTGCACAGAGCGTCTACATCATAGAGATGGTGTTTTATGTGTATTTATGTGTGCATAAATGCCGAGCAAAATATTTGCATATGCTGCAAAGCTGACATGGCTTTCTTGAACCCCCTGAATCCCCAATCTGAAAACATTTGCGACATCCTTTTCATCTTTTTCATGTATCGGATCAATTTTGTGTAATTAATTGACTTAATTGTCTTACCACTCTGTTAGATTTAGCAGTAAGATTACAAAAATTGAATCTACAACTTGAATATTTCAACAGGAAGAGCCATCTGCTGTGATTGCACACATCATGTGGATCCAGACACACATCTGATCTTTAACCTCCTTTGATCAGCAGTTTTGGCAAGGCAATCCATCATGGTGCTCTTACTGTCAGAAGAGGTGCCTGGCTGCAGCTGTGTGTCACTGGCTAAGAGGGGCTGCTTAAAGGCAATCATGTCAACCTCCACGCGACTGCTCAGACTCCCAGACTGAAGGTGGAATTGACAGGGCCAGAAGAGTCAGCTGAAGACACTGGAGGGCTGTGTCTGGCTGCTCTGTAGCCATGAAATGATTTTATCCTTTAAACAACTTGACTGAATAGAATCAGAAATGCATGAAACTGTACAAATAAAAGGCCACAAGTGAAGTTCAAACAGGAGTTTTTTTTTTTTTTTGTGTCCATAAATTATCTAAATAGATAAGCAGAAGTGATCTAAAGCTGCTCTGTTTAACATGACTAAAAAGCAGGATATGAAATCTTTTAAGTCTGACCTCCAAAGCATGTGGCTGCTCTGGGAAAGACAGCTTTAAAGGGAGTATCCCACTGAGCCGTGACTTTACCATAAAGTTTTGATTAAAAGCTCTATGAAAGCTTTATTGTTTTTCAGTTCATCTCCGGGAAGGTTTCAGGGTGAGGTGACCTTAAACTAAAGAACAAACCCTGAAAAAAGGCTTTTATTCTGAAGAAATATATGACTAGTAATTAAATTCATTTCACTGTATTCTATTTTTATTATAATATTTCTCTATGTTAAATTAATACTTATATTGTATGAATTAATATTTAGTATTTTTTAGATTTTTTTCTATTTTCTTAGTTTAAGTTTTAAAAGTTTTTATTTTTATAATTAGATTAAAATTTTACCCTGGTTATTGTTTGATTGTGTTAGGTTTTTAATTGTATTGTTTCTTTTCATATAAAAAGTTGGATTTTTTTTTAAAGTTCACATCGATGTTACAAAAGACACAAATTCAAAATGCCACTTGTCAGGTATCTACGTTCTTGTGTAAATAAGGCAAACGAGTGGGCGATATTCCAGCTTCACTGTCAATGACTTTTTGACAGGGAAACAAATAGTGAATTCCACATCGCTACCACACAGGCGCTGAGTGAATTAACGGCAAAAAACGGGCCTGACTTTCAGACAAAGAGGCTGAGTGACGGGTTGCTGACTGCAGCTCAGAGTGTGCAATAACATGATGTGAAAGGACGTTGTCAGGAGCCGCGGAGACGAGCCAAGATTGTACATAGTGACAGAAAACAGAGATGAGGACAGAGATACTGGTGCCATATTAGTGGCCAGCATATTCAAACACCATTCTTGAGTCTAAGCAAACTTGACATCACCTCCAATGGCTTCAAAGTGTTCACTCCCTTCCACCCCCCCCCTCTCTGTCTGCAGCCAGCTCTTCCTTCTGATGTGTCCACACTCTTCTATCTCTTCTACAGAGAGTCACCAGCAGGCCTGCTCTGACAGGACAGGAGGATGGGGGGCGCTGCAGCCTGCGGTTACCCTCAGTCAATCTCCATTTGGTCACTGCGCTGGGAAGTGTGCTCATTTTTTCCGATATCTGCGCTACTTGAGGTGATCTGAACACTGAAGTGTGATGAGCTGTCACCTTGCATAAGAGTCTGCACCAGTAGCTCTTGATATGCTTCGGGGGGTTGTTGGTGATAAAGATCTCTTGGTTGTGATAGGCTGCAAGGACATAAGGGACCCTATAAAGGAAATTGGGGATGTCTGCTTGTGGACAAGAGGTCGGCAGGAAAGGAGGATCACTAGACCTCATGCATCACCAATAAACAAGCAAAACATGTGGGAGTTGCTATAAATTGCAGGAAGATGCAACAGTGGTTGACAAGATAAGGGCAGCTGGTGAAGCTGTGAATTCTGGCATTTGTTGTAGTTTTGTGCTCTTACTGGAAGAGATGCTGTAAGCCTGCCCAGAGGCACTGGTGGACACCAGTGTTTGCACTCCACAGGCCATTAACAGTTCACAACATCTTCTCCATCAGGGCAGCAGCTGGACAGACAGCAGCATGCAGCAGTGGTGTGGGATGTGACCAGCACACACACTAAAAAACATAGCCAGAGGCAGGGAGGCTGGAATACGCTCCGAGTGAAGCTGCCAGCTGTGTGGCTGCGTGTGATAAAGTGCAGCTCAGCATAAACACACACTCAGGGGCTCCCTGCACAGCTGGCGACTGTAGTTTACAGCGCCGAAAGATGGAGTGCAGGAAAGGGATAGTGGGAGGAAGAGACAGATGAGTGGATTGCAGATTTACAGATCATGTCTGAGGTGAAGAGGGAGATCAGGGGAAAAAAAAATCATGAGCGTAAGATAGATGGGTTGAGGGAGGTGAAATCATGTTGCTTGCACTTGTTGGAAACTAATCTACTGGCAAATAAAAGATGGAAACAATTTAAACAGTAATGTTTAGAGTGTTTATTGGATAAAAAGGGCCAACTTTGGGTTTAGTGAATAATGTTTCACATTCAAATAGGAGTCTGATTCTGAAATTTGAATCATTGGACACATGCACAGGTGGAAGAGATTATTCATCTCCTGAGAGGAAACGTCGCAGATATCAAAGCACGCCCGGCCAATGTGTTGGGATTAAAATGTCAGTAACTGCAAACACATTTATAATGAGATCAGCTTTTTGCCTTTTAGAGTCATTATTGTGACAAGAAGCCAAATGATGGGAGGTAATGACCTGAGGCTGTTTGCTATGCTGATCGGTGCTTCAACAATCAACAAGGATTATAAGTGTGTAAAAACCTTCTTATGGACATTTATCTTCTTCTAATCTCTGTATTAGGATTAAACCGAATTATGTCACAATAGAGTTAATTTGGCTAATGTTATTTGTTTAGAATATTTTACTCTTATAAAAAGCTAAACATAGATATTTACATGATATTTCTTGGGGGTGCACCGATATTAATACTGGTATCAGGTATCGGGGCCGATACCCTTCTAATGTACTCGTATCGGTATCATGAACTGATACTTAAAATGTGGAAAATTTCACAGAAAATGTTGAAATTTTAGTTTTGTGGTTTTTGTTAATATGTTATTTTTTATCAAATTCATTTGTTGTAACAAGCAGAGAAGAAAATAAAACCTGTCTTCCAATTCATTGTATTTTTGTGAGGTAGAAGTATCAGCATTGGTACTCGGTATCAGCAAGTACTCAGATCCAAGTATCGGTTTGAAAAGTGACATCGTTGCATCCCTAATATTTTTATTTTACTTTGTACAATAAACAGTAAAATATTGATTTAAATGGAATGATATGATTTATACACAGAAAAACACAGTTTACATACCGAATGTCATTTAAATGTTATCAGGGTATTTAAAACTAAATGAAATGTTACTCTGTCCTAGTCAGCATTCCAGAACAGCCCATAATTCATCATTTGTTACATGTCGTCACCCAAAACAACGGCTACAAGATGAATGGGGTTGTAGTTTAGATGATAAAACATTCATTTCCACTGTTGTTTTCCTGATATCTCTCTGATCCCAAAGGAAACAAGCAGCCGCAGCTGATAAAAATTTTGCAGACATTTATTTTTCACTTCTCGTGATTTAGCGTGACTGTGCTTGTCACCGTGATTTAGAGCAGGGCCTGTAGTGTGCATTCTGTTTTATTGTGACCAAACAAGTTCAGCGCCTGCATGTGCTCAACTTCAGCGTTATTGATTAAAGTTTTAAATGGTTTCCATATTACCCAGGGACTGCTGGAAGATTAATTTGCGTCACTGTTCATCTGTGATTCATTAGCCGTTTCGACAGCTCAACCACAAGGACTCCGTCTTGAGAGAAAAAGGCCATTTTTCACACAGTGGAAATACAGTACGAAGACCAACTAAATGATACTAACAGTCACATTCGATATGAGTTAATGTTGAACGCAGGCTTCATGTTGAGAGGATTGAGTACGAGGGTGGTAAGCTTATGGGAGAAGTTTGTAACAAAAGATTTGCAATGACATTTAACAGCATAAAACTTTCCAGTAAGAGGTGAATCTCACTACATGTGTTTGCAATGATTTAAGGCTTGATAAATTATTTTTGTATGATAATATGAAAAGTGGTTCTGTATTTGACAAATTTTTTGAAGATTTATGTGATCATCAATTTCCCCTCTTAGTGAATTTCTTCACATGGATTAAACTAAATCATGACTTTCATTTAACTTCTTCCCAACACACACATGTTCGTACCATAGACGAGATTTAACAGGATAAAGAACTGTGATTAAGAATTGAAAGTTGAAATAAGACAAGCACCCTCTGGTGGCTGGTTGCAGTAAAGGTTTTCAGTTCTGCCCCTATCGGTTAAAAACACACTCTGTTGAAAATCGTGTATTTCGTGTTGTTCACATGTTCCCGGGACATTTTTCTAATACTTTTTCCATTAAAAACGTTTTTTCTGAGGTTTCTGTTGAATATTTTAGCTCCACAGGTGTTCTTATCTTTATAGTGGGTGTGAAAACAGGTCAACAACTTCTCTTTCAGTTTTTATCTCTCAAACTACGGTGACAATAACACTCGAGTTCTCCCGAGTTCGAACGGCCTGTATTTGTTACGTCACAACTCTTTTGTTCATTAGTATTCATCAGCTCGCTCAGTTGAGACCACGCCTAGCATGCTGCTAGCTAAAAGCTATTAGCATAAGCACGTATCAAACTAGAAGAGATTCGATGTGCTGTTGCCATGCGCAGCGGGGAAGGAAACAGGAAACCGTGCTCTCATTGGCTAGTTTGTTAGTCAATCTGAGTCCAGCAAATTCGCATAATGAACATCAATTAAATTTTAGGTATAAAATGTTTCATATTACAGATTAATACTTCAGAAATAACCACAAAGTCATGAAATTTAAGCTTGAAATTGCATTTCTGAGTATTTCTGCATTAAAATTGCCGTGACTGGGTTTGTGATGTAGAAAATCCACTGGGCGGGCCACAAGCTCCTGCTCCGAGCTAGCATAAACAGAGATCTCTCAGTAACGGGAAGGGGCGGGGGGATCCTCTGTGCCAACACTTCCACCCACAGCGCAAAGGCAAATTACTAATGAGCTACTGCATGAATGCGAAACTACGTCCTAGAAAACGGCTCAGGTTTTGTAATTTTAGCTAAAAACGCGATAATCGCAATTTAAAGACCACTGAGAACGTTTTAAAATGGCTCATAAGATGATCGGAGTGGGTCTTTAAACACACAGAACCTTTTGATAAAAAACAAAAATAAACCTTAGAAAAAGTTTTCCTTGGTGTTCACCTCTGTTGACACACATACTGCAGTTCTTATATGATGCTGATGATCAAATATTTATTATGTTTATCATAAGTTACTTGGTGTGTGTAGGTGAGTAAACAGAACCTTCAGCCTCATCTCTCCAGTGAAAATCACAAAATCACTTCCTCAGCTGTGATAACCTCATTTTGCCACAGCTAAGAAAAGAACTTCTGTCCTCTTCATCAGGTTAGGTGTTCTTGTTTTCCCTGTCGAACTGCACTAACCCATTACTTTTCACACACGCAAGATCAGCATGAACCTGAACTTAATAGTTGTATACCGTATGTAAAAAGACACAGCTCTTCTTCAATAACCTCTCCACATGTCAACTCCAGGTTACGTCCCTCAAACAGCTGCAGCCTCTCCTTCAACTCTCCCCTCCTATCCTCACTGTCTTTGTGGACCTGGGAAAAGAAGCTCTTCATTATGTATGAAAACTGTATTGATATCTTTCACTTTCCTTTGTGTCTCTCAACACAAAGATGTCTTTTTGATAATGTTTTTGGCAGTAAAAAAATCTTTGATTGTTACATCACAACTTTTAAAAGCTGCACTGTTTTGAAACAAATTCACAGCAAACTATCAAAGTTAGCATGATACAGTATATACAACATGCTACAGTCATGCAAATCAGCTAATTAAGTAGCTAACAGTCTGCCAGGCTCCAAATATTACTTAACATACATCAGAGTGGTAAAAAAAATAATTTTCCACATTAAAAGCACGTTTACTTCAGAATTATATTTTGCTGGTGTATCTTATATAATAACAATTATGTAAAAACGTAACAGTATATCTTTTTGGATACTTAATACTTACAATTTTAACCATTTGATCTTTTAAATATCAGTAGCATGAAAAAAATTACAATCAGTGTCATAGTGAATTTAATTTCTGATATTAATAAATATTAAATCTCCAAACTAGAATGTTGTCATTCTAATAATATGTAATATAACATAAGTAGTAGCAGAAGTTGTGATATGTTATATATTTTTGTAGTGATACAGTGAAGCTGTGGCATCTTGGCTCAAGGTTATCGTGCTGTCCGAATCTTACACAGCCTCATGCCTTGAGCAAAGTTCAAGCTTTAGCTTTGATTCAATGCATGACTTGTGTTCTGGAAAAATGCTGTTTATCTAAGACTAAAGCAGAAATATGACTGTGAAAATGAACAGTGAGCTGCCTGTGTACGAAGGCGAGTTGTGTCCCGAGGCTTTGGGTCAGCAGTCAATTAAATTATCACGCCAAAATGAAAGACTTATGAGAAAAAAATCCCCTTATTGAATAATGGCTGTCACACATTCTGTATCGCCCATGATGTTTTGTGAAAAAAAGGTTGTAGCAATGGGATTAGGGCTTCATCCTCAGCTTGTGCCCAGTCTAAAATGACTATCCTCTTATCTCAAGGCAACAGAGCTGCATTATGTTATGTAGTGACTTCGTCAAGATAGAAGGAATGTCATTGAAATTAATTTAATCTTCCTTAAATTAGCCTCAGACTATGATCTCAACCCTAGTCAGAATTTATGTCCTCCAGAATTCAATTTCCTCTACAGTGTGATATGCTTTTATCAGTTGGTAACTATTCGGTGGCCTCCAATAATGAGAGCTGTCACAGAGACCAAAGGCAGATAGTGTTTGATGGCAACCGTCTTGTGACCACTGGAACTGTCGCCCACATCTACCAGGGATTACACAGAAAAGATCTGGAAGTTCCCAGACTCGACAGCAATCCTTCAGTAAGGAACTGTGATTTTAGAATTAAAAGATGATACTAACTTGAATACATTTAAATCTAATTATAGATCATTACACCACAGAAGTATATCATGATTAACGGAGGTTGTTGAACTGAAAGAAAATCCATCTGATGTTGAATATTTTCAAAATTATACAGGCAAAAATTCCCGTCACTCACAAGAGTTAAATCTATTAAATGATAAATTTGTATTGACTCTAATACATATAGAATTTTTACTTGGTACATAATCCTCCCACCAAAAGCAGTGAAGGTATTTGTAAGTGAAGGTATTTTTGGGTGATGCATACTAAATGACGTTTGTGTTAAATAAGTTGCATATTAGTTGATTTAGCTGTTCAGTGCTTGGAGCATCTTGGCTTAGCTGTTTTTGTTTTTTTCAGCTTCCGACCCACAAGAAAGAACCCGAACTATTCCGAGTACAAAAAAACCAAAGGCTTGACGAAAACACAAACCACATGCACAGCTGTCGTTATACTATTTACATCAATTGTCAATAACTTTAGTCTCTTGTAAAAATGATGCAAAATATGCTAGCGATCTTTCTAAAATTTGATTAATGGAGAAATTCTCAAGGTCATTTATGAGTTTTTTCACAAGCTGCAGCGGGATCCCACCCTTACCCCTCATTTACACTGGACGCATCAGCAGTGCGAAGCGTTTTGCTCGTGAAATCAGCCACGCGTCCCTTCCCGCCGGGAGGGTTTTAGATGTGCATCACCTGCGTAAAGCGTTCCATCCAGCTGGTCTTGGGAGATCGCGAAATCACAGGAGAAATCGCTCGTGATTTCGTGAGTACACACAACAACAAACAGGGAGAAAGATGACAACATGTATCCAGAAGGTATGTGGTTTCTTTTCACATCACCTACGGACTTCAAACCTGTTACAGGTCATGTATTTTTTCGTAGTCTCGCAAATGGAAATCTGCATGTGTACTTTATTTTGAAACTTCCAGGTATTTTACTTTTCACGAAGTCCTGATTTCCTGTGTGGTCCGAACTAAACTGCTTAGCGTGACACATTTTAGAAACGTAAGCGTAAAAAATACTGCGTTAAAAAAACTGCAGCTTAAAGGTCATGCCACTACACTTCCGAGACCCGTCACGCGTCCGATTCGTGTTACTTCATGCCCAGTTGAATTGTTCACATTAACTTTGATGCTTCACTTACACATCTGTTACACGTCCGGTGTAAAGGAGCGGTTAGAATGTTAACGTTAGGTAGTGCAACAAATATTATGACTATAGCAGCCAAGAACTGTGCATGATAGTCCCAGTGTGTTACACTGAAGGCCTTACAATGAGTACACTCTGAAAAAGAAAAGGAACAATAATTACAGACTTTTATATAATATGAAGGAACAATTTGCTTGACTATACGTTTCTTCCATTTGAAAAATAACTAAGAATGTCACTTCCTGCCTCAGATGTTCAGTGCCCACCCAGCTTCTTGGTCCCCATTATTACTTTCATCTCGTCACAGCCCCTGATGCCTAATAAATTGATACCTGGGGGTCCTGTCTCTGTCTCTAAACTGTAACTTGATGTGGCAAGGGGACAGAAAACAGGGAAGAGGGGGGACAGAAATAAAAGAACAAGGGATCAAAATAACTGTGCCTGGCTCGCTGAGTGGAGTGGGGCCCATCAACACTAATAACCGTTAGCCGTGAACACGCATGTCAAAGTGAGACAAGTGTCATATCACTCAGCCCATTGCTTCATTTGACTGGAGCACATCAATCAATCAGGGAAATCTGTGCAGACGTGCAGAGATCGGCCTCACCTCTGGCTCCCTCATTACACTGCGTCAGTGTTCACAAAACCTCAGCCTGTCAGGAGATCAGAACCCTGTACCATTAAAAGAGTCTCTCATGTTCAGGTGTTTCTATCAAACATGGGATGTAAACACTCAGGAGAGTTGCAGCAGTTGCAGCAGTTCATGGGAAACTGACAGATATTAAACACTTGTTTATGCATCTGTTTAAGCTGGAGGTGAATCCTCTGTGTGACAATAACACGCCAGTATGACATTAAAAGCTTTTATGCTTGCATGAAATCACTGTCATTATTTTTCTTTTGTATGAGGCATTTACAAAATTGTAAATATTTCACAACTATTATGTGAGTTTGGCATTAAAGAGGCCATTTCATAAAAATTTCAGGACTTTGTGGTTATTTCTTGAGTATTAACCAGTAATATGAAACATTTTATATCTAAAAAACGTTAGGAAACACTGATTAACAGACCTTTCAATCTGTCTGCGTTAAAAATCGGGTGGTTCCGGCTCCTTCCGTCAGGCTGCTTCGGCTGCTTCATCAGCAGCTCGTTCATATTTATTGTTCGAATTTGCTGGACTCTGATTGGCTAACAAACTAGCCTATGAGAGCAAGGTATACTGTTTCCTGCCCCGCTGTGCATGGCAACATCAGACGTCGTGTTTTCCTGTTTGCTACAAAATGCTACAGCTTTTAGCCAGCAGCCTGCTAGGTGTGGTTTTAACTCAGGGAGCTGCCGAATACTAACGAACAAAGACGTTGTGACAAAACAGATACAGACTGTTCAAACTCGGGAGAACTCAGGTGTTATCACCTCCTGCGTAGTTTGAGAGATTAAAATTGAAAGAGAAGTTGTTGACCTGTTTTCACACCCACTATGAAGGTAAGAACACCTGTGGAGCTAAAATATTCAACAGAAACCTCAGAAAAACTGTTTTTAATGGAAGGGACTCTTTAAGGTTACAGGTTACATTTGTTTGACTGAATAACAAAGTAACACATTCTTTAGTGTTAGCAAAAAAAAAAATCTCATGAATCAATGAATTCAGAAAACTCTCAAAGTTTTCATCTATAACTAATAACCGTTTGGGGTCAACCCAATTTAAGATGGCTGCCAAAGCCAATTGTAGCCAGTCTTTACCAACACAGAAATGACTAAACCTTAACAGAGTCAAAATTCTACCTGTCCACAAATTAAATGACCATACAGGTCGATTGTGACAGCTCCAAAAAACAACCTGGGAGAGCGTTTTCTTGGGTCCAGCAGAGACTAGCTACCAACAACGCATGCACGTAATTTAACCAGAGGAGCCAAATACGCATGCGCATGTTCAGCCGAAGAAAACCCAAATTGTGCAGGAATATGTCTCATGATAATATAACTGTTAACCCTAAAATGTAAACATATGCATGCACATACTGTAAAGCTGAGTATTTTGTCGTCTGGTCACATTAGTAAGCGGAAGGGTTAAGGTTGCCGATAGGTGTCGCATCGGAATATAGGATCGTTTTTACAGACTGTAAAATCAACCAATGGGGTCGTATTTCACTGGAGGTCGGCCTCTTGTTGTAGCTGAGACTCATTCACAACACAAACTCAGATTTTGTGATTTTGATGTTTAGATCAAAAGTCTTGACCAAAACAGCTCAAATGCCAACATTTTTTAATAAAGAAGGTGGGCAACATGCATTGATTTTTGGTTTATAAATTGTGTCCAATGATGCTCTTTTACTTGCAATGTAAAAATCTAGATTTATTGCTACATCCTCAATCAACAGTATCTCTTGTGAAAATGAGAACTCATCAAGCAGTGGGTTTTAATGAAGGATTAAAATATATTTACTAAAGCCTATACTGTTCTCTCTGACCACCATGCTGCACCCAGCTGTATATACAACTGCGACAGGTAGAATAATAAAGGTTATACATCACTGCACCTAAGAGCCTAATCATCTAAATCTTCCCCTGCTACCACCTCCCAGACTCCATTACTTTATTGACACACAATTTTCAGGAGGAGAGAGTTATTGCACGTGTAAGGTCACTTGGTTATGAAGACGTATTATCATATTATCTGCATGAGGTTTGTAGGGCTCAGGCCTGACAAAGCTAATTATAATTGGACATGATACAGAGCTCGGAGTGTATTACGTGCTTGGCTGCATGACAAAGTCACAACTGAGATATGAGAGGAGAGAAGAGTGGAACATGAGCTGAAACTCAATGCGAAGCTGTACAATAACAGCAGCTCTGATGATAATTTATGGATACATCCACTAAAAGCACCAGGACAAACACATTTCTGTGTGTTCAGGAGAGTCAGGATGGAAAGAACCAGTTGTTCAGATACAAATTTCTTATGCACGCGGACTTGAAACGGCGATAATGGCCAAATGTCACATTTTGTTAGTGACAAAAAAACTTTTTTTCACTTCTAAATTTATTTCAGTATCACTTAACATCTGCTTCTGCTTGTCTTTTCAAATGCTGCGGCACGACAACAGCCTCACTCAAACTGGAAACAGCAACAGAAAAAAGATCAAATAAAAGCCAGCAAAAAATACTAAACATATATAGTGTTACAGCTTCCATCCAGCAGCTTTACAGTAACATTACTGGCTCTGTGATCAGAGCTACATTTGAATGTTTAGTGAAAAGGCGATCTTTAGCTTTAGTTTTGTAGAGTAGGTGCACAGTTTTATCTACTTATGCTCAATAATTTCTAACTTCAAAGGGCTACTAATTTAACGTGCTCACGCTTTCCCATGCAAATTATTTTTTAAACTGCTCTTTTCCATGACCACAATAAAAGCCCTTCCTTAACGACCCTCTGGTTTAACGTATAACTACTAGAACAATAAAAATAATTCATTAAAAAAGCTGATCAGGTTATTTTAGGGCTAGATTTCTTTTCTCTTTTTATTTCACATGTTAAAACTTTCAATCTTACAATTCATAAAATAATCAGATTAACTTAAAAAAAATATTGTATCACAGCTAATAATTTGTTTGTTTTTGAGAATGAAGTGTCACTAGGTTGAATTAGCTGGAGGATACGTGTTATTTGCACCTGCATGTGCTCAGTGCCAGAGAAGAAGAGACTCTGTGCCAGTTTTTGTCTCAGATCACAACATCATATTTATGTTTGGCACAACAGATTGAGACCAGATTTAATATATTGTAGGAGTAAATAATTTTTTCTAGACAAAATAACAACTCTGAGACACTTGGGAGGACAAGTCTCAAGTCATTTGATGAATTCAACTGTGTCTGCACTGAGAAAATAAGCCAAAATTCTCTGTATTATAATAGTAAGAAAAGTGAAAACAGCAAACATCTTAACATTTTTTTATTTTTTAATAATTATTTGTATTTGAACTTTCCATTTGATTCTATTCCTTAAAAGTCTGTCTTTTAGTAAACAAACAGTTTTAGAATGAAGGTGACCAAATGCTGTTTAACACCAACCATCTTTTAAATCAGGAAGTCAACCAGTAAACAAAACATAATAATCATCTTTGTACACCATCAGTGCAGTTTATCTTTTGAAACACACTCCTAACTCTTCCTGTCAAAATGCTCCTAACATCTGGAAGTTGAGATGCCAGTAAATCTCTCTGATAAAAACGATGTGGCTTCAGAAATCGGAGGAAAATAATGAGCTGTGCAACATCTTGGCACAACTAAAAACGCACTTGAAACACAAGACTACATCTTAGATGTTCAACGCTGGGACCACAAATCATCAGGGCTCGGAGTATTAGGAATTTATTTCAAAGCACATTGTGTTACAAACACACACACACAACTGCAGCTGTGTATCTTTACAGAAACAGACAAATGACTGATTAATGGATCTAGGTGGACTGATTTGCCCTAAAACATGACGTTGACTAATGTCCATTGTTACATTTTTCTCTGTATATAATTTTGATTTTTCCTTCATTCACGGCCCAAACTGTGACAGAAATGAAACTCCAGATCATTTTTCAAACTGGAAAATTATCAGTATACCTGAATTTAATCAATACTAAACAGAAAACATCCATCTGCTTGATAAACCTCTAAACATTTTAGTCATACTATTTAAACATCAGGTTTTAGCTTTGGATAATGATTTCTAATTAACTGCATTTATGCAAAGTTTTTCTGTCCTCCCCCAGCCAATCAGCATCATCACATGAAACTCACCAAGACGGGCCATTTTTCATGATTTGTCTTCCATTGGAAAACACCAGTATTTTAATTAGAGGGTCTCTAAGTCCAGATGCCTACCTATTTTTGTTTAAACGATTACTGATGACAAAGCCACAAGCACAGCAGTCCAACATCAATGAGAGCAAGCTGGTCACAAAGTGGGACTTCTCCTGAGAAGCTGTTTGGCAGTGCTAAAAAAATCAGATCTTTTTAAAGAAAATGAGTTATTTAACAGACATGCATGTGTAGAATTAGATTAGCTGAATGAGAATATGATAAAAGGTCAGATGAATGTGGAGATAATGAGTAGCGCTAATAAACAATCCAGCAGGTGGCATGAGACTCTTGTCCAACTCCTTTTGCTTCAACTACAAATTAACTATGACCCGAACTTAATTTATATATTTCAGTGGTGATGATTGATTTTAAATTCTAATAATTTTAAACACTGAAAATGCAGCGTTTACTTGTTTTTAAGTCAGTTTATGAAAACAATCCACAGTTCTTTTAAGTCCTTTGTGATTTCACATTACCACATTAAGGGCGCTGACGTCAAAAGAATGTCAAAAAATGTTTGCACTACTTATTTCAATATCCTCTTTGCACAGGCCTTTCATTTCCTTAGGTATGCTGTTAAAAGTCAGCTCCAGCCTGCCCTGACTAATTTCCTCTCAGCCTCACAGATCACAGGCCTTTTCCACCCGCTGCTACCTTTGCTCCCTCAAAGACCCTCGTAATCCTGCTGCTTGTCTACAATTAATCTTCCTAGTTGCCACATTATTAACACAACCACCCACGGCCAGCGGATGCAAATGGAAAGCCAGGAATGGGCTTCTCTGTAGTGGAGAGGCAAAAAAAATGTCAATCACTCTGGGGGTTAAAACGCTGCCCACCATCAGCATCAAGGGCTTTTCAGCTTCCTCTTTATTCACTGATCAGACAACATGACCCCTCCCATCAAACCCCCTCTCAACCCTTTTTTTTCCTTCCATCTGCCGTCTATTGGCTGTTTCTTTCTCTAATTTGTTCTATGGTGAACATACCATACTATATATAAACATACTAAATGTGAACATACTATATATAAAAGGGAAAAATATCTAAAACTTTGGATTCTTAGTCTGAATTTAACTCCATTAGATGTTTGACATCTCATTTCATTATTTTTGGTCACAATTTTTAGCATTTTATTTCCTAAATTTATGAAATCCAGCAAGAACAATGTTATTGATAACCTAAATATATTGAAGTTGCCCCAGTGTCTTCAAAATAATAAATATATTGGTCATGATTTAAAAAAAAACTGACCTGAACTGTCTGTTTACTTTTTCAAAATTTTTGTTTAGTAAATTATTGATCAGTTGAAAAATCCTCCACCACGAAGATATTAATTACGTCAACCTTTCCACTGATTTTTGCAGCTCTTTTGAAACAAGAATATTTCAATAACATGTGTTTTATTGCACATTTTATGTTTCATATATGTTGTTCTAACTTGCACTGGCCCTGAAGTGAGATCATGCAAGTGTTTAATAAGTAGACTTTATCTGTCTTGTTGTATTGAATGCATGTGACTGCTGCAGCCATCTACCAGGGTAAGCTCCCAGTCAGCTCTAAGATGTTAGACTCCACTCTAGAAATCAGTCACGATCAAAGCTGTGGCTGTGTGACTAGCTTGGCAGCACTTTAAAAGGAATATGAAATAATGTTCCAATCCAGCAATTCAGAAAAACCAGGGCAAAGAAAAAGAGAGAGCGAAAGAGTTGAATGTGTGAGGTGTTTTCTTTTTTTCTTGGAGAAGTTGGTCACTCTATTGCCTTCAGTGTCATTTGGTGTGAAAGTAATGTCCCTTCTATGGAGATCCAAGCTGTTCCCTCAGTGGTTGAAAAACTATTGTGTATCAGACAAAGAGGCTTGCTTTTCATAGCACCTCCTTGTTTGCATGCATGACCAACACTTTTAAATAAAGCCTTTGGATCAAAATCTCAGAGAAAGCAGCAGACATCTTTGTTCATGGTGAGAAATTACCAGGGATGTTCAAACTGAAACCTGGAACTTCACATCTCCAAACAGGAGCTCTGATTCTAAGTCCCACAGCAAAGCAGCTGCAGAGCTTTGTTCACCAAAGTATTGGAGCATAAAACCCCCTGGAAGAGCCAAAAATTAGAAAGTCAATTAAGTGATTGCCAAATATGAAAGAATGTAAACAAAAACTTGTCTTATGAAAAGTTGCATACTCTCAAAATATGCGCGTTAAAGTTGCTAACTGATGTTAGCAAACACTGTTTGCCAACAGAAATGAGCAAACATGAAATTAGCAAACATGGAAATAGCTACAACTCAATGTTCTACAGATACTGAGTTCAAATTATGATTATTTAGTGGCTTCATGTATTTATTTTTTCCCCCTTGTCATCATAAATTAACAGAAGGGCTAAATGTTTTACTATTTTCCAAATTTCACAATAAAAGCATTTTCATTCAATGATATGCTGGTGAGAATAAACAAAAAAATATTCCGCTGTAACATTTAAAAAAGTATTGTGAATATTTTTGGTGAAACACTCCATGTATCTTCTGTTTGTCCACTTCATAAAAAAAATCCAAGTTTTTTTAGGTAGAAAATACGAACATGTCACTTTTTTCTTCTCATTTGTTAGAAAATATCTTGCCTTCTACCTAAACTCTCATTTCAGTCTAATCTCACAAATTTATCTTTATCTTGCTTTCTTCATGTCATAATGGAAAGAAATATTTCCCTCTCTTCTCACGCACAGAGAATTTCCATCCATGCTCAAAGTTATTATCAGAGGGAATGAAGAAACCATTTTTCTGCAGAGAGAGAAACTCTCACGGTGATATATCAAAGCTTGGATTTGGGGGGATATAGACTGTCAGGAAAATATGTGATGATGCTTTAAACTTTAACAACCTCCAGGGAGAAGGAGAAGACAAAGTGAATAACAAATGTATGTGATTATTTGCAACTAAAATGACCTCAACCAAAAACTACACCTCTGGGATGGAGCAAATAAGGAGGTCTGGAATGATTTACAAATACTTTGTTTAAAGACGCAATGCAATAAATAACATTTTGCTGGTCCTCTTAACACTGAAAAAATTACCTAAGTTCAAAGCCTGGTATCTTAAAATGATTAAGATTCAAAATGTTAACAGTTTGTAAATCCCTATTTTTACTGAAACTTAAACAGAGAATATTTCATTGAAATTTGGAAAGAAGATTTAAGATTAGATCTTTTTGTGATCAAATAATTGATAGCAAAAGTGTGTTTCAGTTTCAAACAAAAGATATAGATAAAGAGATAAAAGTTGATTTTCATTTATTTATGGGTGTTTGGAAAAATGTCATCACTTGGAAAATTTATATTGATAAAAAAAAAAAAAAAAATTTAATTCAAACTGTATTCCAACAAGGACCTTAGCCACTTGACTACAGACAGCTTTACCACTGGGGTCTTTTGATTAATTCAGCTCTATGAAATACTGTCAATGAACTGTGTATATTAATGACAGAATCACATTGTTTTTCAAAGACTTGCCTGTAAAGGAAACTCCAAGAAATGAACAAACAAGCCCCAAAATTACATTACTATTGAAGTAATGACTCATGGGAGTTTTTAAATCTTCCTGATGCAGCTAGCTGTCCTGTAATGCTAACTTGTATGCAAACATAAACTGCAAGTGGAGGATGAATGTTATTTTTGTTTCCGTCCTCCTCCATGGCTGCGCCAAAGAAACACTGTTTTGGTATTATCGCTGTGTCTAAAAAGAGGTGTTCTTGGATGCTGTTTATATAAAGTTACTGTTGAGTTAAGTTGCTATAACCTTAAACCACCACAAGGGGGTGCTGGGTTACTAATTGACAGATGCAGGGTGAAGGTAATGAGACGTACAGAAAAATAATTAACAGACGTTTGCAAGATTTTTACAAATAAAAAGCCACAACATAATGGATCCATTTACAAATAAACATGATATAATTTCTTTAGGAGCTGTTAAATTTGCTTGTAGGGAAGGCCGAGGCCTCTTTATGCCTCATTTTTAGTCTATCACCAAACAATAGAGCAGAAGTTCAATTCTTTCAGCTCCCTTCAGAAACACCTGGTGATTTGCCGCATTTGGATATTTCCTCCATGGAGATGTGACTGAGGACAGAGCAGGCTGTCTGACAAACACAAAGAACAAGCACTTTTCCAGCTGCTGGATTCTCTTGCAAGAGCGATGGGAACACGTGGAGGGTTAGTCAGAGCTGGCTTGCTGTAGATCAGCAACGTGGAGGTCAGCCAAGCACACGTCAAGTGCTTCTTTACAAGCTGCTTTACTCACAGCAGGATTCTTAGTACACTTGTGTTAGTTTGTCTGTAAATACATACATCATATAGAGTTGAAGGTAGCCAATAAGTGCTCTGAAAGGAGGTAAACAGAAAATTAAAAAACTGAGGAAAATGGCAAGCGGAAAATTGTAAAAAGCATTGTGCATAGCAGAGGTAGACTGATGAGTTGGCTGACTAACTAGGCTGATCCTTGCAAAACACATCTATGATCCAGCACAATGCTTTTACATTTGACTCAACATCCTTCCATCAATCGGCTGGCCCCTTCTTTGACTTCTTTGCTCTTCTTGGGACAACATCAGAAGATAAAGAATGTTAAATGGGTATTAAGCTAATTTCTAAAAGAACAATACCATACCTACCAGAGGAAATATCAGCATTTACCTAAATATCTTGATGTGACATTGTTCCCAAAATCTTGTTTAAATAACAACTCACTATAGGACTAAAACAAAATAAGTTAGTCTTACATATCAGCCATCGGTTGTCCAGATTTGTAAAAATCAGCTTTGGAATTGGCCACTGAAAATCATCATTTATTTTGACTCCTAGGATTTTAACATCCCTTATAATAGAGAGAACGCTGCTTTCAATTGGTACAATTTACAACCAGCAACAACTGGAAGGCATCTGCAGTTAAAAAAAATGCATTAAATACAAATCAACATAAAAATGTCAACACTGCCCATACCTCAGTTTCTGTGGTCAACACAAACAACAGGCCTCAGCTTTAAAGCTGACATCACTTTTCACATTCCAGCTGATGAAATCAAATTAAGCTGCTTTGTTAGACCTCCCCCTATGATCCACCAGCATGTATGTCTCACATCAACTGAAAAATCATGAGCAACACAATTTAATTACAACTTTAAAAAAAAAGTGTAAACACCGCTCTCTTTCATCCCTTTATATAAGCGGACATGAAGACAATGTGTTAAGAGGAAATAAATCTGCCATGACAGCCACATCAAAGGGTGCAGCGAGCGGCTTACTGCTACTTAAGGCACAGGAATGCTGTTGCTAAGCATCAGCCCAAAACCTATCAACCCTTTAAGGAGTTCACTATTCTTTCTTTTTTTTTTGGAGGGGGGGTGAACAGGTTACTAGAGGCCAAAAACTACGAAACTACACTCTGACACCAGCCTCTGCTGTCAGTTACCTTCCAGCAAATAAAATATCAGAAGAGGAACTATCTCGCCTAATTTCTTCTGCCATTTCAAAGAGGACATGCTCACTGCTGAATTAGGACATGCACCACTACATAAAGGCTGAGAGTAAGTGCTAGCTGCCACTGTCCTGTGAATAAGTTCAGTTTCTTCATCTTGCCCAGCTGAGGTGCTACATCACTGGCAGCATTTGGGAGCAGCGGGGTGTCATTGGATGGCTTGGTAGGCAGGCTCTCATAATTCTGTCCATCAACCTAATTCATTATTTCAGCAGCTGCAGATTTCTGCTCTGAATTAGAGGAACTGACAGGTTTGAGCTCAGTTCAAAGGGAAAAGCTTTTCAAGTCAGACTTTGCCAAACGATCTTGAGGAGCATATTGAATGCAGCCCGTCATTCACCACCTTTGACAAGTAGTACATTTTCGTGTCAGGGCAAAGAAAATGAGCTGAATGTCTCACTTCTAGGAAATAGACATGATAGGTGACCTCTCACTAACTTGTAATCCACACACGATTAGTCATAACAACAGTGGATAAATCCTCTGAGAGCGCTGAGCCCTCTAAGCATGGCATGGCGCTGCCTGACCAACAAATCCTCCCCCTTTTTTTTTTTTAATCTTATTGTTGAGATGAAAGAAAAATGGTGCGGCAGATTACTGAGAACAATCATGCATTATTAGCAACTTTAAAAAGAGAGAAATACAGGATCTGCTCTGTGAGAAGTCACTCATCACCAATTACATGCAATTCCTGACAGCCGGGAATAATTACCCAATATTACTTAAGACAGAGCCCAGACAGCGTTACAGCTACGTTACTGTAGCTCCTCAACATTAACTCAGGTGTTAATCATATGGACTTCAAATGAAAGCCATGTATGCCTCCTATCTTTGTTATTTTATATTAAAATTAAATTATTTTAATTTGAGCTTACTAAATTTTAATCATTAATTTAACAACAATTCTGTAAAAAAAAAAAAAAGTGATTTTTGTTCATTTATCAGCTTTGAATCAAACAGCCAGTATTGGTGAGATTTGTATGTCAAATAAAAGTCTAAAACACAAACTTCTTGACAAATTACTCTGGTGTGATCCATCATTATATGAACTCAGAGGTTCCTGTTGATCCTTATTCCCTGCAAATATCAAACTAAGAAGTTTGTTACATTTTTATAAAAGATTAAAATATTTACATCTTTTTATTCTTTCCATTACTCCTTTATGCCTTTTATAAACATCCTAATAATATGTTTTTGTGAGTTACTGAAGAGGAAAACAAATGTCGGTATATTTAAGTCTTTGCTTATTTACTGACTTGTTCACATTGCCGTATTTAGTGAGTAAAAGCTTTTACTTTTTTTGTAATCAGCTTTCATTCCAGACCTTTTGATCCTTTGCTTTCCTTTGTGTGGCACACCTCATCACCTTTATTTTCTCTCATAATTGCATGAGAAAGATCTCCCCTTTGATACTGTTTGCATGCCGAATCACTATCAGGGAAAGAGTGTCGAAAAGTGCCATGTGTGCTGTCTGCTCGGAGAGAGGGAAAAAAATAATAAAGGGCTCATACACCTGTGGAAGACAAACAAGGTTTTCAGAGATATGACATATCTATCATCCTGGTGCAGGATATGAACTGTTCTGTCATCTTAATGGTGCATAGTGGAACAGTAGGTGCTGATAGACACGTGTTGCACATGGTGAACTGTCTGGCAGCTGGCGGTCCCAGGTCTACTCCCCCCCACCCCTCCTCCCCACGCTTGGGCCCTTCAAGGCCTCTGTCTCATCTCCTGGCAGTAAAACGCAGACAGAGTCCTCTCCTGCAGGCTCATCAGTGGGACTGCTCAGTGGAGCTAAACATGATGCTCTGTAACCCCCCCCCCATTCTCCTCATCCCCTTTATCCACCAGTCATCCACCACAGCACGAGTGACACGTGAGAATTCCTACTTTTGAATCAACAAAATCATTAGCACTCATTTAAATAGAAAAAAAAGGGAGAATTATAAAACAAGATTGGCGGGTGAAAAAATAAAATATCGAGGCTGAAAGGCTTTTAACCAAAACAGCAAACATTTAAAGAGCATGTTTTGGAAGTCAGTAATCATGGCTCCTGCTGAAGTAATTGTTGACACATTGGAGTTTGTGAATAACCTGCAGCTTTGTTAGTACTGTGCAAATTAAAAGTGTGTATTGCACATTCAGCTTTTAAGCTTTGGTAATTGTTTATATCGCTGCAAGATCTGCACAACTCTTTTATGCGCGTTTGCTTATAAAGATGAAATTTTGCAAACAATTCTTGTGAATAATGTTCTGAAGCAGCTTTGCAAATAAAAGAATGACTGCATGCCATCTACCCACACGGAGAGGCAGCCGCTGCTTAACAGCACAGCAGCGAGATAAGCTGGGTGGATTCTACAGAGAGAATCTGTTATCAGGGATGGTGCTATGCACTGACATTAGGATAAGCATATCTATCAGCACACTGCCAAACATCCCCAAGTGAGCTTGGCGGAGAACAAAGCCCGCATCGTCTCTCGAAGCTAAGGTTACGGGCGGATGATGATGTACTTGTCACTGTGGTGCAAATGATTCACTGCCCGGCCAGCTCCAGGAGAACAAACAGAAACCACACCGAGATATGGATACCATCTGAACAGTTTTAGATATCTGCCTATTCCTCTGCTTGATAGTTACAGCTGACTTGACTGTTAAAAGCTCTGAACCAGGAAACTATATGAACTCACCGGTTAAATATAAAAGACCTGCTGCAGATAAAATGCAAAAACTAGGAAAATAAGAAGGTTGATAATAAAGTCAGTGTTCACACCTGTCTGAGTGATGTCTCCTCAAACACAAAGCAATGCATAGAAGAAAAAAAAAAAAAAGAAAGAAAAAAGTGCCCAGCCTCAAACAGCAAACACGCTATCAATATTTTTTTAGGGTCTATTGAGTCAATAACATCATGTGCAGGCTGTTAGTTGCACTCTGTGTATCTCATTACTGGGGGGCCACAAAAACCCAAAGTGAAACAAAAGCAGGATGAGTAGCGTTTTGGCAGATGCTGCGAGTAAGAGCATATCCCACGTTTTGTTCAAGGCCGTGAGAAAACCAAAACAAGAAGAGCTGGCAGGACAATCTGAATCTGACAAAGTGTTGGAGGATGAGTCAGTGAATGAATCACTCTCAATATCACAGACCAAAGCAGAGCGTTTGAAGAGAAAACCACCGCTCACAGGAAAAAACTAGCATGGCAGTGATGGATTGTGTTTCTCTCTTCGGTCCATTTTAATATCCTGTCCCATTTTTGGACATTACCAATCATTGCCAAATCAAAACAATGACTGAAAACTAACATATACTGTATATTTATGCTCTGATTTAAAGTTGTGCATGAAAATTAAACAGCTGACCCTGTATAAACAAACCCATGTATCATGTCTTTGTCACCTGCCAGCTAGAACCAGATACACAGCCCCGACAACCTCAATAGATTTCTGAGGTTACCACACACACACATGTGGAGTGAAGGTGTGGGTAGACAGAATGGGTGTGGAGTGCTGAGAACCAGACGAGGCAGCTTGTCTTGCTCGCTAAGAGAAACAACCATCAGCGTGATCACTCCACTTCACTCCACATGCTGGAGTCTAAACAAGTCTCTGTTTTTATTTCCACAAAGCCACGTTCTGTCTTTTGTTCTGACGCAGATAAGATGTATAAATTATGAGCAGCTGACAAAGTATACCGTGGCGCCTCGGGCAGCTCATCAGTCATGCTCGGCCTGTCAGCAGGTAACTGATGGGGGCCCTACAGGCACAAAGCCCCCCTTTTTAAAGCAAAGTTGGGAGGGGGGGGGTACAGGAATTAAAGCAGTTTTTAGAGTCCTGAGCACAACAGCTGACTCATATTTAAAAGTCTATTTAAAGGAGTGAGGCAGACATGAAAAACTTCAGAAGTGTTCTGCTCTCTCCTCAGGAGCGTATGTCTTGCTGTTGTGCCCTGTCAGTGTAACACAATGGAAGTCAGACTGAATGGACTGATTGTAGTCACAAAAACAGTCGTCCTGATGGACCACCCAGAAGATGAAGCAGGGTCCCTCGTAAAGAGACAATGATAAACTCCATCTTAATCAAAACATAATCCTCTTGATCCAAGGAGAATTAAACCTAGCTCCCCGATGTAGACCATTTCTGTAATGAGGGTTTCATTACAGTATTAAATGTGTAGAAGAAGAGAATCTTGGGATTTTAATGCACTGTGGGTATATGATAGATAATTTTAATGAGCCTATGTATTGTGCTAAGTATGATAGGTAAGAACTGATAACTCAGCGTGCAGCTCCAGGAAGGGGAATGTACCAACATTGTTCCCATCTGAACCACAGCTCACTTCTCAATTGTTTACCGTCGCCTGTTGTTTTGTAACACTGTCCCAAAATCAAATTTGTCCATTGTGAGGACCAATTAGATGAGATGATTCACTGTTTAAGTAGACTTTCACATAAAAATATGACTGTAAAAGATGAGGAACTGGCTCTGGAGACAAGGGCGGTGAGTTCAGCAGCTTTTATGTTCCCTCATCATATTTCTGCAAACCAATCTCCACAGCTGTCTTTGTGGAAGGACATAAAGTATCACACCTTCCTGTGGGTCAGACAGGGACTTTACAGTATCAAATGATTGGGTGTATAAAACTCACTGAAAAGTGTCTCAATACCAAAGAATGAAAGACACCACTGCTGCTCAGGCGATGTAAAATAACACAGCTTATCTTTGATGCCCTGGAGGAAGACAGACTTGTCCACTGGTTCTAAAAAATCTGACTCTTCTGTACAAGTTATTCAAGATGACTGTAAAAGTTTAAAACATGTCTTTGGCCTGTAGAATTTCAAAGCATTTGCAATAAATTTTGAGCATTAGAAATAAAAAAACAGCAACAAAAGTGAGCAGTTCTAAACAACAAGAACCTTTAGGAAAGGAGACACAAGTTCAGCAACAATGATCAAAAAACATTCACTAGCAAATGACACCAAATTCTCTACATTAACAACAAGACTATATTGTTTTCTTGACTTGCTTCAAACATTTATCAGGGGTCGCTTATTGTTGGAGAAATTATTGTTTATTATAGCAACTTTTTAAACACCATAAAATACTGCATAATAATTAAAGAGATTATGAACAATCTCATAAATCCCAATTTTACTTTTGCAGTAAGCACTTAAAGCAGTTAAACTGCTACTTTTATAACTTCCTGTACTGGGTTAGTTGTGCTAGCTTGTACATTAGCTTGTATGTAAACAGGAGCAACAAGAGAAGATTTGGTTTTAGTTATTTCAGTTTTTAAAATTCTCTGTAAATGCTATCGTGTTTTTTGCCGCCACAACTTTTGAAAAAAAAAAAAAAAAAGATGCTCTTTGAGTTATGTAAAGTTACTTTTGAATTCATTCATTATTGTTCACAATTTTTTAAAATGCCCAAATTTTACCATCATAACAACCGTTATATAAAATATGGTTTCACAACAGCATTAGAGGTTAGCATCTCAGACTTATCCTTTTGAGAAATCTTTAAAGACGACTTCTAGCTGGTAACACAACAATAGCAAGTGTTACTGTGTATTATGCAAATAATCGGTTATCCATGTAACATACATGGTAAGAATATATCAGTTTGATCTGCAACCCTTAGGCCACTCATGATTTATTACTCTGGAACACAACTTATCTACTGAGTTTGTGTCTGTATCCTCCAGATGTTAAAGTTTTAATGTATTTCTCATTAGAACAATCACAGTACGGCCATTTGTAGGTTTGTGTAACTGATGACACTGAGACAAAAGTACAACTAAAAGAGAAAAACACACTTAAACTCTGATAATAAGAAGTCTAAAGAAGTGTTTTTGCCATAAATTCAGAAAAAACCATGAAGTCATTCATATCAGTTCCTTACAAAGGGGGAAAAGTAATAATAACATAAGACATGAGCTGAGACATCATTATTATTCAAACTTATTTTACAACATTTCTACATTTGAGTCCTATTATTCTACTCCAACACAAAGACTGACTTTTTGGGAACAATTCAATAAATATATCTTGACATATATATACATATATAAATATATATGTATATATATATATATAAATGAGATTTTAGGGACATTAACCATCCATTCTATATACATTTTACTGAGTGTTTGCAGAGAAAAAGAGAGAGTGAAATGAGGACAAAGTGGAACCACTGTGGAACAAAAAGCGAAAGCAAACAAGCTTGTGTGAATTTGCACAAAAGCACCCACTCTATTCATATCCAGCCCAAAAGAGTTGTCTCAAAAACAACAATGGTGGGTAACATGATCTTTCATTACACATTGTGTAAACAGTGTAACCTATCAGGGCTGTCAGTCAAGATGATTGATTGTGGGCTGTCACAGGAGAAGAGTGACATGTCAAGAAAAAAGAAAAAGTTTTTTCCCCTAACAAAGCCCAGAGCATTCAGGCTGCCACAGAAAGTGGTGATTAATGTGTTCTTGCTGGGTAATCCCACACCCCTGGCTAATGAAGGAGGAATCTATCATCCGTGCTGCGGTGGCAGATGTCACGAGGACAGCAATCCAAGTGCATGGGAACAATTTACTTTCTTTTCTCTAATTGTTTCTGAAATGTGTGACAAGTTTGGAGAAAAACACTCGAGTCGACAGTTCCTGGGGGCAGATGCAACAACAACGTAGCCACTTTGCTATACAATCAAACTATTCCTCTGCTTTAAAGCATCACATAGCATACGAGAAACGGGAATCCAAAAGCAACCATTAGGACATTTTTCATGGTGACATTCTTGCTGTATGCTGCTTTAAAAAGTTTAAGAGGCTGTCAAAGAAAAATCAGCAAAAATAAACAACATGTATATTGTATAAACTAGCGGTGTAGTCCCTATGCAATAACAAAAAAAGGACGCAGAGAGTTATAAACAACTCATCTGTGATCCATTAGGCTGACTACACCCCATAATCAAGCGCAAAGCAAAGAAATTAAGAGGCAATTAGAGAAAAGAGTTAAAGCTGAGGGATCATGATTCAAGTCCCCGAAGACTGTGTCTTACAGCTAGCTGTAACCAGAGCAAAAACAGCTTTGGGTGTACAGTTGTTTACAAAGCTGCTGTTTCCAGTGGGCATGTTACTTTTAAGATATTTTAAAGTGGAAAAGGAAAAAAAAATTTCAGCATCTCTTCATGTTACTTTATTACAGTCACTGAAAGTAATGCTGGATTGGGATGAAGACGGAGCAACTTTTATGTTCAGAACTTAAACTTCTAATTAGCGCAGAAGAGGCAAAGCAGCAAAGTCCAAATGTGTTGCAGCTGTCTGTCCTCACATCATTTAATTTGATCTGGTTTCATGCCTGTTCGCATTACAGGCCTGATAAAACAGCAACACTCTGGAACATCTGCTCGTTCGGGAAGCCTGTTGATTATTCATTCAGCTGGGGGTCAGATGGCACTCGGCTCATGCAGCTTCACAACTGAGCTAATAAATCAATTTCTGGAGCAATTATGAACAATTGTGTGCGCTTTAAACTTAACAATCAGCTTCATGAGGTGCAGTTTTGCGTGAATTATGTGAGCAAGTTGAGTCATTGCGCTAATTGTGCTCGTTTTCATGAATAGTGACCCAGCTGTGACCCCTGCACAAACTGTACGCCCTTTCCTGTTTCACTGTAGATTGTGGAGATGGTGAGATTACAGACTCAGAGTGCAGTGCAAGTCTAAGACCAGACACTTCTGTGAAAAAAAAGAAAAGAAAATAATTTTTCACCAGCAGTTTGTATCAGTATACAAACAGTAAATGAACATAGTTTTATAAACTCAGTAATCTGTAACTGTCTGAAACAGCAGTTATTACAGCTTAAATCATTATTTACAGTCTAAGTATAAAGTCTTGTAAAGTGCTGCATTAAACAGGGTTGTGTGAGTGTTGTTTTCTAGCAACTTAACACATAAAAAAACATGTTAAAACGTTCTAAAGTTTTAAGTGCTGACCTTTTACTCTGACATATCATCAGTGAGTTCAGATAACATTGAAGAACCTGATTAGATCAATGCTTTAATCTTCACCTGAAAGGGGTTTTAATGTTATGGCTGCTGTTTCTGAAATGGACCAGTTTAGTGCGTTTTGCCATCAGTAAGTTTGAAAGAGGCCATTTCACACAAATTTTAGGACTTTGTGGTTATTTTATTTTGTTATTATTATTTATTTTATTTTAAGTATTAACCAGTAATATGAAACATTCTATATCTAAAAAACATCAGGAAACACTGATTAACAGACCTTTAAATCCATCTGCTTGAAGATTCGTCTGGCTTTGGCTGCAACTCATTAATATTTGCATTTGCTGGACTCTGATTGGCTAACAAACTAGCCTATGAGAGCAAGGCATTCTGTTTCCTGCCCTGCTGCACATGGCAACAGCACACGTAGTCTCTTCCGGTTTGCTACGTCTTATGCTAACAGCTTTTAGCAGCAGAATGCTAGGCGTGGTTTCAACTGCGGGAGCTGCTAACAAACAAAGGAGTTGTGA
Organism: Pachypanchax playfairii; assembly: GCA_006937955.1. Classification (NCBI taxonomy): domain Eukaryota; kingdom Metazoa; phylum Chordata; class Actinopteri; order Cyprinodontiformes; family Aplocheilidae; genus Pachypanchax; species Pachypanchax playfairii. The sequence continues at coordinate 745,922 of SSNP01000146.1, read as the reverse complement.
TGAAACAGATACAGGCTGTTCGGACTCGGGAGAACTCGGGTGTTATTACCACCTGCGTAGTTTGAGAGATAAAAATTGAAAGAGAAGTTGTTGACCTGTTTTCACACCCACTATGAAGGTAAGAACACCTGTGGAGCTAAAATATTCAACAGTAACCTCAGAAAAACCGTTTTTAATGAAAGGGCCTTTTTAAGGTTACACTGATGCCTTTACTCTCCAAACCTTCTCCAGCTCTTCTGTGAGCCCTGGTATTTCTCTAGTCTCTTATATTTATTTTTCCTGATGTTGCAGTCACTTGGTATTGCGATGTCAACCAACCCGGCTTTACCTCTGCTTTATGTCCACCACCACGATGTCAGTCTATCACCATTCTGTCGGTCTGTGTCTGGAAGTCCCACAGGATCTTAGCTCCATCATTCTTTAACACCTTTGGAAATGTTTCCCACTTTGACCTTGGGGTTTCCAAGGGACGGCACATGTTGAACGACCAAAGAGGAGATATACAGATGTATGTACAGTACAGACTAAAAGTTTGGACACACCATCTCATTCAAAGAGAATGAGAAGGTGTGTCCAAACTTTTGGTCTGCACTGTATATAAATATACATACTGTATGTCTATAGTCATAGTTGCAGTCTCAATTGCAGGTTGTGAGTCCTCCAAGAAGATAACGATCCAAAATACACAGCTAAAATAAAACCTGCAAACAAAACCTCAAACTCTTCTGAAGTGGCCTTCTAGGACATAAATCCTATTGCATATCTGTGAACCCTAAAAACCTGAAGCAGTTTTTGATTGAGCAATTTGTAATTTATTATGACTTTTTTTAGTTTCAAGTTGTTTCAGTGACTCCTTCTGGGTTTTTCTTTGTTCCGTGGAAGAGTACCGGCAATTTTATGCACTGCTGTATAATCAGGAATCTCTAAAACAGAAAAAACAAGATGAGTTGGCTCCTGTCTGTGGCTAATACTCCAGCTGTTCTCATGACCAAAACAGCTGGATTCACTGTCCTTCTGATCCCACTATGGTTCAGTCAAATAAACACTCATGTATAGATTAGGCATCAAAGTGCTGCCAAAAAGACAGAGTACCTGGCAGAGGCCCTGAACTGTGGACTCGATTTGAGAGAGCAGTGAGGTCAATAACTGACTTCAAACAGTTGGGGGGGGGGAGCGCCTGCAGACATACAGATGTGATTTTAGAGAATGTAGATATCAAGACTCCAGAAGATGATCACCATGAAGTCACGTTTAAAACCCTGCTTGGTGAAAGTACTTCCAGATTTTATAATTAAAAACACTATTGTGAATTTCTGATATATTTTTCTTTTTGTTGTAGTCGTCATCGGCTATGACAGACCTGGATGTTTTGCATCATTTTCTACCTGCATTAGACTGTCTCTTCTAACAAACCCAGATCAAATGTCAGGGGTCATTAACAACATCTGCACAAGGGCCAGAAATACTTTAAGTAAACTGTACAGAGTCACTGAGTTGCCATGTTTCTAATTGGTTTTACCTATTTTATTATCTTTTTTTTTTTTTTAAATTGATTGCAACTATTCAAAAACTTTTTTCCTTTTTACTTGAGAAGTTTTTTTGGTCTTTATTAAGAAATCACTAAACCTAAATGTTGACTGTATGTTTGATGCTTTAAGGCTAAATAAGATACCATGAAGTATAATTGAATAAATAAAAAGATAACACAAGGGTTTGAGTGATACTGAACTAATTATTCGTGGACACGTGGACATGATGCAGATGTTTAAACTAAAACAAACCCCTAATCACTGGCTGTATTCTGAGTTTAAAGCTTTAAGTCACACTTGATCTGAGTAAATTTGGTCAAAAATAAAAAAACTGAAGACAGATGGCAGATGGCCAAGTCTGTCTAGGTCTGAAATAAAAAGAGATGTCTTATGTGTGAGTTAAACCTTCCAGGTACCTCTCACTTCTAACTAAGCGATCAAAAGCTGCACTGTGGCTCCTTTACAAAATAAAAGCATTTATCGCTTTTAATTTTACATTTTATTTATCAATTGATCTCAGGTTGATAGTTTAATACATCAATATTCAGCTAAATCACCTCAATAATAGATGAATAATAAAATTAAGTAAAAATATTTTCCAATGAGTCATGTGTATTTGGACTTTATTGACCACTGTAGCTTCAATTCAGTCGGTCAGAACAAATTCAAAGAACGTCTCTGAACAGATCTGACTCTTGATTGAGATCTGATGAATTGTTTTAACGACACAAAAGAAGTAAAACACAACTGATTTCTTCAAAAAAATGAAATATTAAAATGCACATCAACCAAATCACGAGTTTCTCTATGGCAGAGTAGTCGTCCACTTCATACAAGGTCAGCCCAAAGTAAAACTGCAAGGTCTGAACCTAATTAACCAATTATGACCTCTGTGAATGTGTTTTGTCATTTCAATGTGAAAAGCTGTCAAGTAGAAGAACACTACACGTACTCGACGGATGCCGTCTACTTTGATGTAGGCTTATGCATACAAAATGAGGTCAGATTCTGGTCATTAAAAAGAACTGCTTTATATGGGATATTACGCTACGAGAGGCAATTTCTTCAAAGGGATTTTACTTTGGAGATTTGTGAAGGATTATGACAGGAAGACATGTATAAACAAAGCAATTTGAAGTAAAAGGGGAAAAAAATGGGTCATATAATGCCCTCTGTCACAGTTATTACACGTCTCAATTATTTAGTTAGAGGAGAACGATGACAGTTACCAAAGCAGTAGAAGAAGACCAGACCTGCAGCCAGTCCGCTCAGAGGTATTTTATTTCCTCACTTTAAATTCACTTGCAGTCTATTACAAGTTTCAACACACAAACAGCATTTCAATGTTCCAAAGATTAATAGTCTAAAGGTATATGTGATGTGATCAGTGACAGAGCTGCAAATAACTAGTAAATCAAACTGATTAATGAAGATGGACAGTTCCAGAGGGCTGCAAACCACAAAGTTCTTCTATTTCCCATCCATTTCACAAGAATCACAGAATTAATTGAAGTTCAACAGAACTTTGGTCCTGGTGGTACGTATTTACTCAAGCACTGTACTTAAATAATTGTTTTTTTTAATGTTAGAAACTTTATATCTTCTTTTCCAACTATGTTTGTTCAGCTAAAACCTTCGTAACTTAGGAATAATCAGCCTTTTATGTGTCACAGATTAAAAAAAACATTTTATGAAGTACTTAAAGATGGCTTCATTTATCTGCAGTAAAAGTTAATCCAATTTACTAGAAAATTAGATAATAAAGTTACTTTAAGCATTTTACTGTAGCAGCATTGTTATTACTATTTTGAAAGTTTGATACCATACTATTTATTTCTGTCAAATATTGTGTAAGCTGGTTCCTATTTAAGCATACTTTCTTTTAATTTTTCATTTTGGATATTTAAATTTTTAAAATTAATTTGTTTAAATAAAAGGAAAATTACTAGTAAATATTTAATTTTAGTTTAGGATAGTTTAGTTTAGATAGAGGAAATTTTAAAATTCCCACAAAACTCTAGAGCTTAGGTCTCAGTATGGCTGCACAGTGATGCAGATGGTTAGCCCAGTCGCCTTGCATCAAGAAGGTCACAGTTGGCCCTGGGCGTGAGTGTGTGCGGTTTTCATCTCTATGTGTGGTCCTGTGATGGACTGGTGACCTGTCCAGGGTGAACCCAGCCTCTCGCTCAATGACAGCTAGGGATAAGCACCAGTTCCCTGTGACCTTGCACAGGATCAAGCGGGTATACATAGATGGAACTTGTTGTAAGGTCTTAAGTCAAACTTTGAATATCATTTAAAAGCAGTAGATTTATTCTTTCAACACTACCATTAAAGTAAAAGCTGTAAATTCTTCTTATAGTTTTAAGATATTTGCTTAATCTTTTTTCATACCCTGAAAATCCTTTAATGACATTGCCTGCATCTATTGTGATTACCAATTAAAGGTTCCTATTTGTTTTGGCATAACGTCCCATGACCCGGCTATGCCCTACCATTGTCAGGCTCTTGTGTATAACATAGAAACAATGGCCAATTTTTGGCCTAATGTACAACTATGTGACAGATTATAAATATTGCATCAGTGAAGCCCACAACATTCAGATAATGCCTTTCACAAGCCTCAAATCAACCACAAACATCTCCAAAGCAAATGATTCCTTTAAGGTATTCCTGTATGGTAAATGATTCATGATGCTTGCATTGTTTAAAAAAAGCACTTAAGGGGGGACTGGTTCAAGTAAATATTAGACATGCTGAAAAAGCTTGTAGCATTATCAAGGGCTGTCTGAAAGCATTCTAATGCCTGGGCTTGTTAATGGATACAAGGGGCTCGGGAGTGTTTCACTTTGAAAAGATCTGTCATGACATCCTTCAGAAACTCTGAAAGGCTGATTAGCGTCACACAGTAAGTCATTTGATAATCTAAAGTTATATTTCATTTTGCTGAAGTAAAAATCCACCGACCCACAAAAATACAATAGTAATATATTCCAGTATTAAACAGTACAAACAGGGTTTGTTCATTTTTGCCAATAAACAAAAAAAAGCTTAAGACATACTGTATGGACTGTTTGACCCATATCTTATTTCCTGCCATTCAGAATTCACAGATTTTTTTGTAAATTGTGGTTTCGGTTAAAAAACAGAGGTACAAATACCTTGTAAAGCAACTGAGCTCTTTGTTTCTTATCTTCCCCTCTTAGCTGAGCTGCCGTAAGTCCAAAACATTCGAGTGTTGACAAAATGATGGATGGAGCTCGATGAAGTGGTTAGCAATTTTAAAGGCTCCGACTACTTTTCCCCCTCTTTTTAAGCACAAACAACTGGCTGCTTTACATGTCATGGAGTTCTGAGACGTTTCTCGTTGGAAAAATGAGAGCCTTGTTACAATAACAAAAAGCCATAGATGCATGTATAAGATGTTTTCCTTCAGCTGTGTTACTGCAGTTAAGCTTCTTGAGTACCAAACTATTTAATATCAGTGAGCTGATAAATAAATGGCTTCTCGGAAATATAAATCTAATGCTAGCCTTTTTAAAGTTATTTTAATAAACACTATTTACTCACAAAAAGATAGCACATCTTCTTCTGAACAAAACTCATCAGAAGCTACAGTTAACTCCTCTTTATAAAATAAAAAAGCCAGACATACTTAAAAGATAAATCAGTTAAAAGTAGTTTCTTATGATAACTGCTGTTATAGTTTAAAACTGATCTCTTTCTTCAACGTTGATTGAAATGTAACTATTTATCTGCCAAATTTAGGTTGTACAGAATAACCTAAGATTAGGATTTGTGTCTGTGTATTTACCAACTTCTTATGCTTATTATAAATAATTTATTCTCTTTTTCCATTGACTTACATGAGCTACCAGGCAATGATTGCCATATCAAGCTGAAACCTTGATTAAACATCTGTTAAATGACTAATAGCAAATGAAACAGTTACTTGGAGGGTAATATGAACAAATATTTTCAGCCATTACAATTTGGCTTTATCATTTTTTATGGTCTTATTTTATCTCCTGGATATACTAGATACTTATGCTCTGTTTTTGTTAGACTTGTTATTAACACTTATTAGCCAAGGTATTGCACAATGACCAGAACAAAAGCAGGAAATCCTTAAAACATTTAAAGAATAACACTGAAAGACATTTAAAGAACAATGGGATGAGAAAAAAAAAAGTGGCATTCAGACAACAGGTTATAGGACCCATATCTCCCCTCAGTCACAGTGGACATCATGAGATCACTAAACAAATGAATGGCTCCACTGAGGAATTTGCGTGGATCTTTGTCAGTGTGCTGTTATATTTCACTGAGACATGACTTTAAGGATTATTCTGAATCCTGCTGTTCTCATCAACCACCTCAAGGCAAAAAAATACTAATCAAAAGTGAACAAACAAGTGACTCGATATCTTCTTCTGATAACTTTTCTTCCAACCTAGTTACTACAGTTCTTTGTAGCCAAGATTTTGTCCTATATTCTAAACCATTAGTGAAGAATATATGAACATGCAACTAAGTCAACTAGGTGACAGGATTCTGATACAAACGCCACATTAAAGGGACACCGTGATTAGTTGATTAAGTTTTCTCACCATAAATCCACATTAGCTAGCTGTACTGCATCATAAAGAAAAACACATGTATGCTAGTCATTTCAATTACATTTTAATTCAATACATGATAGAACAGTAAATAAGTTGCATATTTTACATTGAAAGTATACAATTATGATCCATTCCTCGGATTTACTTTAAAACTGCTTCTTCTGTCTCCACTAGAGGTCTCTGTGGTTCCCCACTTTTCTTCATCAGATATGTCCATACAGACACATGCACAGTCTCCTTCCTCCTTATTGTACACACACCAACAACAACAATCCAGGTAGTGCCAATGGCAGTAGTATAATAAATAGAAAAAGCCTCTTGTTGAATGTAAATTGTACCAGTTGAACAAAAAGCAAGCTAAGGACAATAAAAAGAAGGATGAAGGATCTTTCTGAAGTTTTCTGTAATTTTCAGAACCAATGTTTAGCCAGCGACAGAATCTAACATTTCCTGAAAACCCAAAACAAACATTGTTCAAAATGAGTCAATGATTTGGGCCTCACAGAGGAATGAACAAATAGCTTCAGCAGAGGTGGGATGCCTGGCGTGGCGCAGCATTCTTCACACTCTGGCAGTATGAGCAATGTGGGTCACTTAGCAAGTGGCCAGGATTCAAAACAAAGAAAAGGCCCAAGCAATGGGGTCCACTGGATAAATTTGTCAATGTCTTTTGCCTTAAGGCACCCAGCCTCGCCTGACCCCAACCTCCATTCTCAAGATAAATACCTCTGTCACCATTCACCTTCAGTCCCTGGACACAAATTTAACTTGTCATCCATCATCCTTGTACTGAGGTATAATTTCCCCCCTTGTAGTAATGAGTTTAAGACCCCTGAACAGGCCAGGGATAGGACCTCACGACTAAACATGACAAGGCATTTTGGAGAACAGGTTTTTTTGAGGTTGCTATTTGTATAAAATTGCTTGATCTCAATGCTTGCTACTGCAAAAGGTTGCCAACTGGATAAATGATTGACTGTGACATTCATAGCAACTGTGGGTCCATACAAAGTTCAAGCCACAGAAGGTGTAAAGCTCTGGGTATTTGTTTCTCTCAAATGGCCCCAGCTGACAACCTTGTATGATAATGTGCCCACTGTACATCATCTTAATTGACACTTAAATCTGTCAGTAGCCTTACAAATGCCGACCTTCTTTGGGGAACAAATCCTTTTTAATGTGCATTTGTTGTGAGTGATTGCGCATGGTGGGGGTGGGGGATAGGGTGGTGGGGTGTTGAGTTTTGGGGGTGGGGAATGACACTGGAGATAAAAAGAGAAAAATGTCAAGATAAACAGTACAACACAAATGGAACCCGTATCTCTCCTCTGCATGAAACAAGCAGCCTCTTTAGCACAAGTGAAAGAACTTCAATAAAATGAAGTCCCTACACACACAGTTGCAGCTACTGACTAACAGCCTAATCTGAAGGAGAAAATAAAATTGCTTCCAAATCCCTTTTCACCTGTCTGATTAGGATATTTTTGCCATGTAATGTTATTAGCACCCCAGTTAAAACGGAGCCGCTGTGCACTGGGGGTTTGCTTATTAATTGTTGTTTTCGTGTCACCACCGCTGTGTGCACTCAGTGATTTAATCAGCTAAATTCACTGCCATGGGAGCTGCTGCTCCAACCAGGTTCAGCACTTTAGGTGTAATAATAATATATTGCCAATGAACCTGTCATTACAATTAATTTCTGTATATAATATACATATATATGCACAGAATAACACGGATTAGCTAAATGGGAAGGACTTGTTATTGCATTGCTTCACTGCATAAATGCTGCGCTTTCATTAATCCAATCGTTGTTTGCTCCTTGTGGGAATTGAATATCTGGTCATTCTGAAATATTGCTTTGACTGGTTGAGAGTTTAAGATTAAATGGTATGTTATCACATGGACATCAGAACGCTGAGTTGTATTGGGTGCCGTCTCCCTTCAGAAGGACTGTAACGACCTGGGGGCAGCAGAGTCTATCTCCCTCACAGGTCCAATCTTGTTTACCTCAATCCTCACAGGACTTGCACCTTTTCTCCTCAGAGACCTGATCTGGCTTCTTTATCCTCACTTCTGTCACCGACCTGGCTCCTTTCTCTAATCACAAAGCAACTGTCTGTACTAATGCTGCACATTATTAGAGGGGACAAGGCCTCTGGTACTAGCTGCAATTAACCTGGGGCCTTGTTACCCATAAACTCAGTGCATCCAGTCAGTCTCCATGGGCAAATAGTGCAAACAAGGTCTGGCTACTTTGCAATTCATTAATGAAGGTAAGAGTGATGACAAAGACCAAAGACAACATGTATGCAGTTATCAGTTCTATCTATGCAGTTCTAAACAAGCCCAACATGGTGCTAAAAGCCAGGAAGCTGACTACTTTTAAATACAAACTGTTTCCCAGTCAAAAATGGGTAAGATGTCTGCATGATCTCACAAAATGATGCCATCGTTATTTCAAAATCCCTTCTCCAGTGTGGAAGGATTGCAAATGCAGGGTTCAACAGCCATCACTCCTCACAGCCAGTCCACTGAATGACAACCGACAGCTACAGTGATGCAGAGAGAGGCAGACAGAGATGGATGGATCAATAGATGACTGCATATGCAGACGTGCCTATTGATAAACTCCTGCTGACAACAGACGAACACTTTGGGCTCATCGGTGAAAATGTCAGTCATGCTGGCCATTAGTTTGCATGCATTTCAGGTCGGATGTCCTCAACCCACGACCACGGGGTACTAAGGCCAGCCCACAAGGCCCGTAACATGCCACAACACTTTTTTATCACTTGTCAGATGGCGTTCCACTTGGTGTCAATCCAGACTTCTCTACTACTCTTTGTGATGACAAGTGAGGCAGCCTTGATATTTGACAGTGATGAACAGATAATGTATATGATAACCCGAAATGGGTCTGATGTGCTATTCCATGTGCAACAAAGCACTTTTGGTCTAAGGTTGCAAGTAATATTTAATCATTTAAGTAGTACTTTCTGGAAGATTTTTTTTTACCTGTTGTTTTGCATGCATGAATTTTTGCGCATGCATTTAAGGTTTGTTACAAAAATATTGCTCACATGGTAAAACAAAAAAAATTTAAAAGGTTCTGGGATGCGCATCTGTTTTTTTTCTCTGACCACAAAGTACTGTACATAGTATTCAGGACACACCTTTCTTACAGAATTAAATAATAACATCTACAATGGGAAATGACATTTGCTCATTTTTATACCTTCTGAAACCTAAATGAAGACAGTCAGCTTTATTATTTAGCAAAGGATTGAATTTGACAAAGAAAGTACTGCCAAAAGTAAACTGAACTTCAAGTTACTGAAACTAGCGTCTGGTTTACTGTTTAGTCGCAGTGATGCCCATGTGACAAATTTCCTCCACTGTACCAGTCTGTAAGGGCAACTACATATAGATTCCAGGATTTTGTGATAATTGATTGTACATGTAATGATTCAATAATCAGTTATAGATACACAACAATAAAACCAAAACTGACTAAAACTACAATCATAAGAAAAAATACACTTCTAGAAACTATTTAAAAAAAACATGTATAGAATTGAAACTGAATAATAGATTTCCAACTTGAAAAGAAACACAACTCCTTTTAATTAAACTGAGATGCAATGCCCTCTGCAAATCAGTAAAAACTGAAGGCCACGATCCACAGAAAAATGTGGGCTTATTACTCTCAAAAGTCCCAAAAAAACAGTAAACAGGTTAAGTTATGTTTGTACCCTTAACAAGGCCATTCTTGGTGGGGAATGGAAGTCAAATCTAAATTCTGTTCAGGGAGCTCTTGGGGGAAAAAAAACGCCTGATGAATTTGTCAATACTACAAGAGTGATGGGGCTCATATGTGTGTAATGGACTGGATGTTCCTCAGTATTGCCTGTCAAGATAGGAAACTATAATGAATGGCGTGCAGGAGTGCAGCTGTAAATACATAATGCTTTTTCATTCATTTAAAAAGACATGACATTGGTTAAAATGTTTTTGTAGTTGATGTAAATTCAGATTTAATATTTGGCCTTCGATTTTTAAAAGTTATTAACTGATTCATTGGCAGGTAATCATAACATAAAATAGAAGGACATTAATCTTTAGAAAACATTTCTTAACAAATCTTTATGTTATAAGTAATCTTAAAAAACCTCCAAACGTGTATACCAGTATTTGCTATTTAGGCAGATCAATAAGCATGATTGCACATGTTTAATTTTTGATTAAGCTGATTGCAACCTACAGCGTTGCCACTAGATGTCACTAAATCCCGAACATTGCACCTTTAAAGGTACACTACGTAAGAATAAGACGTTGTCAAATCTGAGTCCTGCATGTAGAAAATAAAGGAAGAAACATCCGCTCAGCCACTCACCCCCTCCTCTTCCTGATTTTTCTGTTGAGTTGCGAGTTCTGATGTTGATTCTCGTTTTGTTTCTCTTGTATTTGTGCAATTTTGGGGAATGTCTGATGGTCTATTTGTTCAGCGTTGAGTTTTCCTAAGTGCGTTTGAACGCCCCATCACGTGCAGCTCAGTTGGAAGAATGTGGTGGTTTCTTACTTTTTGCTGCTGGTTGTTGTGGAATTACAGCTGCTTGTGTTGAAGACTTGGCAGCCTTGCAGACTCACATGTGATTCGTTATGGAACCAGGAAGTCTGGACGTGTAAATAATGATTCTGGTCCGGGCTAGCTTTTTTAAAGTGACAGAAACTAGCGACCACCCAGCCGACTGAGATCAAGATCTGTTACAATAAGACTTTATGTTCGACATCGGTGGGACATTAAACTGTTGTGTGAGTATTTAACTGGTAAATTCTTACATACTGTACCTTTAAAACTGACCCAAATAAACAAATGTCATCCTCAACAGCTTTACAGTTGAGCCTGGATTTCAACTTTTCACTGTAAGACAACTTTTTTCTTAAAATAAACTCAAGCTATAATTACTGGAGTACTGGAACAGGATGTCCGTCTCTAAAATATCAATTTCTTGGCTTGTCAACTGAACATGATGGAAAAATAAGCAATTTTACAACTGTATGTGCTAGTATAAACAAGCCTTGGACAGTAATATGTGAATGTTTCTTGCATCTGGGCTTACAGCATCTTATTTTCAAAGAGTTTTGTGTTGAAATGTAATTAATTTATACAAAAGACAAGAATACCTGGAATAATATCCCAAATGAGCAATTTATGGATTCAGATTTTGTAGCAGATAGGTAAGGACATAAAAAGGGAGTGGGGGTTGGGGGGGTTAAGTAAAACCTTGGATGAATAATAGACTGCTTCCCAAGCAGAAGCACTCTTGGTGGTAGGAGGTTAATATTCTCACATGTCATTAGGTCTGCTGGCTCGACTGATGGCTCATTGAATCAGGCAGCAAATGATTTCCTCATGCTGCAGAGGACATAGCACTTCAAAGGGAAGGGGCTGAGGTCAGGACAGCACTACGCTTTGATTAATGACCGGGGCTCAGCAGAGGTTGCGTGTAGGTAAAAATGTGACAGTGAATTGGAAGCGACAGGGACGGACCTAAGCTACATTTGACCCACCTATATATTAAAAAACTTGCTGATATCATCGCACAGGTTGGGCTAATGGCTTCTGACTGGAAAGCTTGTGGACTTTCTGGCTGAAACAATCATAAAAGTGAAACTTGCCATTTGAGGAGGTAATTTGACACTATTACATCATGCAATATTAAAATCGTGGCAACAGAAGTACCAAGAAAACATCTAACTTTCTGGTGAACAGGGTTTCCATAAACAGCTGATGTTGAGTTTGAGTCTAAAAAAAACAGAAAATGTATAAACTGAGACTGTTTAAGCTGAATTGAGCTTGAGAGAGAATTAAATACCACCTCCTGGGTCGTCATTCTCCTGAGTCCCATTATCACCCTCCATATTAGTTTTTGACTCAGCAGAACAAAATGAGACCACCTCAATCTTTGATCTCTCATCCGATGACAAATCCTTTCAAGCCTCCTGACGTTCCACTGCTAAGGTAATTAGCATTAATTAAAAGGTTTCCAGCTGCCTTGTGTGCAATTTTTTTTGTTCCTCTACAGAACATTGTCCTCACAGGTGCATTTACTATGTTTACTCTGAGCATGTCACTCACATTCCTTACAACTTGTTCACAGTCTGTGATCAAGGAGATTAGGACTATTGTTTGTGAATGATAAAGGAGGGAACTGCCAAACTTATTGCCAGCAGGAAGCCATCAAAGAGATTCAAGAAATCTGACAAGAAAAAGTTCTATGACTCAGCTAAGGGTTAATTTAAAAAGCGTGGTTTCAATTTTGATCGTGATTTTGGGTAGAAGTTGGATGTTTTTGCACAACACCTTACTAAGAGACACTGAACACTAGAGTTTCTTAATTACTCAATTGTGAAATATCCTGCATTCCCAACCTAAGATTGACTAACACTTTGTATTCACTTGCAAGCCAAGGAGGCCATAAACATTAACAATCATTTCCCAGCCTACTTCAGTTACATGCGAAGTGTTCTTTATTGTGTAATGAGCCAAAGAATCTGAAAAGATTGCCACTTCAAAGCCCCTTTTTAAACCTGTCGCCCATGCAGCCTGCTGATGTGTCAGCTGGGATTAAACGTCCCCCATAATCGTTCCTTTGTGTTCAAATGAGCCCATTGTTTATTTGCACCTTGGGTGACAGCCATCAAGGGCGCACAGCACTGCAGTTCACAAGAAATGGCAAAACAGAACATATTTTAGCTTTAAGGTTCCACTTCATGTTGAAGATGTTTGTTGGGCAAATGTAACAGATTAGCCAAGAGAAGACAATTTAGAGGGATTTAGAAGAATCGAGTATTGGTGCTCACATCATTAAAGTCTTTTGTAACACTTTATTAATTTTAAGTAACCACTGTCATAATTTATCATACTGTAAGCCATTTCTCACTGGGCTGTGACTGTGGCTGTGGCAAATAGTTGGAGTTGAAAAAAGGAAATGCTCATATTTTCAGTTGTATCCACATTTAATTGGTTTTGCATGTATTGAAACTGTGAATAAATTCTGACATTTGTGCAAATGTTTTCTTGTCACGATTAATCACAAAGTGACTTAATTATGTCATAATTTGTTAGCTATTTATCCTCATTTTATTCACAATTTTTTCACACTCAGGATGTTGAATTCTCTTTCTGGTCTTCAGTCAGTCACCCATGCAAACAAGGATATGTTTGAAACTCTTTCACAAAGGAGTCGCAAGCCAGTGAGATACAGACTTACAGGAGATAACGAGAAACGGTGTCGTAGCTGAGTTCCTACACAAAACCTGAGTCATCTTTAATATCTTGCAGGAGAAGCTCCCTTCATCAAGTGTTGAAAAACCCCAGCAAAAAACAGATCTTTGGCTAAGACCTGGGGTGCATCATCAGCACTGAGTTGGAGATACTGTATTAAGTCTGGGCAGCAGGGGACACTTTTCAGGGTCCTTAAGAACTACAGTAAATCTTTAAACAATTTATCCAAACATGGGCTGCTGTGCAAGAGACAAGAAAAGACACCGTAAAGTGATGAATAAGCAACGTAAATTACCAGGCCCTGACCTTGAGAGCCCTTCACCAAGGCAAATATCTCACACCAAATGACAGAAAATTAGGGCTGACAAGTCTGGAGCAGAGAGGCGAGACTGCACAAGGTTGCCCACCATGCATTTCTCACCGGCCAAGGTAAGGAGGAGATGAGAGGGACAAGCATCAAAGAGGAGGTGAAAGGTGAAAGAGTCATGAATTAAATATCACCATAGCTGATTTGCGTTATTGCTTCTGTTTGATGGTAAAATCTGCTTAACTTTGTGATGTTTGTTTTGGCAGAACTCAAAATGCACCACAGCTTCATTTTTTGGCAAGAAATAAAAATTTTGTTTGAATTGTTTTTGAGCAGGAAGACCTCCCATCACTTGGCGCAGTTCAGAACCCTGGCATGTCTGTGTCAAGAGATAATGAGTAGTTACGGCTTGAAGGTGAGTATTTGCAGGATAAAACAAACACTTTACGCCAGCCTTCTCTCTTGTTAGCGAGATCGAAGACCAAAGATGGCAGCGACCCATGTAGAGTGATGTCACACACCATGGGAGAGTCAGCGAAGATAGATAGATACAGATAGACGATTATGGACGTAAGGTGAGTATGTTCTCTTACCCCTCCTTTCCACTGAACAGACGCGCAATGTTAGTAATGTGTAATACATGGCTGATAGCCGCCATTAGAGTCAATGAGACCGTTCCCATTGCGCACAAAGCAGCGCGCATGACACGTGTCCCAGAAGCGTAGTGTCAAGAGCATTATGTTGCTGTTCTATTTTTCACGCAGTACGCTTCTAAAACACACCAAGTTTAGCAGTTTAGTTTGAACTAGACAGGAAATCAGGCGTTCGGGAAATGTAAAATACCTGGAAGTTTCAAAATAAAAGGACACGTGCGGATTTCTGTTTGCGAAACTACGAGAAAGTACAGTACCTGTGATGGGTTTGAAGTCCGTAGGTGGTGTGAAAATAAGCCACATACCTTCTGGATATATGTTGTTGTCTATCTCCCTGCTTGTTGTTGTGTGGACTGATGAAATCCTGCGTGTTTTCGCTATTCTCATGAGATGTCATGATCTTCCTCTAAAGGAAGTAGCAGGCCCCATGTGGAGCGCCAGATCCACTAGACAAACGGTACTCAGGTGCAGAGCAGAGCAGCTTGGGCCTATTACACACTAAAAACAGCTGGGTTATTTCATCTACTCAAACGCTGGGTTGGTGCAATATTGATCCAGCTGTTTGGTTACAAAACAGCCCAAATTGGGTTATTTTTAACCCTTAAGGCTGTTATGTAAGCAGACGGGACCCTGGCCTCCCCAAAAGCGGCTAAAAGCCGTAAACCATGTATACTAGATACATTACTCCTGTTGATTTCCATAGTTCTTATGATGCTACATGTTGTTGTTAGTTATTTGTTGATTAAAAACACCCTTTTGTGAAGGTCAGTGGGTGGGACTTTCAGACCTTACCAGGGGTGTGTCTAGAAAATCTTTGTTGGGGGGGTCAGGTATGGGCACACAGGGTTGGACATGTACAGTGGGGCAAAATTCAGGTTTTTACAAAATTCTAAATAGTTATGTGGCACTTGTAAACCAAAATAAAATCAGAATCTGTCAGGAAACAATATAGTGGTACATTTTATGTATTGAGGGATCAACTGAATGAGCTTTTAACCCTTATTAGAACATTTAACCTCTACAGAGCAAAGTTTGACACTGGATTGATAAATGAACAAGAGGAACAATCAAAATCTTGTCAGTTATTTTTAAGCATTAAAGCACAGAAATACTTGCCACTGACGCATCATAGTGTAAAAAATGTTTTGGGCAAAAATAGTTTTAAAAAGTAAATACAACCATTTAAACATTTGATTGGTGAGTATGTTTTCTTCACAATATTAATGACCCTGGATCATTATTATATTTTATAGGCTATTATTATTCATCCTAAAAGTAGGACTGGAGGTTAAATACCACATGCTAGTAGAGCAGCAGATGTCGCATTCACTTGGACATCTGACCTTCACTGTGAAGATGTCATCTTATATTTGATGTTTGATTGAATTTGATTGTCTCAGCTTGGGGTGGCACCTGGGGTAGCCAGTCTAGTTGGAAGGGTGGCCACACCACCCGTCTGGACACGCCCCTGGACCTTACTAGTGCACTACTGGTGTCTACAAACAAAAACATTTGGCTCTGAAAACGAAAAAAATAAAATCTCCAAGTACTCTTGTTGCAACCTAAACAGTTTTGTTCTATCTTTAAAGCTTTTTCAGAACTTAACAGGAAGTTTTTTCATGAAATATTGTAGAAACATGAAGTAAATCCTTAGGACTGAATTAACCCCCTTCTTAACATATTTCCAATGTGTGAAGTTCAAAAAAGGTCAAAACTGGTGTGTATTATGAGAACCCAAAATGCAGCTAACAAAGTAATATACCAGCATTATAAGGATCAGAACTTTAGTAATGTCTGTAATTATAAAACCCTAAACACAAACAGAACATGACAAAAACAAAATATTGTCCACTTTTCTGTCATATTTTAGACATAATGAAAAGTTTCTGCACCTTCTAATAAAGTAACTTAACCCAGCAGCTAAATCTAAAGTGATTTAAATCGTTGCTTCCAAGGAGCATAACTGAAGATCAGACTGAATTGCTGTACTTCTTAATCTTAAAAAAGCTGATCACAGACTTGGACCTCAGCACTTTCGTGTGTCCTGGACCCGATTGTTCAACAACTTGTTACATTAAAAAAAAACAGAATTTATTGCCTACTAGTGTCTGGATTGATTGTAACAACAGTAACGAACACCACAGACTTTCTGCTGCAGGAGGCAACAAAATTGTAAAGCATTACTCACAATAATGCATTCGTTATAACCACCGAGAACTTACTTAAAATTCAATCCACTTTGGCATCATCATCATGTATCAACAAAATGAATGACTCCTTCAGAGTATGGTAATTATAATTTGATAAATCATCAGCAGAAAATTAACTAGATGTCAAAACATTCATTGGAAGGGGTGATAAATCGAGGATGATTGTGGTGATGAATTGTGTTAATCTGCGCAGTATGTATCCAGTGAAATGGCAAAACAGCCCAAGATGGATGGAGCAGGGAAGCTGCAAGGTCAGACCACGAAGCTGGAGGAAGAGGGGAATAATGGAAAAGCTGTGCCTGGGTGCGTGTTTGACTTTCTTTGCCTATTTTTCTGTTTTTGTTGCATCATTGCTGATCGGTTGAGGAAAGTTCTGAAACAATCAATCAGTGGCTCAGTCTCAATAATCAACTGTTTGATCAGTGAATTATTTTATGGTTGGAGGTGCTCATATTTCTGCTGCACTAAAAAATACATGCCGCCGCCCCGCTGTGACTCTGATTCCCACTTGGATGTTCCCGATGTGAAAGATGTAGCTGCTAAGTGAGAGAGGTCAAACATGAGTCCAGAAATTTATTACATGTGCTGAAACCAGATGGAGGCAACGCATTCATCACAGCACAGTGTCAGTGAGGTAACACCCGCTTCACATAAAAGGTTGCTGCCTTTTCCCAGTGTGGCACTGGCCTCTCGAAGTGAGTACAGTCACAATGCTTGTGTTAGTAAAACCCCCTTAATCAGCTCAACCTCTCTCTGCTCGGCTCTCGCTGACCATTTTCTTTTTTTTTACTTTTATCAATAATTTTTGTTCTGTAGCTGGGAGGAATATTAAAGCTGTAGCAGGGTAAAGAAGGGTGTTTCTGACACTTGCTCCCTCATTTATCAGTCTCCTTCATAGGCTCCGTCAGTGACAATGAAAAGATTTCACAATACCGCAGGCAGAAACTCATTCCACCAGTAATCCATCATGCTCAGCCCAGCGGCCGTTCCACTGACCTAATCGGTGATGCCTGGCTGCGTGCTTGAGACTCCCCCCCTTTCATTAGGCCTAGTTAGAATGAGGCAAGTCATTGAGCTAAGTCCTGTTACTAGGTGGGACCCTACATGTCTGTTTATCTCTTTGAAAATGTGAGCCACATCTGTTTGAAAACAACTGACGTCCGTGACCTTAAAGAAATAAAAATGTCACGTTTTTGCATTGTTAAAAGATTGATCCACTTATTCATCCTTGAAAGGAAAAAAGAAAACAGAGCTACAAAGTGGAACATACACGTCGTAAAATATCTTATACAAAAGTGGCCAATAAAACCACAACAATTGAAATAATAGCAATAAATATTTCATGGTGCTTCCCAACAGAGATAATTTGTGTTTTATTTCAAAGTTATGTTTTCACAGGAAGTGGGGTAAATCTGTCTAAATGAACCCCTTGCTAGCTTAAGGCACTTCCTTAGAAACCTCTTCCCTTCTAAAAGCCCCCACCATGGCTGAAGAGAACTGGATTTAGGTTCAACCAGGTCGCAGAGCCTCTGAGAATTTGGTTCCAACTCTGTGGCTCTGCCAGCCCCGAGTTCAAGCAGCACTCTGGTGAGCGTTAGTTAACACACAGGAGGAAAGCAAAAAGGCTGGTGGTGGTGGGGGTGAGCAGGAGTGCTCTCTGACCCAATGCTGGCGTTTATAGAGAGATTATTCCCTAACCTCCACAGCTGAGTTTTCTGGCACATTTCTCTTATCTACACCACTCCTTTTGCTGCACCATTTATTACAGCTGTCTACAGTGACCTGTCTCTTCTGTAAGACACTCAGTGAAGGTTACATGTGTGTTTTGCCAACATTTGGGTTAAATTAGGTTCGTACAAAGATCTTCATTGTCTTCCTTTTGGAGAAAATGTAAAACACTTGATACTTCTCCCAATGTGGTGCCAGTTCCATTAGAAAGGCAAATTAAGAAACACTTTGGGCAACTTCAGATATATATTCAACCTTGGCTTGTTCATTTGCATTAATTGGGATGAAAACTTCTAAAGATGTCCAAATCAGCCTTAAGACAGAATGAAAAAGGCCTCTGATGAATTCCCAGACCAAAAACCTGGAAATATGTAAATCTTGAAAACTAAAGCAGTTAAAATTCACAGTCAAAAGGAAATGCATGCCATGTTCACTGACGGCTGCTCTTTGGATGTTCCAGACACTCGACAAAGAAATAACAACAAAGAAATAATTGTTTTCCTTACAGTTAAAGTTAAAGTACACACTCATCCAAAGGGTTTTACCTAGCAGGACATAAAGTGACCTAGTCAGCTTGTAGCTAGATTTACTGTAGGTCTGGACCATTTCATCTTGATTTTGGATGCTTTTGTTGTAGATTTGTTGGTATGATCATTGTCCTGGTGTGCAATCCAGATTTACCCGAGCTTTATCTGCTGTCACATTTGACTCTGGAATGTTTTGGCGTGCAGAGTTCATGCAAGTATCAATGACTGTAAGATGCTCAGGTCTTGTGGCTGTAAAACAAGTCCAAATCACCCGTCCTCAACTTCCATGCTGACATTTGGTATGAGGTGTTTGTGATAATATGCTGCGTTTGGTTTTCTCCAAATGTGGAATGTATTATTAGGTAGACATCCTTGTGTTGGTCTGTTTAGGAAACATTGTTCAAGATATACTGTCCTTCTAAATCACATAGAAGTAGATAGTGGGGACTTTTTATTCCTACAATGTGTCCTCATTTTTTCCAAATAAATAATGACAATGAAATCTGTTGTATGACTTTGTTTATTTGAGGATTTAAATAATTTTAAAAGCTGGTTTTTATTATGTCCGGATATGTAAAACCCTTAAAGTGAAATTGGGTGTACTTTCTTTTTACTAAGAGGACTGGTAAGACTGAAGTTTTTTCTGTGTCAGACAGTGATGAGCCTTCCTTCATTTGTAGCCACAGGCAGAATCATTGTTTGCAGAGGTGTTGATCAGCCGGAAAGTTCTTCTCTGACCTTTGCATTGTCATAATGACACACAGGCTGTGGAAACTTTAGTTGTGTTGAACCGTCTCTGTGCAAATAAGGTAAATTTTGAAATTAAACAGGAAAATCTGCCCTCAAGGGTGAGAAACAAAAAATCCTATAAACCCCATGAGACTAGTAAAAGCACATATCCTATTATTCTGCTAACTATCAGCAATTATCTCCCTGTCAAAGCTCCAGGTGACAAATTCTCCCCATATCCCGCCTGGCAGTATCATCAACCGGACATGAGCTTGGTGTGATGGAAACTAAATCACTGGCCCTGCTCACAGTCCTGACAGACAAATGGTGTGCCTTGGAAAACCTAGACCCATCACTCTGAGCTGGGGAAGAAAAAAAAAGTCTCTCCCTCCCATTTGACCTTTTTTTATTTGCTGAGAGAGGAGATTAAATACCACAGATTCTGTATGTATGGTCTGTTTCCAAAATATATGAGAATTATTAATGGCTTTTTCAGAGGGCCTGTTTAATCTTCTGCCAGGTTGCAGTCATCGTTTTTACCTTGGGCTGTTTTTTTCCTTACAGATGTTCCCTGAAAAACAGGAACTGTACTTTATTCTTACAGCAAAGGCAAAGGAAGTGTGTGGGCAGCATCAGGGCGGCAGAATAATCATCCCTCTTGAGGCAACATAGCATAATGATGCTAACAGTTTAAAAAAATTACCACTCTATGTGAATGGATGTGAACATTAAACAGGCCTGGAAAGGATGCCAAACACATTTTAACAAATGAGCAGGAGCTGACGCTTAATTGTTTCACACCTAAACCAAGGTTTCTCATCTTTGCTGCATGGTGATTTTCACCAGCTGAGGATTAATATCTCATGTTGTTATCAGCAGTGTGCTAGTTTGGACTAGGGACGTGAGAAAGCACACCTTCCCTGAAGTGTGCATACCTGCAGCCACATGCCACTTTTCACAAAGAGGCCACAAATCAAGTCCCAAAGGCAGAATGACGACTCAATCACAGGAGCATGACACAGCTAGTAAATTATTCTCTTGTCTTTTTGACCTCATGGCCCATTGAACCTTGGCTGAACAACCTGTATGGGTTTTTTTTAAAGTACACAGCAAAATCAAAGTTGCCAAATTAGCACCACTAGAGTGAATTTCAACATTTTTAAGTGTCCATATGGATTTACACCAGAATGTTTAACTTACCACTGTAACACTGATTTCAAAAACAAACATCTAAAATGAGTTTCCTCTGCATCACTGGACTCACCATCAGAAAGGAGGCGGAGTTTCAATATTTCAGAGGATCTTTGAGTTGCTGTTCCTCCACATGGACATCTGGTAAGGATGTCTTCTAGATGCCTCCAATGGAAGGTCTTTCATATGTGTCCCAACAAGAAGAAACCTCCGTCCAGATCAAGAATTTGCTGGGGGGATTATATCTCTGGAAAAAAAAACAAACAATAAAAATTATTTCAAAAGAGCTGAAAGAGGAATCTGAAGAAGGGTTTGGGGATTTCTGGTTAAGTTGTTGACCTTTGGACCAAGTTTCAGATAAGTGACATATAAGAAAGATGGATTGAAGTTATTTTAAAAGAAATGTATTGGATTTCTTAATATTTTAAGTGAAAATTAATGTGGCAGAACCAAAGTCGTCATTTCTTGTATTATAAGCATTTATTTTAAAGATCCAAATCTGGTGCAAACATTATCTACAGCAGGCAAATCCAGTCCTGAATGTTTCTGGTCTTTTCTGCTTTAACATGCTGGATTCAAATGAATGAGTGAATAACAGGCTTCTGCAGAACTTGACATGATGAGGAAGTAATTTATCCAAATCAGGTGAATTTGTCTGGCTGTTGAGTGGAAAGGAGCAGGGGTAACGTTTTTGTGCAGCCTATACGAGATTGTGTGTATGAGCCGACCGCGGATACACTGTCTTTCTTGCTGTGCCTATTGATCAGAGCCGAGGAACTGGCTAAGCTGACAACCCGGCTGAGAAGGAGGCACCCAGGACTTGCCAAGAAGAGAGCCATGATGATTGACTGGAGGCCTCCGAAGACTGGAACTGTGCTGAGGAGGCTTGAGCTGGTGACAGAAACGTGGCTGGATCGTTCTGGTGAAGACTGTTGCATGATGGGCATTAAAAGAGCTCGTAGCAGTTGAGTGAGCAAGTCTTTTCTTTGGTGTGGTGGTGATTGGTTGATCAATGGTAGGAGCTCGTTTAGCACAGCTGGTAGCTGAAGTCCGTGATGAGTTCCTGACAGAGTTCAAGCAATGAAGCAATTGAAACATGCAGGATAGTGAACCCAAGCAACTAGATTTGGTGACAACTGTTCTAAAGTATAACCTATGTTATGTTGAAAAGTTGCATTTAAAGTAAATTCTAAACAAATTTTAATTATTTTTGTTTTTACAATAAAAACGGACATTTGTATGACTCAAATCGTGCATAAGGATTTCAGGTTCTGTGTTTTAATTCCATTAGTGGATGACTTTTCTCTGAAACATATGGTTTAAATTAAGACAGCTTACTCTGTAACTGTGTGTTTAAGGCATTCTAATGAGAAGTGCAAACTGCAGTCAGTTTTCTACTGATCACTTTGACATGTGTTTAGATTTTGAGCAGGAACAGCTGAAAGAGCTGCAGCCTGATGCCATTTCATGGAAAATGCACAACTTTGCAAAGCCTGATCGAAAGAAAAAAAGCCCATACAGCTGTTATGCTATAAAATAGCTTTTTTTTATGTGTGTGAAGGTGAACAATTTTTTTTTTTAATTATTAGTGGAAAAGGAAAATGATCAGATTGTGGAGGAGCTGACTGAAAAAAGTGTAAGCTTGTTGGCTAATCATTAGCACTTCTGTCAGTTTAGTAAAGATATATGCACCAAACAAACAAACACAAAACACCGAGGAGGCTGGAAGTTGAAGTGAAAAGCTCTGCACTTTCAAAACTTTTTAGTATTGAACTGTTGGTCAATAGAGTTGAAGAGTTACAGGATGGATCACGATCTTCCCTTTAGAGGCCAGAACTGCAGCTCAAGATTCTCCTTCACAGCCTAAAAATGCTGGAGAAAAAAAACCAAACTACTCTTCCCCACCGTGACCCAGACTGTGACAGGTGACTTAAAATCATATAAATCCTTCCAGCTGGATCTCACTTCGACACTCGCTTGTCATGAAAAAACTGACATTACTAATGCCTCAGCTTTCCTCAGATTTCCTTAGAAAAGAGATTGAGTTATTGATATAATAAATCCATCCACCAGCTCCCCTGTGAGGGATCAAAGCCACCAGAAACTCTGTTACTTAATGGTTTCTTTGCCCTTGGCATTCAGTGGGCTCTTGCAAAGGATCTATATTGAGGGACATTCGTGTCCCAGTGGGATCCAAAACTCAATTAGCAACTTCTACCTTGCTTTAAAGGCTGCTCCTCCTATCTCTACCAATATATCACCTGGCAGAGTCCACTCTCGCAGACTACTTCAGTAGCCTTTTCTCTCTGACCTTGGCATTTATTTCCAGCCTCTGATTATCGATAATATTCGAGCTATGGTGCCTCTCCTCATTTGTCATGATTATGCTGAATTTTTAAGCTGTCATCCGTGAGCATGGATCAATGATTGTCGACTTTCTTTTGTCATATTGGCAGCACAAACGGTCCTTCCTCTCTAAATGAGGCTCCTCTTGCTACTCTATCTATTAGCTGTCTGTCTCGCTGGCCACTTGATCCTTTGTTAGGTCGGTCTATATATCATCGCTTAGATCAAAATCTGACAGATTTTTATTGTGCTTGGAGGAGAAAAAAGAAAATGAACAACTTACATATTTTTCAAGCATTTATGTGTGTAATAACTTACAGTTTAAGCACATAGAAATCTCTCCCCAGGTCACTGCAGGATGTCTTAAAGGAACAGACATCCGTGAGTTACAACGGGAGGACCAGAATTCACTTTGAATTGCTTTTATAATAAGATGCAGTAGACAATCCAATTGCTCAAGTGTCAAATATTCTGTGTAATAAGGCCACATTTGTCAAACTGATTAATGAATTGTCACCACAAAAGGCACTAGTTGGAACTGGAAGCAGCCACAAGCAGCTGACAATCTGTCTCAGTCATGGTTTGTACCTGTAGCCAGGCCAGCCGCACGCCTGGGCTTCAGCCAGCTCAACCGCGTCTACACCTATCCCGCCAAACTCCCTCTTCCTCCCCCGACCGACTGAGCAGGTCTGACAAGCGGATTCCTTTTCTTTTCAATGTATTAAAGGCACTTTCCTGCTCTGACAGCCTGCTCTGTTCTGCCACCTTCTAGCTGGGGTTTCACACTACTCTGGGCAGCCACTGCGTCTTGACAGACCACTGTCACTTCCCATCATCCTCTCTGTAGATCCTGCTCTCCCCCTTCTAAGCACGCAGACCCACTTTCCAACAAGTGCAATTATTTTTTTTGACAAGCCATCCATCAGCTTTAACTTTAAAGCACTTTCCACTGATAGCCATTGTTACAGTTCTGTGCCTTTTTATGCAGGCGGCAGGAGAGAATATGATACCAGACGTTCAGACTACCCAACCATGTAAATCTACTTTGTTCCTTTTTTTTATTTCCAATTTTCTGTTCCATTTTTTGCCAAATTATGCATATTTGTTGTGAGTAATATGCCCTTGTCAAATTCAATTAACATGTTCTCTTTTGTAGCAAGAGTGGGGTATAATTGTTTGAAGAATGGGGGCTTAGGTTCAATTTAAAAAGCCTAACCCTCCTTTCCACCGGACGCATCAGCCGCATGTTACTGGAGCAGCACGTCATACGCAGCTGATACCGCTGTAGTCAATAGAACCCTTTCCATCGGATCCGTCAGCAGTGCGAGTCGGCCGCGTCTCAGGAGCGACATGTCGCGGCCTTTTCCTAAACATACGCGGCGGTCCTATTTTCTACGTGCTATGCCTCTGAAACGTGTCAAGTT
This sequence comes from Pachypanchax playfairii, assembly GCA_006937955.1. Taxonomy (NCBI): domain Eukaryota; kingdom Metazoa; phylum Chordata; class Actinopteri; order Cyprinodontiformes; family Aplocheilidae; genus Pachypanchax; species Pachypanchax playfairii. Next base: position 721,365 of record SSNP01000146.1, on the reverse strand, counting down.
CGACATTTTGGAAAGGGGAAGACAGGAAATCAGATGCGGAAACGGAGAGAAGCTTCTGGAGATTTTCAGAATAAAACGTACTGCTTTCTGGTTGCTTTACTTAAAAACCTATGCAGCCCAGTGAGAAGTTATCACCTAGCGGTCTTCTTTGTTTTTCCATCATGGACGACAAACGGTTGATTACTAAAGTGGAGAAGTACCCAGTCCTTTTTGATCCCAGTCACAGCTTTTACCTCAGATCGCCACTAACATTATTCAGTTGGACTTTGAGCAAATTTGAATATCCTCTGACTTAACATAAACGTATTGACGATTATAAAACGGACAGAACATAAAACACAAGCCTTTTGGGGCCATGTTGTAGTTTTTTTCTGCTTGTTGTTGTGTATACTGACGAAGTCACGCGTGAATTTGCTAATCTCGCGTGAATTCGTGCTCTTTCAGTGACAGCTGCTTCCCTGCTGCTACGTGCCTCATACACACCTGGTGGGAAGGGCCAAGCAGCAGCATACACGAGCGAAACGCGCTGCTCCAGTAACTCGCTGCTGACGCGTCCGGTGGAAAGGGGGGTAAGCCCTATGACTAATGACAAAGTTCTAAGAGTGTGATATACTTTGTAATCTAGTTCAGAAGCTAGGAGTCAAAACTAAGAACAGCTGGATCAACATCCTAGTACCAGTACCAGGTGGGCACAGAAAACTACCTTGTGGTTTGCGGACGCCACCGATAAAATGGATCACATAATTAGACTGACAACTTAGAAAAATTTGGCCTGATTCAGAATTTATCTAATGCCGTAAGGAGCTCTAATTATGAGCTCAGAAGGAGAGTTAATGATGAGAGGTGAGAGCAGCATCTGGAAATCTCGAGGGGACAACCTTGTGATATTTGCTACGTCCTAACAACTGGGCCACCTCTGGTCCTGCTGACTCACGCTGTGAGTGGAGAGTTTGTGATCCGTGCTGCCAAACAAGGCTATAGCTCAAACAAGTCTTAACTGTCTGTCACTTTCAGCAGCATTGTTGCCAAAAGTGTCATGCAAAAAGAATAAATTATCACATTGTGATTACATAAACATCTATCAACAACATGCTGCAACTGTGTGATTTGAGGAAGTGTTTGAAAAGATCATTTTACTAATGATCTACAGATAATTTCCACAAGGAACTCACGGTTTAAGGAATCATTCAATTAGTCTGTTTTTGACATTTTTAACTAACTGGTAACAAACATGTCAGAGCATGCTAAGCAAATTCTTAAAATAGACACATTTGTGGGCAGAACAACATTCATACTATAGCCTGTTTATAAATTGAACCGGAAACAGGAACATGACATGGAAGTTGAAGCAGAAGCTAAATGAGCCCCCCCCAGTTTAACGTCTGTAGCAGACAAAAGTAAGAGGTCCATCTTTATATGCAGGATACAGTTAATGCATTTGATGCTTTGCCATATGCTTTATGTTTAGTTTGTATCTGTCTGACAAAAAAAAATCTGTCCACAAAAATGCCTCAATACAAATTCTGCAACTTTCTACCATTGTAAAATGTGTGAATATTAAGTTGCTATAATTATAGACCAAATTTAAGCAAGCATATATAAAACTCAGCTTCATGTTTTGGCTTCAGCTTCCAACAGTTGAAAACTTAAAAATGTCTATCCCTTATAGAATCACATCATTTATTCAACTCGTTTTTCTATATATGTTTATCATAAAAGCTTGAAGACAATGTTCCAAAACCACATTTGGTGTAGGTTGGTATAGGTTCCAAAAATCACATGCCATGTGCACAAGACATGTATTTTACATGTTTCACATGACCCATATAACTTAACTTTTTTTTAGATGTGAAAACCAAGATGTTCGTGCAGTTTTACTTTAAATATTTTGTAATAGAAGCATTGACGTTGATAAATATTTCAACAAATTCATTTATAGTCTACTCGTTGTAGATGTGTGATACCTAGTGGAGCTGTGCAGCAACAGTGCACCAAACAAAAAACATTTCCAGAAACCTTTTCAACAGTGACAAAGTGTGAACATATGGCTTTGAATGACCCAGATGGTCTTATCACCCCGGAAGACTGCTAACTTATCTCCTCTATCATGAGATTTCTAAAGCAGGTGTTGATGAGCCATAATGAGAAAATCCACATTCAGCCACAAGTCTATGATTTGCTGTTTATTGGCTTTTACAAGCATTAATCTCGCCCTGCAGACACTCGCACATTCGGTCTGTGTCTGTGCATAATCAGCTGAGGAGTTAATAACATACAGGTTGTCACAGCTGTTAAAAGACAGAAAGACAAGCTGCCCTGGTGACAATATGTCATTGATTGTCTAGCAGATGAAACCGTGGATATTAATAAATCAAAGTGACCCCTACCTGAAGCCAAACAGATGCAACACCTGGACATATAAAATTCTTGCATAATTGGTGTCATAAATTTAAATCACAAAACCTCCAATTTAATAACTCTGCAGACAGCTGCAAGTGGGACTCACAATTTGGTTGATGTAAAAGACAGTTTTGGAATAGCAAGTATCACCTGCTCTCATCAATCATTATTCGATTATACACAGTAGATTTATGTTAAAAGAGAAGCTGCAGTAAAGTGCAGTTAAGTATGTAAGGTGAGTCGTGTGTTTGTCAGTAACAGTAGCAGCCTGGCAGCGGGGGGTTAACCTCCTGGCTGCTGTCAGTGTATTAATCACCACTGATGTGTGTTGTAAAAGGATTGCTGCAGGAAATAAAGACACCACAGTGTCAGCTGCATTGCCCTGATGTGACTCCATCAGACAAGAGGATGCTTATTGACAGGGTGAGAAGGGGGAATGGACAGGGAGAGAGACAGAGGGAGCAATCAGTCCTCGAGTCAGTCACCTTGGCACTGACGCAATGTCACGAGAGTCCACACCATTATTCCTCCAACCCCACAGGAACATTATTTAAACTCAAACCTTTACCAGTGGCTGAATGTCAGCAGAAGGACACCTGTCATCACAGACACACGCGTTCTTTTGAAGAAATACATGAAATAATCCAAAAATGTTATATTTTATTCTTTACATTTTTGTACCATTTTTGGTTATGTGTTTCTAGATTTACAATAGTAGTGAAAAATAGTTTTATTTTGCATGATTTGAAACATATAACAATGTTGGCTACGAGTAAATTGTACTATATAATGTAATAGAAGTGAGTTTATCTTAAATATATAGTACTGAAAAGTGGGACTCTAGTTCAACAAGTGACTATACCTCAGATTTTACACACAAAATGTAAATTTAAAATTTCAGATTTGTTTTAGCCTATTTTCATGTGGGTGGTTATATAATTATCGCTTGGGTTTTTCTATATGTATGAAAGCTGTCTTGAAATGGACAAGACAAAACAAATAATCTTGGTGACACGTCACCAAAATTCAACTCCTCATTGGGCCCTTAAATTAAGCAATACATACCAAGCTATGGAAGAGGTGGTAAAATTTGAATCCCATTCCTCATGGAAAAATAAACTTACAAAAACCAATTGCCAGGAAGTTATTTCTATAAAAAAATTCTAAAAAATATAAGAATCACATATAAAGTCTTTGTAGCACAATTTTGCTAAGGATCAGTCAATGATAATAGCAATAGAGCTCCACAGCTGCTCAGCAGAACAGAAGCTAACGTTAAACACGTGCACTGTTTGACTGTTGGCATTTCAGACAGCACACACAATTTAACTTAACTACATATTCCTGCTAAACACTCTGGAAACTCCACATTTCATGCATGATGACAACTGCTGCTCAACAAATACAAATGAAGTTCCTGAGCCAAATGCAGCGAGTTTTATAGTTGGTTACTTTAATGAGCAATAGCTCTTGGCTGCCTCAACATTCTCATTAATTACAAGCTCCTCAGAGATCCAACCATTATTACATGCCCCAAAAGTTGAAGTCATTTAATTTAATCCATTTCATTTTATTTTATTTAGAAAAAAATATACACGTAAAAAGTGTATTCACCAGGAATTGTTATAGAGATGCAAATGGATGTATCCAGGTACACTCACATAAAAGTAGTTCAAAAGCTGAGTTTAAATGTTTTTTTTTTTTTCAAATGAATAATTTGTATGTAAAATGTATCACTGTAGTTCTGTGTTTTGTTTTTAATTTGTGAAATAGTACGGTGATATCCTTTTAAATGTTTTATATTATACTTACAGTTTTCATCATCTGTCAGTAACAAGATTGACAGAGATGAATGTTCATGACATTATCCTTGAGAGGCAGTGGCTTTGACTTCTTTGACCCATCCTGGTAGAGTACCTCTCCAACCTGACTCAGAAAGGTGGGTTATTTAAGAAACAATTAGGAGCGTACACAAGGCAATTTGCAGGCAGTCTAACTCCTCAGGCTCAGCCAGTGAAGGGCCTTTCAGCGCTGATTTATCACGCTGTCGCCTTCAGAAGGCAACATAATTAATAGGAGCATGGACTTCTAATTCCACCCGCTTCCACGGCCAGTGGATTCTGTTTGATTTATGATGGCCAAGGACTTTGCATTTTATCAGTTCATTCACTCGTTATTTATGCTGATGACCAATTTCAGTGGGTCGCCATCATCTAACTCACTACTAATCAAAGAGAATTAAGGTTCACTGCATTATTTAGAAGCAGTTAATTTATCTTTGGAAAAAGAAGAAACCGTGATAGTGCTTCAGCTTGCAGTAACCCCACTTCCCCTACTTTTGAAATAATACAATTATAACCCAACTTTAGTTTTATTCTTCACATCTACTTATTCTTGTCAACTTTTGGCACTGATTAGGCTACAGATAATGATCTAAAAACTTCAAAATTTAGTTTTAATAATTGTCGACACTTCCTGGATCTGGAAAAATGCCAACACAAAACCGTATACATCAAAGGCGCCACTAAAGACAGATTTTTTTTTTATTTTCTAACAGAGTGACTTACAAGAGGCCATTTCACTCTCCATAACATATAATGGCTCATGGATTCTTGTGCAAAAAGCTATAAAGTCAGACTCCAACAGATCACACACACACACAAAAGAGCCACAAACTGAAGCACGACCGAACAAAAAAAGATTTCCCTCAATAGCAAGTCTGAACACAGAGAGTGAATTATTGTCCTGCTGAAATAATGGGTCATGAATGGGCAACGGATTAATACAATATATTATAAGAAACACAGATAAATAGGGTCACATTGCAGCTGTGTTTGTTAGAAAAATTACACCTGTTCCAAGTGTTATGAACCTGCAAATGCTATTGTGAAGGTTAAATTGTGTATTACTATAAAACAAATTGAGACGGAGAAAGCAGTTGGCAGTGGGGCATTATTTAACGTCTGTGCAGGCTGTGCTACAAAAGGGTAGGATTAAGATGCAATAAACCTTACAGAGTCAAAGAAAAATAGCCCTTGTAAACAATGCAGTATAGAAAACGAGTTGCTTCAGAGAACACTGCGTTGGTTTAGGGCTTCACATAAGTCATTTTAATGCTACAGCAAACTTTCCAGACAAGAATATTAGATTAAAAAAAACAACTTTAGATTAGGATTTGACCTTCCAAGGTGCAGCAGAGGGATGGATAAAAAGTTCTGTAGTTATTTCTGTTTAACAGCCTGGATGGTTTACAAAGGGATGTTCCGTCAGTCTTATTGTGTTTAATTATTCAGCACAGTGGCAGATAAGGTGTTTTCTGACAAAATGGTTCACAGCACTTAGCAGTGACACCAGCAACTATGATGTTCAGACGCTGCCATCGACTGAGCTACAACCTCCTTGTTCACAAGGTGTATCATTTATCCAGCGGGGTAATACGATGCAGAATTTACACAGGCCTGTCAATAGGCATGTCGATAGAAGAACACTTAGCATCTATCATCCGGAGAATCGATGCCATTTTTCAGCCATGAATCCCAGGAAATGATAGCTTTCAAATAAATGGTGCAAAGAGAAACACAACACTCCTTGGGGAGAGATAGATGTGGAGTGGCTCAATTTCCCCTTTTCTTGCTTTCCTCACAACTTCTGCCTGGCTATCTGATTTAATAAAAAAAGGTAAGAAGACATTAGACATTACAACCTCTAAAGAAAAGAAGGATTTCTTCAGGATCTGATTAACTAGACATTAAACTGAGACGAGATTGATGTTTCTGATATCTACTAAAAAACGTGTTCTTTTGTTCTTTATCACTGTGATATATTAACATTTCAAACCTGTAATTTGGTTTGTTTCAATATTTTAGATTAAAAAGTCAAGTTTATAGTTTAAAGGCAGATTTTTGACTTGCAGACAATTTGCTCCAATTGATAATACATGTGAATGCTTGGAAGATGTGACTTCTGATGTTCACAGACGTTCCATTTCAGACCACATGTGATGTTTGGCAAAGGTTCAGTTGTTGAGTGAGATGCCAGGAGGACGTGATGCAGCCAATGAATGTGCAAGACATTAGGTAAGCACAAAACCCAAGCATCAATGTTGGGCAGAGGTGCCCTGTCACACACATTTCATAACTTTGTGGTTATTTCTGAAGTATTAATCTATAATCTGAAATATTTTATATCTAAAAACATTAGGAAAAACTATTTTCCAGCCATTCAGAGTAATCTGACTGCTTGAAAATGTACCTCGATTTGGGCCTGTAATCATTAAATTCATTATGCTAATTCGCTGGACTCAGATTGGCTAATAGCTAGCCTATGAGAGCACGACTTCCTGTATCCCAAACGGTCCTACAGGGCTACGACTGTCCAAGTAACAACCTGCATAACAGAGTTAACAATAGAAATGTATAAACATGTTTACTTACAGGTTGAGTCTCTGTAGATTGGCGTGATGGAACTGCACCCAGCCTCCAAAGTAGCTATTTTAGCAAACCCACCTTGGCTAAAGTTTAGAAAGTCACTCTCTTCTAAATGGTTTAAACAAACACTTAAACTACTAATAACAGTTCTACGAGTCTCTCCAATATTAAACTGAAGCCATTTGTCCCACAAATCTGAATTTTTTGGTAGTATGAGCATTGTGTAAATCCAGCTGTAGCACAACAACGCTGATGGTCCGCCATGTTTGCTACTGAACAACTGAGCTAACTTTACATGCGTGGTCTCAAATGCACAAGCTGATGAATTATAATGAGCAATCAGTGTGATGTCACATTGATGGAATTTTCAAACTCACCTGATTTAGTTATTTAATTTTTTTACATTTCACTTTTGTACATAAGGAGAGCCGTACCCCAATTTTTGTTGTTGCACTAATGTGCAATTACAATAAAGACTAAACTAATTCCTCCACTTGCTTTCTGTGAGTGAAAAAACAGAAAGAGAAGTTATTGTGCAATTTTCACACCTAGTACGAAACCAAGAACACCTGTGGACCTAAAATATTCAACATAAAGCTCAGATTTTTTTGTTTGTTTTTTTGTGGAAGGGCACCTTTAATTTATGATTCCACAAAACACTGTCAAACCTCGAGGTGAGGACATAAATGTTGTTATCTGTTCCCATCTACTTGTATACCCGGTCCATCAACAGATCATTTTTGTGCATATGCAGACCCTGTTTGCTGGCTATAATAGGTGGTGCCAAACATACAACTGTAATGTTTGAATTTAGGTGGAACTTAAAGTGTGAAGGACAGATGACAGACTGTAATCTCTTTCAGCAGTTTAATAAAAGAGGATAGTTACAAACAAGCAGAGAAGGAAACAAAAGAGGTTTCATGAAGAAAAGTGAGTGAGGAGATTTGCTGTTTTTTCTTCACAGATCACAAAGACACGAAAATACTGCAGGAGAAATCAATTAAACATTCTTTTTACTGCTTGTCTTTTGAATAGCCAATTGATAAGGCAGCACATTATCACTATTTATTGGACTGGAGTGATAACTATAGACCCCTGAGAGGAATGGTGGGGTGTATAAATGTGTGCCTTGTCAAGGTCATCACAGCTTGCTCACACAAATGCAAAGACGCATTTCAAACTCTTTAAGATAATTAAACGATCAGTAACCGGTCCAGTTGATATTGTTTATACTAGTTGTTCCTGACCTTCCCACTTTGACCTTCTGACCGGACTTTGCAGTAGAGCTAAATATTTGGGTGAGAAAAAAAATGGTAAATTTGAAACTCATCAATAGATGAAAAAAATATATCTTTAAGTATTTGAAATGCTACACTTAAACAGTTGATTAAAAAAATGACAGAACTTATGATGAATTCCACATACTCATCTTAGATAGTATTAAATCAAAAGTTAATCTTACCAATGGTAATCAATAATTTTGATGTTAATTTGAATGTAATTAGCACTGGAGGTTGAATGTCAGCTTGCTAAATCAAACCCAGAAAGACAAGCTTTTAATGATAAGATGGCACTACAGATTTTCACCCTTTGTGTCATCAGTATAGATGCGGTTAGAGCTCATGCTCCTCAGTGACAGTTGGGAACATTGTGGCAGGTCATTAATCACACGGAGAGCCTGTAGGAGCTATACTTAATCCCATGATGGTATCCTCACCATTCTCTACTGCTGCTGATGCTCATAAAAAACTGGAGGAGAGCAAAAAAAGAAAATGATTTACACAAATCAATCATTTGCTGCTGGCGCTCCTCGGCTGTAATACTGGCAGTCTGTCGTTACAGCTCCATTGTAAAGGGCGCCTGCTGACAGCCACAGTTGATTAAAGGCTGTGGCTTCCTAACCTTTCATGTTAAAAAGACTGACACAGGGTGATGCAAACTTTTTTCCTCCTCTTTTCCTGGTCAGTTCAAGGCAAAAGTATTGGCATTTAAATTTGTGGCTGCTCTTGTGAACAGATGTCACCTTTGGCGAATGAGAGTAATAGCACCAGTAGGCTTTCTCTGTATCCTGAGGCTAAACAACGCACCCCCACAGGGCTTTAGGAGGTTCAACAAGTGAAGGCTTCACACGCCTGCTATCCACACTCCCTTTCCCTTCTCTGCAATTATCATCAAAGAACATCTGTTTGTTGTTCTTCAGGCACCCCCCTCCCCCATACGAGTGTCCTAGCCTCACCTTGACCCATACTTTCAATTGTAGTAGATGTTATGACTAAAAATAAACAGAGTGAAGGAGTGAGCCTATCCTTTGTGTGAGCAGGGCGTTCTCCCTCACTGCCGCTGTGAGGAAGGATATCCCTCAATGAACACAGCAACTTCCTCCTCATGCACACATCTCCTGACAGGTACATGAGCACCATCCAGAACATTTAATGTGGATCAGATCCAGAAGATGAATTGACACACTTGATTTGTTTCCAGGTGTTCAAGCTGATCCTGCTGTCATTTTTTTTTTTTTTACTCCTGTCACGGTCTGAATGACCTTTCAAAGACACGTTCAGTAGCTCCTGGCAGGCAACCTGATACACACGGAAACTGTGCTTCATCCTGTGTGATCCTTGGGTACAGTTTTATAATATGACGACTCTGATGTGTTCCAAATAAAGTGTGAATGTCCCCGCAGATTCAGCTGTAAAATACACAATCTCATATTTTAAAAGCAAATAAAAAAATAAGGGTTTCATTTAACAATTAACACATAATTTGTCGTTTCATATTCTTTAAATAAAAGTTTATTTGGTTATTATTCCACAAAGCAACATCCTCTCTCAGATGTCAGGAGATCAATCAACACCTGGGAGGGAGCAGTGCTTCGCACCTCTCCCGACGCCCAAGTTGCAAGGGGACATGCTGGGCTCAGCAATCTGCGTTGCCCGATGATAGACGTGGTACCATCATTTACAGTCTCCATGGCAGCCGTCCACCACACCGCTCACACGCAGCACAAAACAAGCTTCAGTTCAAAACAGGGTGAAGCCGCTGACTTTCCAGTGTTTCCGTGTTACTTTCATCGCCGTCTCATGGCTTTGCTCTGCAGCCCAGACTCCGCCTCTCAGCATGTTGCAGTTTGTGCTTCCTCATGCTGCATTTTTCAAAGTTCAATGTATTTCACATGAGACCTTACACCACTTTAAATCACATTCACTGTAGGTGTTTCAGTTTATCTTTTCATCAGTCCAGTTTAATCTGCCGTTAAGCGAAATATCAATCTGGAGTTTTTACACTATTGTTTAACTTTTAAAAGACAAAAACAGTTAGCCTACATTAACCCTATTACAAGACTGAAATACAAATGGTGACTCATGCACAAACAAAACGCAGGCACACTTTAATTTATTTTATTATTATTAAAAAAAGTTAACTTACACGTATCCTGCCAAAGGTCTTGTAGAAATGGTGCAATTTTAACTTAGAAGTCTTATTGAGGACTCTAATTTGTGCAATTGGTTTTTTTCTTGCTCCCAAAGGAAAAGTCTGCCAATTTGTGCACTCGGTCTGCATAATAGACTAAACTGGAAGTATATGGCCATAAAGACTTGTATTATTGCTCAAAAGTTATACCTTTGCCAAAAGCCGACACATGTTAATTCCTAATTTAGGAACTTAAAAGCCCTCTAAGATCTATTTGTGAATGAGTTAAGTGATGTACCGCAATGGGACCTTAACATTTAAATGACTATTAGCAGCAAATGAAGACAAAATGTAAGTGAATCCTGAGGGAAGGTACCAGCTGTGATCCACTCATCATTTGACCCGTCTGACACACGCGTCAACTGTTATTTTAGAAAACGCAGGAAAATCGTTGAGCATCATTGAATGTTCTTGTCCTTGGTTATAATAATATTGGCAATTATTTTTTTAGAAAAAACTCTTGCGTGAACCATTGTCTCTAATTTTTGTCACAAGACTAGCATTGCAGCACCGTGCCACACAGCTGAGGTGGAGTCAAAGTGACAGCATTACAGATTACAGTAATTAAATAATGAGTAAGACCATTGTGCTTTGTGCCGAACATTTTGGAAACTGGATGAATTCCAAGCCATCTGTGTTTATCGAACGTCAATGAGTTTCTAATGTATAAAAACAAATACTGATATCCTGAGCATTAGAGATGCTTATTTTGGACCTTTGTTTGGAAATCCCTGGAGAAATGTGATAGTTGTTCTGTGATTATTTCAGCCACATGGTGCAAGATGGATATACATGTCATGCAGGCCCTAACACAGAGTTAGTCATGCAGTTTCATCAGTGTCAGTCACTGAGCTGCAATTATCAGTCAGGAGGGTCAGCGACATTAGTCTGAAAACACTGGAATCAACCTCAGAAAAATAGAACTGTGTATAGAAACTGAAGGCAAAAAAAGAAACTTTAAAGAAGTTAGAAAATCAAACATGAGACTTTTATTCCTTTAAGAAAAAAACAAACATGATAGAAGAATGGTGCAGGAGTAATGCCTCACATATAAGATGGTCAGCCTGCTGGCATGTGGTCTGTGATGTCCCATAAATCTTCCTCTAACTTCTCTGTGGTGATGGGAGAAAGGGATGAGTTGCTCACCAACCCCCTTCCATCTCATTCACATGTCTATCTGCCTGTTATCCATGCCCTTGAGCAGAGATTACTGATGCCCTGCCTTTGATATATGACACATCATGTGCCACAACATTTCATCCAGTAAATTAACCTGCAGAAGAGCAAAAAAAGAAAAAAACCTCTCTGCCGTGAGTCCTCTCAAATCTCTCACAAGTCCTTCTTTTGTGTGCAAGTACTTGCTGATATTGTGGCTGTGAGCACACCTGAAACACTAGAGAAGTGTTACCTGACCTTTATAGGAATCAACATTTTTCAGTGTGACTCAACCCACTTATTCTCAGGGGTCTTATTTCACTAAAATGGTTCTTATTCACAATTTTAAATCCTTGAATGCTCTCTAAAAACGTGGTTGAATTGACTCAGAGTTCAATGTATTTTTGCTAGCGTGTTGATTTTATGCAATAAATGATCAAAAAACTGTAAAAATAAAAAAGAAGTTAAGAAGTGGTTCAACAAGCATTAAACAGTAACTTTGCCTGGTTTTGGTGCAAAAGTAACAAAAACAGGGATACAATAATAATGCATCGTATCAAAAAGACTGAAAATCTAGCCTTATTTGAAATGTTATTAATAATCTTTATTTCTTGTATTTATTTTTCTGTAAAATAAGACCACTCAAAGATTAAAAATCATGTTGTAATCAGTTTTAATTGTTTCGATTTTGATTAAATGATAGCGGAATGAGTACTTTACTAAATCCTAATGTTTAGCAAGGTTTATCACACTTTACATTACAACTACTTAAATTTGTCTTAGATCTACTGTAATGATGATACGTTTTAATAAGTTTCTTAACTTTGACAATATCCAAGTTAAAAACATTTTTAAAATATTATGGTGCATTCACACCGGCCCAACTGTCATTGTCAGAAACGTCAAGTTTACATGTAAAGTCTATGGTGGAGTCCGTCAGACCAGCATCAGAGTCTCTGTGTCGCTTTGTGAGCGTTAGCAGCGTCAACTTTTCAAGCTTTTCAAGCGTTTCAGGTATTGAAGTTTGAAACGCGAGCAATGCAGAAGTTCAGCTAGCTGAACTTTTGACACTCTTGATGCTCTTGAAGCAGCATGTCAACCAATCAGAGCGTGTCATCGTAGTGACGTACCTGAATGAAGCAGGAAGTCGTCAAACAGGGCGCGGGACAGACGGAAGTAGCGCTGGAAGCAAACCTCATCCATATGTAGCTCCTGGAGCAAATGGTTTAACCTCAAACTCAGAACGCATCTGAAGAATGGGGTGTATCCACAAATAGAGTAAATAAAGCCGAGCCACTCTCTCTATATGATCCGCCATAGCTCAGAACATCTGATAACAAAGGAAGCCCCGCCTACGCGCTCTTTTTAACGGTCAGGCGTTACAAGCTTCAACTTTCAAGCTTCAAACTTGAAGCATTGTGAACATTGCATGACGTTTACAAAGTGGCCGGTGTGAACGCACCATAATAAATCTAATTAGAAACTTCATATATGGGAAATGATAGAAAACTAAGCAGTTGCAACATTTCTGCATTGATGATAGCAGTTATTATAAACTCTTCTTCTATTCTTTCATCATGATTCTCAACTCTCTGTGTTTAGCATGTCGGCTGCTAAACACAGGCCCAGTCACGAGTACCTGTACAACTGTCAGATGCAGAAAATGACATGGGTTGTGGAGAACTTCATCTTAAACAGTGACAGAAAGTCTTTCTTGGAAGAAAATATATGGGAAACCCACAGTTCATGAAGCGCGGCAGTAAAGTGCTTCTTCACCACCACAAATCTTCTACCAGTCTCTGAAAACAGTTTGTATCCCTCAGTGTTTTTCTTTTTTACACACGAGTCACCTGCCTGATACCCCTCAGCCATTTTCCTCTGAAGCTGTCACACATACTGGCTATAATATATGTGCTGCACCGGTGAGAACAGCTGTAGCCAATCTCCATCCTCTCCCTTTCTCCTGGAGCCCACAGCCTGACCAGCATGAAATAATAAATCAGGATTAATTGATTCCCTGTCACTCATGGAAAAGAAAATAAATTTTCATGTAGTCAGTTTCCTACAGCATTATAATTTTGTACATGGCATGTAATTTAAGTTTTTTAATTATACATGAGAACGAGAAAGTGTGATAAAATGGGCTGCCACTTGGCTCAAGGCCACAATTCTGGCCTTCATATGTGCTGAGACAACAAAGGCATTAACTTGAGCACACATAAATAATATATTTATGTATTTAGAAGCTACACATCTCTGTCCAAAATAAAAAAAAAAGAAAAAAGTTTTAGTGTGAAGGTCAAGGGCTGGCTATTCGTCTTAAAGTAATGACGTTTATTTGGAGCACATGGACCATAAAACACACACTCTGATGCCAAAACGTCAAGAGCAGGAAAGTCAGGATGGCTATGATTCCCAGCTTGTGACAGGAAAACAGATAATGCGCTAACAAAGCTGTGAAACTCTGGAAGCAATAATCTGTTCCCTCGGACTCAGAATATATTTCAAAATGTGTTTATGATGATGCTCTGGCCTCGTAAAGCAGAGGACAAAAAAGTAAAAGCCTCAACATTAAAGATTTACACACTGCAGCTTTTTCTGTTCAACTCCTTTCATTGTTTGCTGGATTAATGAACAGTGGAGAGAATGAGAGGGCATTTCCCTAAGTCAAGCTAAACGAAAGCCAGAGATAGGCCAGGAGAGGGAGGGAGCAGGGTCATCAGCAGGCCAGGGTCTTAAATCAGACCAAAGGCCTAACCTTGTGTCAGCCCGAGACCTGAAGGGGGAGGAATGTCTTCACAACAATGAGAAGAGGCTGAAAGGAGGCCTATTTGTTGTGGATTTTTTTGGAATCACCAGCTGGGCCTGAAAAGCAGCTGGACAGAAAGAGGCTACAGTATGAAAGGCCCCCTGGGTCAAGAGGAACTTTTGGTAACACACTAACTCATACAAATGGCACGAGTTTAACGAAGTAACAAGTTGGGAATGATTACAAGCTTTGTTCGTTCAAAGGAGCGTAGGAAAAAAGAAAAAGCTGTTTCGGTGATTTATATGATGGCTGTTGTTTTCTTACCCTGAAAAAAGCTTCACATCTGCAAACTGTCTGACTCAGAGCGTCCTGTGGCTAAAATTACGACGTGATGAATTGCATCATGAAAGATTTCACTGCTTTGACATTAAATAGTGTTTGCAGCCTGATGCAGAGGTATTTCAACCCAGATGAACGCAGTCTGTTTTGTGACATCTGAAAGCATTTTAGCACCAGTTAGCACAACTCGAATCATTCCTTTTTCTTTTGTGCCTGCAGACACATAGTGCATCATCTTTTTTTCTATTGTTCTTATTTAGTTTTATCCTTTGCCTCACAATTAAAATCTACACATGATGATAAATGTGTGCATCAAGAGTCCACCTTCTAGAGGACCAAAAGGATGTGGTTAGACAGACAATCCGATATCCAAGGTTAAGAATACAGGGATAATAAATTGCTTGAGTGTCATGTTCAATTTTCAAGGAAGCATTATCTGGCATTATACATAACAGGATTTAAATTATCAGGACGCAGAACAATCTTTGCGTCCAGTGAGCATCCTGCCCCCAGTGATTCATATGGAGGAAAGTACTGTCACATTTTCCAGCATCCCAAAGCAGCAGCAGAACATTGGCGCACTTCATGTACTTGAATGATTGGTTGAATAAACTGCTTCCACTCTGGCTGCTGTTGACACTCAAATGGAAGAGTGCTATCACTTTTAATTGTCTTTCTTCCCTCACTCAGCCTGTGAGTCTTTCCTGCCTCTTTGGAGCACAAGGCCAAAGTAAATTAAGTTCAGTCAGAAATTTGGCTGAACAAGCTGTACAAGGCTGCAGACGAGATCCTTAACGTTTTTGTAAATGTGCCACATCTCCTGTGTTTAACGGGATTGCAGATTAATAACTAAATACAAAGAAATCAATCATTAGTTAAATACTCAAACTAAAGGAAACAGTCATTTTAGTACCTACACGTTTCAGAAATTGGAGTAGACAAAGATTTTTTTATAGAATACTGATTAACTTTAAATTTCACCAGATCAAAAGGAGCCATAATTCATGCTCATCCACTTATCAAGTATAATGGGACTCTAGGTGCTCACTAATACACTATATTGCCAAAAGTGTTGAGACATCTGCTCTTAGACTCAAATTAATTTTATTGGCATCCCATTCTTAATCCGTAGGGTTTAAGATGGAGTTGTCCCACCCTTTGCTTCTTTAACTGCTTTAACTCTTCTGGGAAGATTTTCCACAAGGTTTTGGAGGGTGTTTATAGGAAATTTTGACCATCCTTCCGGAAGCACATGTGATGTTGGATGAGAAGGTCTGGCTTGCAGTCTCCACACTAATTCATCCCAAAGGTGTTTTTTTCAGGTTCAGGCAAGGACTCTGCAGGACAGTAAGGTTCCTCAACTCGCCCATTGGCGCATTGGTATTAAGTCATGTTGGGAAGGGGCCATTTCTGGTCCCACTACGTTTGGAACATGAAGTTGTCCAAAACGCCTTAGTATGCTGAAGTATTAAGGGTTCTTTTAACTGGAACTGAGGGGTGGAGCCCAATCCCTTAAAAAACAACCCCACACCTTAATCCCCCCTCATCCAAACTTTACCTTTGGTAGTTGCCAGAAGAATGGTTTGTGCCCAACTGCATTATGCCAAACCAAGGCCAGACAGAGAAGCATGATGGCACATTTCAGTGAGCATGTATCCACTGCTCCAGAGTCAAGTGGCAGCATACATTACAGTCCTGCATCCAACACTTTGCTTTACACTTGGTGAGGAAAGACTTGAATGCAGCTGCTTGGCCATGGAACCCATTCCAGGTTAGAGTTCTACACAGTGTTATTGAGCTAATCTGAAGATACACAAGTTTAGAGGTCTGTAGCTCTTCATTTTAAAGAAGGTTACCTAGTTCTGAGTAACTGTATATCTCAGCATGTGCTGACCCAGTTCTGTGAGTTTACATGGCACCACTTCATGGCTGAGTTGCTGTTGTTCCCAAAACCTTCCACTTTCTTACAATGCCATTAACAGCTGACTGTGGAATATTTAGTAAGGAGGACATTTAATGAATGGATTTATTTCACAGGCAGCATTTCCATCAAAGAATCACACTCTGATTCACTGAGCTCAAAGAGTGACCCATTCTTTCACCTGTTCCATAGTGACTTACCACAAGGACTCAAGGACATTGAAATTTTACTTGGTCAGACAAGGTTAACTCACTTGTTACTAGATGGTAAAGTAGAAACAGAGGATGTAACTGCAAATTGTGACATTTATATATATATCAAACTGATTAAACAAGGCTAAAAGTACATATGGGTTGTAAATTACCTCTATAGCTTCTACTAAAGACTAAAAACTTTAAACATGTTCCATTTTCTCTGACTCGTTTTCAGATATCTAAGTGGTAACACAATGTATAAACTTTACAAAGCATGACTTTAAGTGTTCATGTTTTTTTTTTTTAGAATTTTGGATTTAAAAGAAGGCTGATTGAATAATAAGACTTACTATCCATGTGCTTAAACATGATGTGTCCATCAACTTATAAAACTGCTCTGTTCTGCTCAGGGTCACATGAGGGTAAGAGGCAATTTAAAGACAAATAAACATGAACACTCAGTCATTTCCAATGTAAATTTAGAATTCCCAATTAAATCTTGTAATTAAAATAAAGAATTGTCCCTAAATGTTTTCTTCAATCTTGCTGATTCGAATCATCAAATTAAATACAAAAAAAAAAGCCGCTGGGAGGAGCTGGTTTTGTTGTGGCAATCTTCCACATTGTGTTCTTGTGTTTGTTATATTTGTTAATGATAAAGGCCTTGAAGAATTGTTGGTCTTTATCAAATATTTTTTTACACTATAACAGAAAACCTCAGCTGCAAATAAAAAAACAAAATGTAGCAACGATACTGCATTTAACAAAAATTGCAGTTTTGTGTATTGATCAAAATTTTCAATCCTAACGTTTTCTTGTGTTTAAGCACATTGCTGATGTAAAGAGACAAAAAAAAACATTACATTTTAAAGACTTGTCAATCACCCTGATACTGCCAGCAGCTCAGTTGTTGTAGCTTCTATAACAAATTGATTGTTCCTGTAATTTCCACCGGGCATGATTTTCTATGGCTGCAACATTAACAAAGCCTAACAGAAACATTGATGAAGTGAGTGTGATATACCTGCAGCCTGTATAGCTTTGTGTTAGATGGCCCTTGGTTTATTGATATACAATCCACCCAGCTTTCTTACAAAATCTGAAAACAATCAGTGTGCAATGCAGCACAATGCTGGGACATTAATCACAAAAGGCAGCACTTTATTTTACACAACCACTGTACTGTTCCAACAGCTGCTAAGCATTCTGGTAAAGCAAATGATTTATGGCTGTGCAGCAATAATGATGAAAAAGAGCCATTACCATATCGACAGGCTCCCAGATGGATTATCTTCATTGATTACTTCATGGCCTGTTGATAAGTATTTGTTTGAAAGGCAAATGAGGGAAGAAAAATGTGCTCTGTGATTTTGTTCTGTGGAAGCGCTCTACCAGAAATATTTCCAAACATTTCTGACCTAACAAGAATCCTTTTTAAGTTTTTTTTTAAAGTTTTTTATATTTAGACACCTCAGCTGTCAGATCAAAAGAGATGTGAGGTAAATAGTCTGGAATATGAGCAACATTGAAGGGGGAGTTCACATGTGTAAGATTTCACAGCTAATCAGCTAATCACAGACTCCTCTGATTCATGATGCAGCTTGTTCTACTGGCTCATATATCACATGGTTTTTTTCCCCCTCTCCTCTAGCCACCCGGGCTTTCCATCCTGTGACCTTGCCAAGGTTGGCTGAAGGAAATGATACCACTATGCCACAAGATTTATGAGAGATTCACTCCCGTTTGCCTCCCTGTTTACAGAATACATTGACTCCCACCAAAGAGCTGTATCCTTCCCCAGCGGTTTACACAGACAGGGAGCCCATCTACCAGGTGTCGCAGAAAGGGTGAGCCTAGCAGCTTGTCTCCTCTGACAGGTGCTAATTGAGAACCAAACACAAAGTGAATCCAGTTTAAACCTCTTAGCTTGCCTTTGACCTTATGTTGCAAAACTAGAATGGATAACCTTGGACGTTAATGCAGAAAGCGCTCCCAAGATAATGTGTTGCAGCACAAAAATATTTACAGAGAAGCTGAAAATATTAACTGAATCTGACCAGTTTTGGTAACAAGTAATGCACAATGGTTCATAAGCTCATAAAATGCTCCTAAATTATCCACACTTTTTATTGGTGGCATTCAAAACTGTGTAAGTCAGTGCAATAAATGTTTCTCTCCTTTTACAGCAATGTCTATCAACAACAGTTCTACACTGGTCAAAATCCCAGTGTAACAACCACTGAGTTGTTACTTCACATTTGCATTCCGGCCCAACCAGCTACCATTAAAAGGTGCAAGATGGAATATTTTCATAAAAAGCAATATATTCAACAAAATAAATGCCTCCACAGTATGTTTAAAGGGGTGTAGAATGAAAATACACAATTTTCTTTAGATATAATATTTGAAGTAAAATCTAATAAAATATTTATTCAGACAGGCAAGACGTTGGCATTTTGTTTACATCTACTAGCCAGTAGCTGGCAGAGCAGTGGACACCATTGTGGGTTGCCTAAAATGGTGAAAAGTCCATTAATAGCGAGGCTGGTAATGTGAAGGTCTGCGGGTCAAACAGCTGGATGCCCTGGGGATTATTGACCTTATTTACTTGCCATAAGGGATTACCAACATGTGACGAGCAAATTCATGTGAAAAAGTCTTTATTAGCAGCTCACGCTACAGAGCAGCAGCTGGCTGAAAGTTTGTAGAAGTCTGGGCTGTGGGTTCAGCTGGAGGATGCCTCAGAGGATTGTGGGGCTGGTTAGAGAAGAGAGGAGAGCAGGATGGTATGAAAGAACAGAGGATCTTAGGGGGGGACTGCAGGAAGTTTTGGTTTGCTCTAGAAGAACCGCGGGGCAACTAGCTCTTTGCCACAGACTGTATCAATGACTGAGCTACAGGTATGAGTCTTCAATTATCAGAGTCAGTGTGATCAGTGGGGCTGGAGAGCATGATTAGTGAGCTGAACGCGTGATATTTTGTTGTCCTTCTCGAATCGGGTATCAGAGTGAGTTTGGTTAGGAATACTGGTCGACCTCAGCATCGGAGCGCATGCTCGCGTCATGAGCCTACAACCCCGATGGCTGAAGGCTTTGTTCTGTTGTTGTGGTGTTCATGTTCCATATTCCACCTTATAATCTACTTTTGTTTTTCTGCATAGGCACTGTTCCTTCATTTTTAACAGTAGGTAGCACTTATTGCCTTGCATTAAGAAGGTCCTGGGATCGAAACAAAGTCAGGGCCTTTCTGCATGAGTTTTCATGTTCTCCTCACACATTGGTGGGTTTTCTCTTGGGACTCTAGTTTCCTCCCACAAACAAAAAAGTGCTTGTCAGGTTAATTGTCAACTCTAAATTAGCCCCTGGTGTCAGTGTAAGCTTGAAGGGTTGTTTGTCCCTATGTGGCCTTGTGATGGACTGGCAACCTGTCCAGGTTGTAACCTCGCCTTTCACTGGAGATAAACACCAGCCCCCCTCCACCCTGACTATGAGAAGGAACTAGTGGGTAGGAATGGATGGACAGATGATCCAAATGGTTTCACAACAGCTGATCAGCAAGGTGGAAACAAAAAATCTGTTTTACTAACTCAATCGGACATTCTGTTGTCTGTAGTCCCTAAAAGATAATCTATGATTGGATTAATTAGAAATGAGGATACAGGGGTGACTGGCCTTCACGTGCCCTTGGCATCCTAATAAAGGGATAGAAAATGTGTGCGAGTGCATTGTCCCTTTACCATGACAGGGTGCTGCCCTGCCCCTTGCTTCAAGAGGACCAGGGCTTTAAATTGCTTCCATCTCTGTGACTCTGATTAATGAGAAGAGTTCTAATCGGAGTTCCTGGGGCCAACAGCATTAGTCTTAATCTTCCAGACCCCATCCAGCAGCAACACTGACATTTAACATAGTGCTAGTGCAATGGTAATGAGAATTCATTCCCCAATAAGGGAGCAAACTCTGTTACCCTCCACAGAGGTCTTGGATTTGGGAAGCTTATTGGCCCCGAGTTTCAGGGCTTATTAGCTTCTTTTTCAGGCCATGAATTACCTAAAATATCTTGTGTTTTACATTTGGCCTTAAAATAGAATACATTAAACTGTGTTTATGCACATCATTTAAGACCAAGATGAGGACTGACATGACGCTAAAATGATCAAATCAATGAGAATGTGTCTAATTTGTTTTTTAGGTGGATCCATTGAACCAAATGGTCTGATTTGGCTCTGGTTTGGACATTTGGACAATTCATTCATTCTTTTTATTTTACTCCATAGAAACAGAACGGTTGTTCTTTAGCTTCAACCTGAGATACGGCAGAATGGACACAAATCAGAGCTGATGAACAAGCTCTTTAAAATAATATCATCCACTCAAAGAGGCAGATGCTCTGAAAAATCAAGATTGTAATAATTTTTTAGGTATGGTGGCTGAAATGTTCCATTTTTGTCCAACGATGCAACAATGCAATGCAAAGTTTCACCTCTCTAGAAATTGTTCTGCTGTGCATCTTTTTGTTTTTTCTGAGTATATACAAATGGTTAACATGTGGAAATGTTTGTTTGAATGTAATATGTATAAACGTATATGTGAAAAACGGTCAACAATAAAACAAGTGTAAAACCAGGCTTTCTGAATCAAAGCCATTCTTGCTGTCAGGTGCAGTTGAACCAATGCAAACAGCCCTCTTGTGCTCAGTTAGCAGTAGGTAAATTGCTCTGGGATTTATATTGCCGGAATGCTTTAGCAGGTAATTCCTTTCTGTCTTTCATTTTGTTTGTCTGTGTTAAGTTTCCACTCTGGCCCCATCCATTCTCACATCCAGTTCCCGGCTTTGTCCATCCATCAATGGGGCACACTTTGTCAGTGCTGACTTCATCCTGGCTGCTGCAATCACATTCGAGCCTGGCCTGACTGCCACTGGGGAGCTTTTTCACCTCCCATCTGCATCTACCCGATCTGCTGACGGAGCCCCTGACGTGCAGTGTTTTCTATTGCACAGGCAAGCAAAAAAACACTAATGCTGCACCTCATTTCTCCAAACCACTCTGGTCTCACATGGGAGGAGGGGGGGGTTGAGGTGAAATTGAGAGAGACAGGAAGGTAAAGTGGGGGACCAGTTTTACGAAGGATTGGCTCTCAGGTCAGGCAACAGCTCAATTTGTCTTTTCTTCTCAAATACATCAATAAGCATCAAGGCTAGAAAATGTATCACTAATTAAGTCTTGATAAGCAGCAAGTCAACTGTACTTTGAAGCAGGGGAAAGAAGAAAAGGAGAAAAAGAGTCAGCTGCTTAAAATAGAAGTTTTGGTGGTTTTTAGACTGTGGAGCTTAGTCATAAAGTTCTGTGGAAAATATGGGTGTGGTTAAATAACAGTTCATTCAGCCCAACTCTTTTAAAGATTCAGTTAGTGAATAAATTCTAAGAAAATCAATCTTTAGCTTTTGGCTATACCAGGCCACATGACCATTTATTAAAAAGAGGCAAAAAATGTGGGTTTTTTTAACCATTATTTGAATGTGGTGTGTCATGTTATTAAACTCATGTAGGAGGATGGATTAAGTGTTGATCCAGGAAGTCTATCTGTATAAAAATATTAAGAGATATTTATACTACTTTAGTTGAGAGAATAAAAAATGGACATAAGTTCTAGGTTGGAAAAATGAAGCCAAAATTATGTCCCAAAGTTGCATTATTTTAATTTCAATATATTTGCTTCAGAGTGTAGATTTTTCAACTGGACACAGGAGCATCTCTAGTTATTGGTTCCAGTCTTCAGTCCCACCCCTTACATGTAAACCAATGAAACACTGTCATGACTAGAAATTAATTGTTCACTCCAAATAATTTCCAGAGGTTGACTATCTGATGATTCACATAGGTCGTACTTTGCTGCTGTATGTTTGAATATTCCTTTTTTTGATGGCTTAGTCAAAATAAGTTATTTAATATAACACATAATACACATTTATTGAAGAGTAGACAGGATTTCCAGCCTCAGAGTTCACAGACTCTGGCTCCAAAATAATGCGTAAAACATCTAAAAGTGGGATTTTAGTTCTTGATTTTTGTACGTCAGAAATAGACAGACTGATCTTTGGCTATGTCTGTAACTATCAGCTATAAAATTCAAAAAGGTTGTGTGGGAATGGCAAGCATTTTCTGTTTTAGCCTATATAAACTTGCTGCACTCTAACCTTTTCTTTTCACTGTCTGAAAAACTGTAAAGAAATTGTCACCATTTAAATCTAAATATTTGATTCTTTAATTTTAACAAACCAAAGTTTTTTGAAAAAAGGGATAAAATGGTAAAACTAGTAAGAATTTATTACCTTGTGAAAACATATTTTTCTTTTGGTTTGGACTGTTGTTTGACTGTTAAGCAAATTCTCATGACCCTGATAAACAGATGCATCCACCCTACAACAACAACCAACTCCACACCAATAGAATTTTTTATCTGATCCATAACACTGGCTTCTCCAGATTAGTTTTTTTTTTTTTAAATGACACCAACAATGATCTTTACAGGAGAAAATCACAAGCTCCATGATTCACACTCGTTTACATCAGGGAGCACTAATTAGACTGCAATGGAGGGTTATTAATAGGCCGGACTTTCCAGAATGATCTTGTTATAAATGGGCCCTGTCAAGACTTTCCTCAACCTCCAAATGAGTATTCTCACTTCACTGCCCCCATCCGAAGCATGAGCACAAGCATGGAATAACAAATGATTGCTATTAGCTGTATTGTCAGTAATGATGCCTGAGAACAAACAAAAGTCCATAAATAACAATTTGCAGAGAAAAAATGAGCCCCTAAATGAGACAGATATGAAGGTGAGTTGTAGTAAATGACATCCGAGGACTTGGAGAGAAAAGGAAGTGAAGAAAGAAGGGAATAATTGAGGAAAAAGGGAATGAAAATTGAATGCAGGGCTGCAATTTTATTGGCAGGTAACAGCTTAATACACGTAGACACACACCCACACACATTCAAAACAAAATCACTACCAAACACTCAGCTGAGTGGGTTTCAACAACAAAGCAGCTCCTGCTCAAGTCATTTACCCGGACACAAAGGCAATTCCTCATATTAATTAATCCCTGTCACTGAGACGCTCGCTCCCTCTCGCCATGCTCATGTCCACAACTCTGATATGTAGGGTAAGTGTTTTCCCTGATGCTTCACTCTCAGCTCGCTTTTCACGTAATGCCTCTAGTGGGAGCCGATGTTTACAGAGTCAGTTCCACTTACACAAATCCCCCCTGCCGTGTAAACAATATCCACAGTGACTAAACAGAGCACTGTGCCGGGTGTTTACGGCATGAAAAATGTTTATCCAATTAAGTGACATTTCAATAACATAATCCTAAAACCATGAAGGCTTTTAACAAGATTACATGACCTGCAGAGGCGGAAGGGAGTCGCCTGCTCTTTGACATGTGGCTCAATAACATTAAAAGCAGCAGCAGAATATGAACATAATTACTTATAGTACAACCCGCCCAGTGGTCGGTGCCAGTGGACAACAGTGAGGCACACAGCATGTCAGTAAATATGAAACACACCACTGCAAATCCTATCACTGAAAGAAAATAAGCTTATTTTTGAGTCGAATATTTTATTTGTGCGGAAAAATAGCATCAATTCAGCTGCTAAAAATTTAAGTCCAAAGCATGAATAGCAATAGATTTAATTCTCTTCATGATGAAGTCAATCCTTTCGCAATAACTCCTCAAGCTTGTGCATCAAAATAATGGGACACATGAAACTGAGGCCTAACACTGCGTTCAGAAAAGAAATATAGGGAGGAATGTATCAAAATAATGAAAGATTGTTTATGAATTGTGGCATGAAATGGGAGGGTCTATGAGAAAAGGTTGCAGCGGGGAGTGGTGATGGTGACGGATGGACAGAAGTGACAGTGTGGTATTCATCCTGCACGCTAGAGCGCACGTCCTGCTAGTGGCGGTCGACAGAGCAATAAATCACAGACCCTCCATCCTGTATCTACAGCTTATTACATCCACCATGACAAATAAATAATAATCCCTGTCAGCACAGCTCTTTGCTCACGGATTGAGTCTGAAAGCGTTTGCTCATCACTCCTTTTTCTGAGTGAAAACACAAGCAAGAGAATTGAAAGGTGTAGTTTACTGGCCCCTCTGAAGCTCTGGAAATTTAAAACAAGCGCAAAGAGCTGCTAAATTTATGAAACACATTAGAGGATGCACTCATATGCAGTGGGAAACGGACACGTAGCGCTGCTAATCAATCAACATACTAATAAATATGATCAATTTAGTATTAATCAGTTTTATAGTTGTTCTGTCATGAACCTCTTAAGAGACCCACTCTGATAAAAATCATGTTTTTCGCATTGTTAAAATGTTCTTGTGGCATTTTTCCAATGCTAGAGGACATATCTTAAGAAATTTAAGCTCAAAATTGCATTTCTGAGTATTTCTGCCCTGAAATCGCTGTGAATCATAAGCAGACACAAAAACGCACTTCAAAACCGAGTTTTTGTGACGTAGAAAAGGCACTGGGTGGGTCACAATCTCCTGCTCTGATAGCTGTAAGCCAGTGGTAGTGCTAGCATAAACAGACAGCTCTCAACAACAGGGAGGGGCGGGGGATCCTCCGCACCAATGGTTCCGCCCACAGCACAGAGGCAAATTGCTAATGAGCTACTGCTGCTATACAGAAACTATTTCCTAGAAAACAGCACAGGTTTTGTGATTTGGAGTAAAAATGCCACGATCTTAAAGAGGCCATTTCATACAAATGTATTATTTCTTAAGTATTTACCAGTAACATAAAACATTTTACTATATCTAAAAAACATTAGGAAACACTGATTAACAGACCTTTCAATCTGTCTGCATTAAAATTCGGGTGGTTCCGTCAGGCCTCGAGGAGCAGCTCGTTCGTGTTCATTATTCGGATTTGCTGGACTCAGATTGGCTAACAAGCTAGCCAATGAGAGCTAGGTATACTGTTTCCTGCCCTGCTGCGCATGACAACAGCAGACGTACTCTCTTCCTGTTTGCTACGTCTAATGCTACAGCTTTTAGCCAGCAGCATGCTAGGCGTGGTTTCAACTGCGGGAGCTGCCGAATACTAACAAACATAGGAGTTGTGACAAAACAGATACAGGCTGTTCGGACTTGGGTTTTATCGCCACCTGCGTAGTTTGAGAGATAAAACTGAAAGAGAAGTTGTTGACCTGTATTCACACCCACTATGAAGGTAAGAACACTTGTGGAGCTAAAATATTCAACATAAACCTCAGAAAAAACATTTTTAATGGAAGGGTCTCTTTAATAAAAAACACTGAGATGCTTTAAAATAGCTCAAAAGATGATTGGCATGGGTCTAAGAAACTAGATCACATGCAGCAAACTTGAAAAACTAAATTGGCAGAGCACAATTGTGGAACGGTTCATTGAAATTAAAAGCTAATGGCTTGGTTTTGATGTACATGACCTGCCATCTAGATTTTGAGTGCAAAGCTGACAACTACCAATGAGTTCTCCAACAGGACTTTGGCAGTACAAGAAATTGATTGAATTCTGGGTTTGAATTCAGGACAACAAAATGCTTCGACAAGACAGAGTCCTTCACCGGCCTGTCAAACATTAAAACATAAACTCTCACCAATA
This sequence comes from Pachypanchax playfairii, assembly GCA_006937955.1. Taxonomy (NCBI): domain Eukaryota; kingdom Metazoa; phylum Chordata; class Actinopteri; order Cyprinodontiformes; family Aplocheilidae; genus Pachypanchax; species Pachypanchax playfairii. The sequence continues at coordinate 695,040 of SSNP01000146.1, read as the reverse complement.
CAATGCACTGTATGCAAAAATATTGAAATACTCTAGATAAAGTTTAATGCCAAATTTGAGTGACTGTTCCATGCTACTTTTCACTCCTGTGAAGAAAAACTTTAAGACACTGTATGGACATACAGAACTGTCTGGTTTTAGCCACATCAAGTGTAATTTTCCATTTGAATAGATTCAGCAGTTATCTAATTGTGTGATCAATGAATGTGCAGAGCTGTTGGCAGTATGGTTACGATCAATACAAATTGATTTACACGTGTCTGCAGAGAAACACATCCTCATCACTGCTCGTCTCGTTCGACGCCTCCTCCTCCTCCCCTGACATTATTTAGAGGACATGTGCTGTAAAGCTCATTTCAGGCCTTTGTCCCTCAAGCTCTCATGTTTCTGTAAATCTTATAAAACCATTTAATCATCCTTAGATGAGGAACCATTTACTTTGTACCGTCCTTCAATAAAAATTAAAAGCTCTCATAAAAACGGGAATGAGAGTGAGACGCCCTCAACTAAATCAAAGACCATGTTTCTTTCAAAACGACGAGCCTAAACGCTTCTCAGGCTTGTTTTATTTTGACGTTTGTGGATGAGTTGAGGTGTTAAAGATAAAATAAAATGCAGATGAGAGTGCACTGTCATAAAGGTTAGTGAACTGTAAATGGAGCGCTCCATCTTCCCTTGTAATAGGTGTAAAATTGTAAACACACTGAGGGATGTGAGTAAGTCCTGCAGCTCCTTTAGGGACTGCATGAACATTAATCATAGAATCACTGAGCAATGATTAATCATGAGTGCTTGATCACACTCATCTCTAGCAGAAAATAAAGTGCTTATTATTGCTGTCTCATAACACTGTCACTATAAAATGCAGCCATAATACACAAATGCATGAGTGCACGTACAAACGCACATAGGTCATATTCATCTAAGAGTTTTTTTGTTTTTAATGATCTGATCATTCGTGATCCTAATTGGGTTTTTCAGAGAGAAGAAGAGGCTAACAGTTAACATACTAAGTGTTAAATAACAGTTTGTCAGTTAGCTTAGCTTGTAACCACGTGGATTCTAGCATCTAGCTAAGAAAAAAGGCTAGTGTCACATACTAACTTACAATTCAGAAGTGATTTAATTAGGTCTACTAGCTAAATGTTTTATATAAAACAAATCTACTGTATAACGAGTACTGTATAACTCTGAGAAGCAAATTATTGAAAAAGTGCACTGACCACCGCTCCAGTAGGTGGAGACATGTGACCCTTCGTGCACGACAACAACGCTGCAGCACTTTACATTTGTTATAAACTGTACTGTTTGATGCTCTTACACGTCAGATGCATGCAGTCTTGTGGTGATTATATTATCCTTATGGATTACAGCTTCCGCGTCACGTCATTTCCTACAGGGGCGGGGCTTAGCTCCAGATAGATTGGCTTCTCAAAATGGCTGTTTACATGCAGAGAAACCCGTATTTCTAATCAGATTATCTGGGTAGCTTAGTCGGACTTTTCAAAGTCAAGCTAAGGTACATACACGCGTTTCAAAAAAAGTCTGATTTTAGCCAGACTAAGGCAATAATTTGAGTGTTTTCAGTGCAACAAACCACCAAAGTTCAATGGTAACATTACACCATTTTTTAAACTACTTTCTTTATTCACACATTAATCAATATGTGTATCATTGCTCTGTCAAACTCACAGTTATAGACAAAAAATATCTAGGTTGGACCTAATCAAAGATTTCCCAATTGACTTGTCCTGGTGATTAAATTAGACTAATAGCTCCTGCACATAGAAAGGGAATTTCTCTTCTGCCTTTTTCCTCAATCCAAATATATACGAATGAGATAAAAATCCATTTGCCTTCTTTTGTTTATTGTAAAAACAAAAGACCACCTGCATTAGGCACATGTTAAAACCCCAATGGCCTTTGACTCCGAGTTAAAACAGCACTTTGAACAGAAAATAACAGGGTTCAATTAACATGTTTTTGGTAGATAGTAAATCTTCTCCCAAGCAAACACTGCACCTGAACTCACGGGAAAGGCCCAAATTCCACACAGTGGGGGAGTGAATATGTGGACCACTAAACCATATGTCAAGCCCAAAAACTTGACAGGCACACGTCAGCTGTCGTCAATCTGAAATGATATAATCAAATTCATCATGGTACTATGAACTCACAAATCATGTTCTGCTGGTTATTTGTCATCATACCAGAATTTTAAATCATGTCCATGTCATGGGATCGAAACGACAAACAGCTCAGAGAAGTCTGATAAGATCTGTCTTTTTGCTGCTTGTCCTGTTACATTAAGGAGGTCAGGAGTTCATACCCTTCTCTTCAACTCCTCAGCCTGGGTTTTGAACTCCTGACCCACTGAAAAGGGGGTGGCCCTAGATGCACAGTAGCTGCATTTACAAATGCATGCTGACTTCATGCCAGCAAAGCAGAATCAAGAATCTGATAACATCTCACTTTGGAAAGGAGCTGCTCAGCCAGGCTTTTGTATTTATGGCCAAGTCTCATGGTTAACCTTCGCACCATAAATCATGTTAATTGGCTCACTGATAAAATGTCTGTCAGCCTCTATTCATGTTGTGCTGTGGCAACCCTGGTTACTGTTTAATCTCTGTCTTGCAATAGTTCATCTGTTTAACTGGAGGGGTGAGGAGGGGTGGAAAAGGGAATTCTTTATATCCCAAAACAGTCAGATGCAAATTTAAACTACTGCTTAGCTGACTTAAATGATAAATGACAAGCTTTTCAGTTGAAGCATAATCAATGACGCAGATTAAAGCATCAGCAAATCAGCTCTCCAGATCATCAGGATTAATTTTCCTCATTAATTGAACATTTTGAAAGCATGAACCCTGGATTTTTCTCATTTTGTCATGCAGGTCTCACAGTGTGCCTAAAGTGGTGACTCTGATGCATTTAAAGATGGCAATTTCTCATTCGTCAGGTTGGTGGTGATAAATAAAAATGTCTGGTTGAAGACTTATCAGTAAATTGTATTGACTTCTTGGCAAGGACGTCAGAGCCCACAGGACTAAAATGTCCCTTGTCAAAAGATAGCCCACACACAAACAATTATTTACAGTGCTGCAAAAAAGTATTTGCCCCCTTTACTTTTTAAAAAAAAAATAGTCACACCATACCATAGCCATTATTGTACACATTTAGGAACTTTAATAAGCTGCTGTTTATGTTTCTGGTTAGATCCCAAACTGAATCTAATCATATTTGTACTTTTTCGTGAGCTATTCAGAGGTGAACTTGCTGTTGTGCTTCAGTTCAAGGTTATGGTTATGAACTGATGCTGATAATTCTCCCTGAGGAGCTTTTGGCAGAGAGCAGTGTTAGTTTTACACCAAATGTAACAAGACACATTCCTTCCTAAAACTTCAAATTTGTCGACAGTCCATTAAATATATATATATATATATATATATTTTATTTTATTTATTTATTTTTTTTTTTACAAAAAATCTTTTATGACAAATGTGAGACAGGTGTTTGTGTTCCTTTTGATCAGTGGTAGTTTTTACTTTGGGACTCTCCCATGTAGGTGATTTTTACCCAGTATTTTTTTATGTTATTGAATCATGAACACTGACATTAACTGAGGGGCCTGCAGAGCCTGAGATATTGGTCGGAGTTCTTTTGAAACCTCCTGAACGAGTCGTTGATGAGCTCATGGACCTCATGGTCGGCTAGCTACTCTTGGGAAGGTTCACCACACTGTTCCATGATTTCTCAGTTTGTAGATAATGACTCTCAGTGTGGTTCAATGGTTCAGCCTTAGGAATGACTCTGTAATCCTTTCCAGACTGATAGATGTCAAAAGAATAGGGAACAATTACTTTTTCCCATGGGGTCAGGTTGGCTTGGAAATTTTTTACCCTTAAAAATGAAGTTATCATTTGAAAACAGTTGTCTTTAAGGTTTTAAGGTTGTCTTTGTCTTATATTAAAATGTGTTTGCTGATCTGAAATATTCAAGCGAGACAAAAAAGAAAAGACAGAAAACTGTATGATAGCAAATACTTTTTCACAGCCCTGCGCCTTTCAGATTTACATTGAGAGAAACTGCTTTGGCTATATGGAAAATTCAAAGAACAGTCCTTCGAACAATAACTGTCTTAAAGAGGCTCTTCCATTAAAAAAAGTTTTTCTGAGGTTTCTATTGAATATTTTAGCTCCACAGGTGTTCTTACCTTCATAGTGGGTGTGAAAACAGATCAACAACTTCTCTTTCAGTTTTTATCTCTCAAACTACGCAGGTGGTGATAACACCTGATTTCTCCCGAGTCTGAACGGCCTGTATCTGTTTCATCACAACTCCTTTATTCGTTAGTATTCATCAGCTCCTGCAGTTGAAACCACGCCTAGCAAGCTGCTGGCTAAAAGCTGTTAGCATAAGACGTAGCAAACAGGAAGAGAGAATGTCTGACTTTGCCATGCACAGCGGGACAGGAAACAGTATACCTTGCTCTCATAGGCTAGTTTGTTAGCCAATCTGAGTCCAGCAAATTAGCATAATGAATATGAACGAGTTGCAGCCTGAAGTCAGACGAATCTTCACGCAGACAGGTCTGTTAATCAGTGTTTCCTGATGTTTTTTAGAAATAAAATGTTTCATATTACAGGTTAATACTTCAGAAATAACCACAAAGTCCTGAAATTTGTGCGAAATGGCCTCTTTAAAAATATCAGTGACTGTCAAGTCCCTAAAAACTGAGATGCAGCAAAGGGCAAAAGCATCTAAAAGAAAAACAAAGAGAAATCAGCTTATTGATTGTAGACTTTCTTCTTAGAACTTTTTTCTGCAATGAATATTTACATTTTTAATACCATTTACATATCAACAAAAATACACCTGTAAGTTTTAACTGGACATAGAAGAAACTGAAGTAATGTAACTGAGTGTACTGTTGTTTCACTTTTGTTGATCTTTGCATGATTAATGGTTTGAAAGAACCCAGCAAAAAAAAGGTCAAACACAGAGTTGGGGGATAGGGCAGCTATACCGGGTAATTAAGAAAAACATGATTAATAACCTCAAGCTGCCCGTGTTTTCTGTAAACAAGATGCAGCTGAATGGGTTGCATAGTTTGAATATCACGCTGTGGTTTTCCAGATGATAAAAGCAAATACATACATACTTTCTTAAATAAATGTAATACTGCTGTTGATAATCAGAAGCTTGTTATGTAAGATGAGAAGCATGAATTTAACAAATTTTATACCTCATTGAACCTGCACCATCCATCTGAAAATAAAATTACTTTGGATTACAACAGAAATGGAAAAGTGATTGCACTTAATTACTCCATAGCTTTATTTTTCTCCAGCCGTAGATAACATAAGCACAGTATAATAGCTCCATCATGGAGATTTTTGTAACAAGCCATGATTACAGACATGATTATGAAGGGGAAAGTCTCCATCTCCATCTGTCATTGCCCTCTCATCTCTCCTTCTATCCAAACAGTATGACTGACAATATAGAGAACAGGTTTAGAAAAATCAAGGAGAAATTATGTCAAAATGATCCAACAAGCAGCTCTAACCTTCACTGATCAACTCTATTTTTCATCTGCAATCCATATTTAGTCTGTAGTTCTCATTTCTTTATAAAAAATATAATACTGGACATTTGAAGCTGTGCAAATACAGGGAAGGAGGAGAATGATAAAGTGATGACTGTGATGTAAAAAATGTTTGGATATATCACTCCTCCATTTTTCCCCTACCAGCATGGCTCCATAAAAAGAAATGTCAGAACCTTGATTAATGGCTTTAGAAACTACAACATTCTTTTCATCCTCTGATTTGTTTTAGATCAGCATTTAAATCCATCTTGACTTAGTGGAGGTCTGGAGGTTTTTCAGAAAGCATTGTACTGTGAATAATTGAAAATTTGATTGAAGTATCAGTAAATTTGGTACACAGCATACCTCTTGTTAGAATAAAGACTTTTTACAAATTCAAAATGATGCAGAGATACCAGCTAAATGTAGCATAACTACTTCAATAACAAGTACAAGCCCAAAATTCAAAATCAAACTATCAGTATAATTTATTAGTCGTCATCATCAGTATCTGGATGCAGATGCAAATGCAAATTAGCCTGTCAAAGATCAACAGGACTGTAGCAATAAGTGATACAAAATGCATCAACACTTTTATAAGAGGCAATAATGGGGACAAAATTAGGCCAATTAAACCATTAATATCCAAGAGATTGTTGTTCTAATTCAAAGGGGAATAGCTTCAAGGAGCAGGAGGAGGATATGTGAGCTTCAAAGGAAACGAGACAGACAAGGCACCAAACACTCATGTATTGAAATAATAGCTGACAAAGATCCTCAGCATTTGTGTCAGTGTAATGTTCAGTGGCACCAAAAGCAGCGCCTTTACCAGAGCTTCCAGTTTAATTTGTGCTGATGGGACAGGGACTCTCTATGAGCTGAGGAGGTCTATGCAGACGGCAGTTGGCCTTAATGATGGGAAAGGAGAGTGTGTGTTGGGGGGAGTGGGGGGGCTGGCCAAGGTCGCAGCCAGTAGGCTCTTCCTGAAGTAAGACCACAGTGACAGTAAGCAGCTGTGAGAACTTTTCTTCTCACTCAACAGGAGTTAAAGCAAAGTAAGAGCTTTTAAAAGGTTTGACAAAGGAATTTTACAGCACTGTGAATTAGATGTTTCTACAAGCAGTTGCAGATTAACTAAATGTTTGTTTTTTTGGATTTACGTTATGATCTGAAAAGTTTTTGAGACACTAAATAACCATGTTTCAAATATCAAATGTCAATGGTTCCTTATCAGATTTTGTGACATTTTAAAGAAGTTTGGGTGACGTCATCTGTTTGCTTTTTTGATCAACAACTAGATTAAATTTTTTTTTAAATTGATAAAACTGATCTCTGTCGGACTCGTCTGCCAGAGATGGGACACAAGCTCCCTACCAACCTTGAACAGCAGATTTGGAAAATGGATATTTAGATGAAATTGAAGAAACAGAGTTTAGATTAATAAGAAAACAAAGAAACCCAACATTCCTAAAATCTGAAAGCAGAAATTTACATAGTTTACACATAAGCACATAAGCAAAATGCTTATTCTGAAGCATTTTAAAAACTTGCACTGTTTCTTACTTGCAAAAAGAGTAACCATAAATTTGTCCGTGATTTCTAACTTAATATACGGGAATTTTTTAAAGAGGCCCTTCCATCAAAAATGTTTTTTCTGAGGTTTCTGTTGAATATTTTAGCTCCACAGGTGTTTTTACCTTCATAGTGGGTGTGAAAACAGGTCAACAACTTCTCTTTCAGGTTTTAATCTCTTAAACTACGCAGGTGATGATAACAACCGAGTCCAAACGGCCTGTATCTGTTTCGTCACAACTCCTTTGTTTGTTAGTATTCATCAGCTCCCGCAGTTGAAACCACACCTAGCATGCTGCTGGCTTAAAGCTGTAGCATAATGTAGCAAACAGGAAGACACGATGTCTGACGTTTCCATGCCCAGCGAGGCAGGAAACAGTATACCTTGCTCTCATAGGCTAGTTTGTTAGCCAATCAGAGTCCAGCAAATTCGAATAATGAATATGAACGAGCTGCTGTTGAAGCCTGACGGAAGGAGCCGGAACCACCCGAATTTTAATGCAGACTGATTGGAAGGTCTGTTAATCAGTGTTTCCTGACGTTTTTTAGATATAAAATGTTTCATATTACTGGTTAATACTTAAGAAATAACCACAAAGTCCTGAAATTTGTATGAAATGGCCTCTGTCATGTACAATCTTGAAAGGTAGACCACCTTATCACCTGACCCCTCTAAAGTTTCCATTACCCACACGACCTAGTAGAAAGTGGCTTGATCAGGGCAAATTTGTAGCTCCTCCTTTAAGTGTGAGAGATCTGAGTACCAAATGTTACACACACACACACACACACACACACACACACACACACACACACACACACGCACACAAGTGTGTTTTGTTATCCTTATGGGGACCGTCCATTGACTTCCATTGATTTTAGTAACTAGATTTATACCTAACCCAAACCCTTTTCCTAACCTTAACCATTACTGATCTATAACTAACCCTAAGACTAACTAAAACTCTATTCACACCATACCTATAAACCTAACCCCTAACCCTAAAAAGGGGAGTCCCCCTAATGGGGACCAGGCTTCGGTCCCCACAAGAACCCTCAGACCCCAGAAAGATAGTAAAAGTCAGGAAACTGGTCCTCAGTAGGTCAGAAATACAAACCCACACGCGCACACACGCACACACACATAGATACATATATATAGTTTTATAGTATTTCCACAAAGATTTTACCATACTCCACACACTGTAACAGCAAGGGGCTTCAAGTCATGGATCACTGCCATGGCTTCACCCAGGACACCAACACATCCCAACATGATGGCAAACACCTTCAACAAATGGTTGAACCAATCTTTGACCATCCAACAGACTTCTTAAAAACAGACTGACATTTAAGTCTATGATATCCTCTTTAGCAGCCATAGTTTCAACTGCTGACACAAAGTTTGGTCAAACAGAAAAAGGTCAAACTAACAAAGTCACTACAGATTAAGTGATCATCTTTAAAATTTCACTGTTAAAAAGGGAAATTTGACCCAAATTCCCAATTTGAATGTTACAAATACTCAAATCTGCCATCATTTTTTTGCTACAGAAGTCCAAAAAAACTGATTATATTGGTGTTTTTAATAGGTTGGAACCTTTATATAAGTGCACTGATGTAAAGTCAAAGTGAGACAGTTTAGTCTTCACATTGAGTAAATAAACGTCCTCTTATGCGCAAGAAAAGAATGTAAAACTAGGCTACTTATACTGCATGTCCTAGGAACATTTTTTCACCTCAGATCTATGAAAATAGAAGTCGGGGTGCTGTTGTCTACATAGAGGCGTTTGCAGTCCAACTTGTCAAGGAAAAAGCAATAAAAAAAAAGAGCCACAGCTTCCTGCGAGAGATGACTTCACTTTCAGGGTCAGTAGACTTTTCAAAGTAACAAGGCGAGCATATGCCACAGTGGTTCCCCTTATGTCCCAAGAAAGATCCAATTAATTCATCAATCTGTACACCTCTGTCACTGCCTTGTGCATTTTACCCTCTGTGCCAGGAGAGATCCATCCATTACCAACCAGGTTTTTAGGCTCCCCCCTCTTCTAGTCAACCTAACAAACAGCTAGCCAGGCAGGGTGGTTTCAGGATAATTACACATTGCCTTGACAACACAAATGATCATTATCCTAGCAGTATATTACTTCATTAGCACTTCCCACTATGCTGTAATTCTTTTTTTAAATGTCACTTTTTTTTTCTCCGCCAAACTCCATCCATTCATCTGAACATCATAACAATCATTAATAACTGTCAGTCAGCAGCATCAGTTTACCATATAGGCTGTCTCATTAGCATGGTCTAGCATTTGTTCTCTGGTAAGGCTGATTATTTTCTACAACAGGCCAGCCCAATTACTTCAGTGAAATGGTATCACATAAATCAAAACTTAACAAGGTGGCAAATTTGAAGCTATCAGATTCCAAGAGACACTGTAACTAATATGTCATTGTCACGCGTGCTCTCTGTAGGTTTGCCTCTGCCACACCAAATATATCATCCTACAGGATCTCGGAGGCTCTCTGGAGGTAATTACCATATTCAGAAAAGTGGAAACCAAAAATGGTGTGAAAATGTAAACAAGAGGGTTTGGGCAGACCTGCTTTGGGTATGAGGAGAGGGTGAAATGGATAGATGGAGATTGAGCCTGCTGTAATGTCTTTTCAGGTCATCCTAGACAGTAAATGTTGGCTTTCACTTGGATCTCAGACTTCTCGTTTTCCTTTTTACATGAGGATCTTCATCCATCACATCATGACAGCTACATCAAAGCAACAACAAACATGCAAACCCAGCAATCTAAAATATGCTGACACTGTGTGCGGGCACATAAATACTGGAACACTTCAGCTATGCTTTGTGTGGTGTTTCTTTTTTTTTTCCTTTTTGTCTTTTTAAACTAGATTTTCAATCTACTGGGAATTCCCTCAAAGCAGCGTGTGTGATAAAGTACACCTCTGTCCGTTAGCTGCCGACATGAGAGCGATTGCAGAAGCTTTGTAAATGGGTTTCTGTTTGTTTGTCCTCATTTCTTTCTCCTTCCACAAACAGGAGCTGTAGTTACTGACTGGGAAGCGGTGACTGGTATTTACTCGGTAAAGAAGGATTACCTCACTAAAATATTCACCTCATCTTGATGTCATTTACTCTATTTGCTTTCCACTGTCTGTAGCATTCCCTCTGCTCGTTACTCATTTTTAAGTAAGAATTAAGGACAGATGGATGCAAACTCAAAGTTTCTGATCTTTAGTAGAAGTTATGGAGGGTTATCTTTGGCTGTATATCTCTGCTCTGGCAGAGCTCCCTTGGTGATGAAGGATTAACCACCGCAGCTGTCTCTTCCCCAGGATGATGCAGTGTGCTGCTCCCCGACACGACAGCATCACTTAATCTTAATGTCCGCTTCTACAGAGCGGCCGCACAGGACAAAGCCAATCAGCATCACATGCCATGGGGACGGACCTACAGCTTGGCCCTGGAGTTTCTCACCCTTGCAGGCCTATTCATCAACTTCAGCCACACCAATCCCAGAGTTCTCCCCTCGCAAGGCACAGCTGAGCCGGCCGGTGATGTATGGGACAATGAAAGGGGTGTGGGCTGTCCTGGCGCACGCAAGAGAACACTTATCAGATTGCACATTATGCACTGCTTTGTGTTCCTGGGGAGAAAAAAGGATGGAGGGAGTAATGAATGTACTCAGCCTTCTTTCAGCCCAGACCACCTATTTGCTGTGTTTAAAGAGATATCTGCTCAATAGCTCTCCAGCATTAAGAATGAGCTTGATCCAGAATAATGATCACTGTTCATTTAGATAAATTGCACTCAGACGATCAATTTGTAAAGATCTGAATTGAGCTGGATGCAAAAATGGTGAGAATCCGTCTACTTCCTCACCGTTACTGGTCCAGTGCATGCAAAGGTAACACAGATAAACCCTTACATCTTTTCTGATATGAAAACACACAAAGCCTGACACATTATTCATTAAATTGAATGCCAGAACATGCGTCCTTTCTGCCTATAAAATGTTAAACATAGCGACGCAAAGTGAGAAAAGGAACATTCAGAAGCAGCCATTCAGCTGATCTACTATGTTCAAGCAATAACAAAGAACAAAGGAATAATAGATACTGCTAATCCTTTAAAGCTATAGAAGTTTGATTTTATGATAATGCTAATAACAAAAATATCTCTGTGCCATATCGGGACCCAGTCTCATAATATAAAATTATGCCAAACAACCTCATGATAGCCTTCTCATCGTAATCCGAGTACTTTGCCAACATCAGCCATCAGCTCGTATTGGGAACCTGATAATAAAGAGATGACACTTTTATGGTACCATAATTAACAGTGCTCCGGGATGAAATTAAATCAATATGCCCATCTAATATAATTTTCTCTAGTTATGCAAATCAAACATTCAAAGCCCTTAGAAAAGTGATATGAATTGCTTTCACATTTCAGTTCACACATATTATCATATCAGACCTCTTGGGTTTGATGACATGGAGAATGAGAGGGGGGAACTTAACGATGTGAAGGCTGCACAGCCACTCCGACTGCTGATTAGCTCTCAGTGACGACAGGATGATAATGTGAGTGCTTAGATTTAAACAGTTCCACTCATTTCCAAGATAAATCATTAAATCCCACCACAAGAAAACCTCAAAACGAAACCCCCTACTGCAGACAAACTAAGGGCCTACAATGCCATAATAAGATAAATGGTGACTTAATTCCGTAGAATAAATCCTAGCATAGTTTTAGCACCAATCTCTGCATTGGGAGGTCAGGTGAAAGTATACAGCTTCTCCCTTTATGGGTATGAGACAAAAGAGAAGCTGTGGTGGCTCGGCGCAGACAACCCGAACAGTGTAAGGGGGAGCCTAATGGCCGTGATTAATGACAATAGGCCAAAGGAGAGCTGGGACACTGGCGCTACATATATCATCCCTTCTCATCAGTCCATTCACCTCTGTGGCCTTCTCTCTCCAAACCAGCACATTACGCTAATACAAAAAAAAAGGAAAAATACTCATCTGGTCCCAGTCAGCATACCACAGAGAAGCTTCTGCTTCTTTATGGGCCTCGTAGATGATAGCTAAGCAGGGAAATGACATGTCGAATAAGATATAATGAGTAAAGGGGAGATGGCTTTGTGTGCGATCACTCATGTTTTCCATGAACTGAATCCTTCCTGTGCTTAAGTCACATTTCCAAGGTCTAATCTTCCATATGGGGAGCGATGAGTTATTGGCTATTTATGAATAGAAGTGATGATGAATGGCGCTGCATTTATCTGCATAAGTAACTCCAAGGGCTGGCACAGAGTTTCAGGCAGCTATAATAAACATAGTTTGCACTCGGGGCAGCTCTTTATTTATGAGGCTCTGCGAATAGATATTATGTGGCCATCATCAGCTCCTTTCACTCCCTTGAGGAGAAGACAGGAAATGGCTCCAGTACATGCAATAGTTTTAGAGTTTAAACCACTCAGACCAGGCTTGTTGCCATCACTCTAATCTGCTCTACTCAGGGTTTAGTTATGACCAATTAATGAACTTACATTCTTATGGGAATTACAACACACTCATGGATTTGCGGTTTTAATTAGGAGACACCTTGTTGGATCCAAGTTAATGCCTTCAATTTACTGAAAACATGGGAAATTAATCCCCAATTAATACTACAGGCAGATTTAGTCATTATGAAACAGCTTTTCACATAAAAGGATGAAAATATCCAATATGTTCATGGTCTCTTTTCCCCTGTAATTAAAAAAGCCTCTTTAAATTCTTTTTGCTGCTAAAGAATATACCATGAACTAACTTCTGGCTTTCACTTGTCTTTTTAATCCCATTTAGCAAGAGCTAAAATACTATATACCAACAGAGAGGTATTTTACTGCAATACTACTTATTTGTGGTACTTAAAAGTACTTTAAACCCAGTCACACTAAATATGTGTACTTCCCCTTTTTTTCTCAGGTCTCATTTCACAATTAGATTTTTAATCTCAGAGAGACTTTGACCAATATAAATAAAGGGCATACTGTATAATAAAATGTGATATGCTCACTATGTGTGAGGATCTCTGCTGCTGGTGGTGGTGAGTGGAATTAACTGTCTTGCAGGGCGTGGCAGCAGAGGATCATTGATCTCAGGTGTGGATCGTTACCCAGCTCAGGAGAGCTGGGTACTTAAGCAGAGGAGGAACAAGAGACAGACGCCAGTTTGTTCCGCAACTTTACGTGGTACAGAGTGGCAAGTGAGCAGTATTCATCAGAGAGTGTTTAGCAGTATTAACCTGCCTTCTTTTCCCTTATGTTCAGCCTGCTGTCCTGGAGCTCCTCTCCTGACAGCATAACCTCCAGCGTGGATATCGCATCGCTCAGAGTGAGGATTGGCTCAACCCGGGAACTTCCTAGAGCTCCGTTGCGGTGCTACGCGACCAGCTCTCTCCCTCTGGCTCTCTGTCTGTCTCTGGCTTCCTCTGGTCCACACCTCACCGGTCACCGTTCTGCTGCCACCCCTGTCGCAGTCACGTCTGCGCACTCAGCACTCGGACCCGGATCTCACACACGGATTACCGACAGCTTGGCTCACCACCCCTGCGGCAGCATCCTAGGATCTCTCCTCAAACCCGGACGTCATTCACACAACCGTGAGTTAAGCGAGCACGATCCCCGCACGCCGCAGCTGGTTTCTCCAACTGTCACTAACCTCTCTCTCTCTCACAACCCCAGGACCGTTCCTGTCCCGCACCAGGCCCGTCCTGAGTTTCCTTCAGCACATTCATTGTTTACGTGTATAATACTTGGAGCACTGTATATAATAAACACTGTTAACCGTGAGCGCTGTCTCCTCGCATTGTGTGTGTCTGGAGTTTGGGTCACTTTGAGAGCTCGTCAACAACCCCACCTGGTACGAACCATGACAGAACAAACTGGCCAAGAGAGCTCCCAGACCCAGCTCCAGACCGCACTCACCCAGCAGGGGATACTGCTGGGAAGGCATGATGCGTTCATGCAGGAGATAGCGAGAACACAAGCTAACCTATCCACAGAGCTCCACAGTCTTACACAACAACTCACCAGTGTCATGTCTCGCCTTTCCCGCAGTCAATCTCCTCCTCCTGCAGCAGCAGCAGCAGCNCCACAAAAGCATACTTTTTAAAGGTCCTGTATCCTGCTATTTTACAGCTTTCAGCATCTGGGATAGGCACATATATGATGAAATATTATCTTTGGTGTTATCTAGTCTTCATTTGTCCTGAAATATAACTTATATTCTCCAGTTATTCTTCGACCAGGAAGTAAAACACTCAGTGTACCTAAAATCCCATCTCCCCCCTAAGCCCCATCCTCGTGAGTGCTGCCCCTCGAACTGCCTGAATAAAATGGTAAATAATTTACTGTAACTCTCGAAGCTAAGTGCACATTTTCAGAAAGACATTTCTAGAAAGTAAAATACTACAAAACAGTGGTGCTTACTGTCTTGCTTCAGACTCTCGCAGCTCGGGGCGTGCGGGTTTAATCTGCAGGGGCAGCACGGACATGCCGGGCAGGTCCTGGTTTAACATTGTTACATCACTGTGTTACAGTCAGTCGTTTTTCAAAAGAGAGTGGAGCAGCTGGTCAGAGTACAGGATTCAGGAGGATTACTGAAAAATGTGTGTATTAAACCAAAAGCCAGTCTGGGTGATGTAATAAGGAAATGACATCACAACATGATTATAAGCTCCAAAAGGTTGATTTTGCATGATACAGGACTTTTAAAGTATATTGCTGACGTGTGTGATACTTTGTTACAAACTACACACTTGAGTAAAATATTGTATTTTATAGCATTATACAATTATTTGATGGATATAGTAACACATCAAAAATACTTAATAACCACCCATCTAAAGTTTAGATTATTTAAATCATTTCCTGGGTGAATTAAAAACTGATTACATCACAGGATGAAAAAATATTTGATTTGTAAAAAAACTTGATAAAGTACTAATAGTTTAAAAAAAACACCATATATTAAACAGTCCCTCCAGGATTTCGCGATGTTGTGATCGCAACTATTAATGCAACTTCAATGAAACTCCGCGAAATCAGGGCACTCATGCAACTTCCTCTGAACACCACAACTTTCCTGAAACTTTCCTGAAAAAAATAGTGTTTCTGTTAGTTTTCGCACAAGTACTTTCTGCTGAGGCAGGAGAACGTTCGCGGAGGCTTGGCTTAGCTTTTCAGAACAGAAGAAGAAGAGAACCCCTATGTCACTTCCTGTCTTTATCCTGTGCCGGGAGAATGGAGACACGAGCGACATGGGTGGCAATAATAAGTCACATTTGCCAACAAAAATATCGACAAGAGACCGAGCTAAACAGTTCCCAACGCTGCTTCACGAGAGCGGGAGTAAATTTTTTTGTTCAAAGTACGATGTTCTTATTGAACACAAGCGCAAGTCGTCTATTGACAAACATTTTAGCAGTGGAAAACACACGAGGAGACTTCAAGCAAACGCACACCCCCTTCGACATGTTACTGTGACCGAAGCGGCTGCCTCCAGAGCGATAGCGACCACAGAACAAAAAACTTAATTACAATGCCATTGTTTGCATTATAAAATAAAATATAGGAAACATTATTTTGTTGTTTTACTTGAACACTTTATTGTTTCAGTATTTTAAATTACCATTATTTTGAAGTGGGAAACATCTTTTTTAGTTTACATATTTCTCTAAACTCATTTAGAATCAGCAATGCACAGCTAGTGAATTAGCTTTTTGGACTCATCCTGGACAAATTCATGTTGTTTTAATAATGGAAATAAGATTTTACATTCAGTTTGGACATCATAAGATCAAATAATTATGATAGGAGCCTTAAAGATGAACATTCTACTGAAAAAAAAAAAAAATCGCAACTTTATTGCAACTTTTTGAAAAACGGGCCACCAAATCTGGCGGAAAAAAAATTGCCTGCGAAAACGTGGAGGGACTGATTAAAACTCAGTTTTTGTTGTGTTATTTTGCTACTGCTAGTTTTAATTATGTCGTAAAATTATAGAAAGTTATTTCAGCTACTTCCAGAGTCAAGTTACCTGCAAATTAATATTTCAAAAATCAGATCAATACACTTTTTTTTTTTTATTTGACCCTCTTTAAAAACTAAATGTTTCTTTGGACATATTTTGAGTTGATTAATTGTATTTTGTAAAGTGATAGGCACCAGATTTAACCCATGATTCACTATTCAATATGTTATTCAGATTTCTTTCAGTATGTTTTGTACAAAACTTTGTCCTGCTAAAAACTGTCAAGAGAGTTTAAATTTCTATGCACATAAGAAAATAAATTGTTTTGCTGCTATTTTCTATCTTGACAACAAATCTAAACTGTGAAAAACAAAAGTTTTCACATTCTTGAATTCTTGTCCAGTTTTGGAAAACAGGCGAGAATTTAGGCGAAAATTCATCTTTAATGCAGTCGTGTGTGTTTATTCACTTCTGACAGCAGTGAGAATCAAGAGCTTCTGCAATTCCATGTCTTTTACTAACTGAATGCACAAACAAGGCATCCTGTGAGAAAACAAAGCATCCTTTGTCTAACCAACTTTTTTTTTTGCCTACTTTCCATGGGTGCTGTGTATAATTAATATCTCAGCAGCACCGGGGGTTGTCATTTTTCAAATGGTTTCTCTGGAAATGTTCTACACCTCTTAATGGCCCTGCTAATGCTGTAGCTGTCATGTCTTGGACAGCTGCATTTTTACAAGACAAACTCAGCTGTGCCACAGGCTCCTCTGAGGACTTAGTCACTCTCTGGCTTAGAGGTTGGAACTACCAGCTGGTCAGAGCACACAAAACATTTTATTAATCCTTACCTTGTGTCCAAGAAGTTACCTCCCGATGGCGCGGCTGCTGGATGTTTTGTAAATTTCAAAAGAGGAGTCTTATCAAACAGAATTGAAAATGTGTACATTTCAGATGATATAATATAACTGTGTTGCCTTATAAAGTGCAAACATTCAAATTTCTATTGTAGAGCAAATATTTGTTGGTTTGGTTCTTTTACATCTGCTAGTGAAGCTTCTGCCCCCTGAAGCGATCATAAGACAAATCAGAGTCATCACAAGATAATAAAGTTATCATGGAGGGGGAAAAGTAATTATTCCTTTTTTAGGAAATCTTGGAAACTTTCAGTCATGTGCAATCTTTTAAAGAGAAGGGAAAGTAAATTATTATTTAAAAAAAATGAAAAATGTTTCTTACAAGAGGAGATTTTTACTTTTTTTTTAATTGAAGATAGATTAAGTAGGAAATTTCTTTCACCTGAAAACATGAAGCCTGTTTTAGAGCACTTATTTTGATGTTCTATGCAATTTGTATTTTTAAAAATATAGTTTTGACACAGTAACATGAAAGAAAAACATTTGTTTCAAATTTCTTGTCATTTTTTAAACATGAGGCAAAATAAACATTTCATCCAACAATAAACAGCCTCAGTAAATGCCACTGATTGGAAAAACATTTTCAAAAGAATTTTAAAAATACTGACCGAAAAAAGCAATAAATAACATCTTATGAACCCATTAGCTTTCAGACTGTCCTTTTTCAACGTATTTGTTCAGCCTTTTCATATGCAACCCCACCAAAGTTCATTTAATGTTTCTACAGAAACAAAAGAGGTATTGAAGTCAAGATATGCCAGTCGTGATAAGTTAAATCACCATGATGTGCGATATAATCACTGGGTAAGCATAAGTGCTGGTGTTTTTTTTCATTTCAAACAGTATCTTTTTATTCCTCTCGTGAAAGCAGACACTGTTCGCTGTGAGATGGTTATCATAATTCATGAGAGTTCAAATCGAGTTCAGGACCAACACTTCACATGCTTGTTACTTCCTAATAAAATGGCACAAGACAGATAAAGACACTGTTTGGACATGTGGATCTTGCACGCAGTTTGAGTATGATCAGAGGTCGGATGGTGGAAATAAAGAATTCGTTGTAGCACTCGGGCCTCCCTCGAGCTTGGAAGACCATGTAATAGTGTTAATCATGAAGCAAGAAGTGTGGGGTCACAGGACAGGTGGCACTGAAACACAAAAACAAGTTTCAACTGCAATGCCGAGTTGTTTTACGACTCTATCTTTGTTTGAAACGCAGCATGACGGTGGGTCTTCAACCCCCCGTTTGCTAGAAGCTTAGACCTGGCTGTTTGATGAGGGCTTATCCCTCAGCTGACATATTATCATTGGACAGGCCCCTGGCTGAGAAAAAAGAACAAGCTACGCGCAGGATTAGCCTCTACACTCGTGCTAATGCAGTCAAACTGTCAGAGAGATCAAAGCCACTCACTCCAGATTAAGACCAATTAAAGCAGGTGGCCCTGCACAAATTAATAGCTGGAGCACTCACCTGTTAAAAGGAGGAAAAACACTGAGGAGCTTTGTTCTCTCAGCTGAAGGAAAAAAATGTCGAACGTTCCTCTTGTCAGTTATATGTTGTGGCAGGCACTTTGCAAACAAAATCATTTGCTTCATGGGGTTGTGAAAAACTCCATGTATTTACGAGTCTGTTTATGAATCAAACAAGCAGAAGTGAGCAGTTTTGTGCTGATGCAAGCATGAGAGTTGTGACTGCTGCCTTTAATGGGCCCATTATTTAAAAAATGTTTTTCTCATGATTTCAGACACTGATTTGGCTTTTACAGAGCGGCGTATCTGGTAAAACAGAACAAATATTTTATGACATTTAGAGAGGATACAAAAAAAAAATCTAGGCTTCACTGTAAGGACATTTATCTCTAGTTTAGGATCCGTTTCTTCACAACATAGGGAAGAAAATACATCGTTCCTTTAACAAATTTGTTTTAATATAGAGGCCAATATGTTTCAAGTTTTAACAAATTAATCCTTTTTCCAAATATCAAAAAGACATACTACCACAGCAGAAAAGGGGTTAACAATCTCCAGTTTTATACAGAAATGAACATCTGAGACTGAGGCATCTGAACCACAGCTGGTCAGATAGGCTGCAGGGTCATTTAAGGGCCAACGGAGGCTCTGCTGATCAAGGCCTCTGCTCTCGACAGGGGGATGAATGATGACTGCAGAGTAAATGCCAAAACTATAAATTTCATCCTACACTGAGCCAAAGCTCCTCTGGAGTTTATTTACATTTTGACATAGCAGCTACTCTCAAACGTCAATGTCAAAGAATCTCAAGGCAGGATGAATGAGCAACTCCAGTGCACGCGCTCTGGAGCAGTCGGGAAAGTTCATTTTGCTGCGACATGTCCGTTTTCTGCGCCGCGGTGGAGCGAACTGAAAGAATCTTTCATGAGCTTGTCTTTTTTAGTTAAACTTTCTGAATGTTGCTTTTGACTTGATCCTCCGAGGCTAGCTGTAGTAGCTGTAGTGTGAAAACTGCTCTTCCAACGCGGCTTTGTCCCATCGTTTACAAACACTAACGAGAAAATGCCACATTTTAAAGAATAAAAGAATCTGAGGAATCTGAATCCAGACACTTTTGTATATGTGGAAAATAAATAAGCTCAGCACCCTGTGGTTAACTTTCCAATGGATTTCACAGAGAACCTCGTTTGATGTGGATGCCTAGAGTCGACTGTGTTTGGACAGTCATGAGGTGGAGCTGCCAGGCTTTTAACTGCTCCAGAGAACACAACCCACCACAGAGCAGCTCATAAGAGTCCCTCTGTCCTGAGGCTGGACACAAACTATCAACTGAGAATGAGAGAAAAAAACCACAGAGGGATTTTTTTTTTCCTGCAGAGACCTGAAGGCTAAAACGGAATTTAAAAAAACACCTTAAAAACATTAAATGGGAGTAAGTCCATGTTTCAAAGCTTAAAAACTAAAAGAACATCTTTATTTCAAACTGTTTCAACTTCACTTCTAAAAGGAAGGTATAATGATAGAACAAACAAAAGGAGATTATGCAAACTTAAATCAGATCAGAGTCAGATCTGTCAATGCACGGAAACGAAGATCAAAAGCCATTCAGACGAGGCGCAAAGAAGTTATTGCTGCTGTTTTGTGGTGTGAGAGTCATGGAACATCTAATTTGAGAGAACGAACGTGCTTAAGTTATTACTGCAGGAAGGCAATCTGTCAAAGGCAGGCTGTTTTGGCATGTTGCATGCCACTGCTGAGATCATAGAGTCAGATTCTGCTTGCAATTACTGCCGAAGGACCTTGGATGCAGGCAGGCGACCATTAATCCTGTTTCTGGCCCTGCACACTCTGACATGTCAAAATTCTTACTGTCCTTCGTGTCACAGCTCGAGAAAAAAAACACACCAGACCAGCCAAAACCGCACCAGTGGAGTATCTGACGCCATCATTAACGTAATTAGTCTCTCCTAAGTCAGCGGTTTATTATGACTCACTTACCTTCATTGTATGAACATGTAGGAGCAATGATATTTACTTGATTAGGAATTAGTGAGTTATTAGTGCTGAGAATAAAAATGAGCTCCAACTGCTAATGGACCAGTTTGATTAAGCAATCATGACATTTGTTTTGGTAAATATAGAAGAAGAATGAAAATATACAATTTTTTTTTTTTAGATTCCTCTGAGGACAATCAAAAATTTAAGAGCATGAAAATAACTGTCAATTCAAGCAACCACAAACCTCACAACTGCCAAAAGTACATTATTGTTTAAGCTAAGGAAGGCTAATACTAGCATGGAATTAGTTTATATCTGTGTCATTTTAATATGAGGTAAAAGTTCAGTCTAAAATTTTGTGACAAAATAAAAAAAAGATCTCAAAGGTATGCTTTTTGAATCACATCAATTTGGAGAAGTAGAGTTTATAGGTGAGAAGACTGATGAGCTAATGGCTAACCCAAAGCTAAGAATATGGATTCCTGCCATTTTAAGAAACATATGATCGACAAAATTTAATGCCGTTTGTGTTAAAATTATATTATAAATCTTTAAATCATTATTTTTTTCATGACTCTGTTATTTACATGGAATTCTATGGTTATTTACAAATGTAAACAGCACCAACAACAGTGAAATGTAGCACTCTTGGAGTTCCAGGAGTCCTGTCAGGCTAGAATTTCATAATATTTCTGTAAAATTCCATTTAAAATATGAAATGCAATGAAGTTTATAATAGTTTAATAAATAATATTCACATAAACCGCCATGAGACTGGAGCCATTTTAAGGTTGCAGCAATCCATTTGGACTAGCCATTAGCTCTTCAGTCAGAACACGAATGTTTCTCTAAACTGATTCCGCTCAAGAAGCTATCTGCAACAAGATGAGTAATTTATTACTTTTACACAAAAACGCACTACAAAATTGTCTTTGAGCAAAGTACATGAGTACATACACTTAACCTCTACTAAATGTACATTTTTCTCTAGGATACAGATTGCAAGTAAAAAAAAGGTATAAAATATTCTATAAATATCTGATTAAAATTGCAGAATATTGTCATTTAGACTGCTGAACACGTTTCATATTTATCCCACTAACATCTGTGAAAGCAGTGACAACAAGCTACCCAAAAAACCTTTTATTCTTGCAACAAAACCATCTTGTTGGCAATACAAAGAATCTGGTTTCATTTGAGTGAAAGCCACACAGACTCCTTGAAAACAAAGTGCCTTCAAAGGAATAGATTCATCATAATCTGTCGCCCCTCTCACCCACACTACACCTACACACTGCTGTGATCAGGTCATTTAGCTCTTTAATGTGGGATGACATTTTAGACCCACTTTAGGTATTTTAAAGTAGTGTGATGAGTAATGCAATTTTGTGAGGAGAGGGTTTTTTAACCATTTGATGGGTTTAGAAAAAGTAAATGTCATCAGAGGAAATGTTAACACTGCCAAAACATATAACTCTGGGTGTTTTAAAGTCAGACAAACTAAAGAGGTTAATTTAACTAAAACAAATACACAAAGTGCTGCATATAGTTTATAAAAGGATGTGGTTAGTGCAGAATAATATGCAGTCAATTCTAAAACAAAGCAGCAAATCGTTTTAAAAGTTAGTGCCTGTCAGAATCCACTTGTCATTCCCTGAACTATAGCGTTAAGCATTTCGTCACGCCTCCAAATATCTGCACGGCGTGTCAGGGTGATCATCTGTGTGCAATCTGAATAACTAGCATGACTCTCGTGCAGATGGTCACAGGATGGGACCACCTTGTATCTCCTGTTCCCATCCATCCACCACTAAATAGCTGCTTTGACACTCAGTGCCCACTGCTTGTCTGAGCCACCTCACATGATCACCACCTTTTTGGAAAATAACACAAAGACAAGATAAGGAAAAGGGCTCTTTTAAAAAGCTACACACACAAACACACACAAAACACATCCCATAAGAACTTTTGACCTCTTTGTAGCCGACTGGGTGTCATGAGTTAGTCCTCTTGATATCACTCTTTGAAATCTTAATGTCCAACTGCCCTTCTTCATGGCCCCAGCTCAACAGCTAAATCAGATTTATAACTACTGTCAAAGGCAGGGATGAAAGATAAATTAATCTTTCATTCAAGTTTACATCTTAGGCATCTGGACTGCTGATCTTGCCCTAACAAGCGCAGAGGTCTTGGTGAGCTGTCTTTTAATGTTGATGTGTTTATGTCTGGAGATGAATGGCGCTGTCACAGGAATCTATTTATACAGCAGTTATATGGCAGTGCCACCAGATCCAGGACATTGCACTTCCCAAAGATGAGCAGCAGCATCTGTTACAGGAAGTCAACAAATGACACTTTCTTTCACTATGGAGAACTGCTCAATGTACTTTATGTATGTTACTGTCAAGATTTTTTTTTTTAAAAAAGGCTTTGTTTAAGTGTTCAAAAATAAATGTAAGATAAGCAGAATTATTATTTATACAGATAAAGATTTCTGCTTTGAATCTGCAGATTAGCGCATACCCTCTTAGAAAGGGCTCATGTTTTTTTGTAAAACAGGGAGATTATTCAGTCCGTGATTGGTGGAGCTGTAATATTTGCAATTGTTTTTACAGGTGAGTTAAATAAAAAAGCTGAATCTGTGATAAAAATCAGAAATTGTACATTCTCATATTGCTCGTGCCTTCCAGGAGCAAATGCAGACAAACAGGAAGGAATGTTCAATTTAAAGGGGATCGTAGAGGATCTCTGAACAAGAACACAAACTCAGACCTTTATCTATGCTGATTCCTGTATGACCTTTCATCGTGTTTTTTTTTTTTAAACAATTTTCAAAGCAATGAGTTTGCAGGACACTGCTCTTACCTCAGATAATCTGTCTTGGATCAACAAAAAACCCCATTTTATTAGCTCATACACCAGGATCATCCATGTGGAATTAGAGTAAGAAGAAATTAACTGTGACAATTTAACTTCATACAGATGTTCTGAAAAGAAATCTTACAAAAACACGGATGTCGTAGTGATGGGTCTGTAGGAAATTTACTTTGAAAACCGTAGATATTTGACTGTTTTTTCCCTAATTGTTAGTGCTGTAAAAGAAGTGCAGGCTGGGGTAAGCAAGGTGATCCCTGATGGGGGTGGAGCTGGTCCTGCTTCACACAAAATCAATTCTGGCCTTTGGTGTTGGCAAGTCAGCAGGGTAGGGGGCGAATCGGGGGGAACACATGTCTGATACCTCCTGACTTTTTCATGAGGAACTGTTTGAAGTTTCAAACCCCCACAGAGGATTCTTGGGGTGATGAATGTAAAAGGGTGCAGCTTAAAGCTCAGGCGTATTACCATCAGTGAAATCCATTACACAGTTTGATGAGCAAAGTCAAACTATTTCAATTTGATGACCAAAAACAGTTCCTTGCTATGTTGCAAACTCCAAACGCAGATGTTTTTGGAGATCATTTTTATGGTTCTTTAATAATGGTATGTGTTCTTTTATGACAAACATCCTTTCATTAGAAGTGTTCTTGTCTCGAGCAATTCTGCTGGGCACAAAAGAAGAAGAGCACAACCTCAAAGCACCTTTTGTTGCAGAAGCAGTGAAGGGTGGTGACTATGACTCATGTGATGAAGTAAGGTGGTGTGGTAGGTACTGAGGAGGGTGGGCTGACAATGACAGGCCTCAGTTCTGCAGTCCTGGTGGTCCCGTCTTGCAGCTGTTCTTGTAACAACACATAGTAGCCATTTTTTACTGAATGTCTGACAGAACATGTTCATCTTCAGTTCTGAGTTTTTACACGCAGTAAAATGACTAAATTTTGACATGTTTCTGGTCTCAACTTGTTCTGAACTGATGGTGCTGCTGAACATCATGTAAACTTAGATTAGCAGATTTATATGAAAGCAGTTACTGGTTTAAATTAAAGAGGCCCTTCCATTAAAAACAGTTTTTCTGAGGTTTCTGTTGAATATTTTAGCTCCACAGGTGTTCTTACCTTCATAGTGGGTGTGAAAACAGGTCAACAACTTCTCTTTCAGTTTTTATCTCTCAAACTACGCAGGTGATAATAACACCCGAGTTCTCCCGAGTCCGAACGGCCGGTATCTGTTTCGTCACAACTCCTTTGTTCGTTGATTTTCGGCCGCTCCCGCAGTTGAAACCACGCCTAGCATGCTGCTGGCTAAAAGCTGTAGTATAAGACGTAGCAAACAGGAAGACGCGACATCTGACATTGCCATGCGCAGCGGGGCAGGAAACAGTATACCTTGCTCTCATAGGCTAGTTTGTTAGCCAATCAGAGTCCAGCAAATTCAAACAATGAATATGAACGAGCTGCTGCCGAAGCCAGAACCACCCGAATTTTAATGCAGACAGATTGAAAGTCTGTTAATCAGTGTTTCCTGACGTTTTTTAGATATAAAATGTTTCATATTACTGGTTAATACTTAAGAAATAACCACAAAGTCCTGAAATGTGTATGAAATGGTCTCTTTAAGTATCTAGGTGAAAATTCATACTATGTTTGGTAAAATCTTCAATTTGTCCTGTTTTAAATCAGAGCTAAAGGCACTTACTTCGGGCGGCATTTGGCACTTAAGGGTCTGTTTCCTCCCTCGTATTGTTTATGGCTTTCTAGTTTTTGTATTTTACATTTTATCATTTTTAATTGTATGAGTTTAGATGTTTTAGTGGTTACTCTTGCTTTATGTATTTTATCTTGTTTATTTTAAAAAACTGTGAATCACTTTGGTCAACCCTGTGGAAATGTGCCATACAAATAAATATTGAAAGAAATAAAAGTCTTGGTTGGTCTTTGTGTTTGACTTTAATCAAATTAAGCATTTCTATTTACATTCCATGTTTTCATGTTCTTTTTGTTTAAAGTAACATTTATATTGCAGGGTCAAGGAAGAATCCAAAGCACCCTTATGGCAAAAGTCATAGAAGACTTAAAGGTGGAACATGGAACATCCAGTGCCCGACTGCCGAAGTCACAACAACAAAACAAGTCCTCAAGCGATCGGAGTGCCAGGCCCCCTTAAACTTTAAAAACACACTAAATTATTGGACCTATTCACAACATAATTAGTAATAAGTACTAGCCATTCTTTGTCAGAATTGAATCTTGCTTGTTCACTAAGCATTAATTTAAAATTCAGTTGACAGATTTCTCCTTTAAGATAAGACTTCTGGTTCTTTTTAAGAGTCTATGCCTAATCTTCAATCAGATCCTTTTTTTTTTCATTTAGAAGTGACTTTCGACAAAACTTGTTCAAGAACAGCACAAAGTCCTGTATCATGTAAATTTAAAACTGTCAGATTTTGGCATTTTGTACCCCTTACTTGTACTAAAATTCTGAATATAAAGATGAGATGTCCATAACCCTACAAATAGTTTTGAAGAAGAGGTTTTTCAAGTAACATTGTGCTGTGACTGCCAAGTTCTTTATCATATGAAAAACTATACTGTATATCAAAACTAAGTCCCAAACTGGCTGTAGTATTAGCACTTTGTTCAAAATGATGAAAATATTAGACTTCTTTTTATGTAATGCACCTTCCTGTGGAATAAATGTTCAATCTGTAAGGTAAGAAAGCTAAATGAGGTGACAAATATGGAGATGTTTAAAGAGACAAACTGATGCAGGTGTAGGTGGGTTTTTTTGCTTGCATTTTTACCTGACATTGCACTACGCTGCTTCCATTTGTTCTCTAGGAGTAAGAAAAGGCAAACAATTTTGGCTAATGAGGACGTTTTTTTGTTTTTTGTGTTGACTACTGTAAAAAAAAAAAAAAAAAGGCTAGAAAGTTCAGCAGAACTGTCATATAGTTTTACCTGGAGAAAAAAGGAACATTTACAAAAATTTGAAAAATACCGTAAGACCTGAAATCTCAAGAAAATTATGCACTAGGAAACCAGATGAAGTTTTTTGGCTACGCTTAAGAGCTGCTTAAAATACTAATACTGTTAAAAAATGTAACATATTTGTTTAGTATCAATCAAAAAAAACTTGGTACACCTCAAATAATGAGAACTTTTACCACCTGCTGTTATTGGGTCACTAATTAAAGTCATGTGCATGAGTTTTTAAGGAAAGTCTAAATAGGCAACCGATAAAATGAAAACTTGACACAAATGGTATTTGGTCACGTACCTGAAATATACAATAGATTAAAAATATATTTTATACACAGTTTATATACAATATTAAATATGTAAGGTTTACTAGTCAACAGTTAAAAAGGCTCTGAGAAAAACTGACTTATGTCAGCACCAATATTTTTTAACCATGTGAATGAGTCATACAGCACAGCCTTGAGAGGATCCCACCCATTTAATAAAAGCTATGAAAAGCAAAGCTGAAGTAAAACCATAACGGTAAATATACTTAATGGTGTGTTTAAGTGATATAGCAACAGTTTATCCACTATTATTTATTGCGCATCCATAAAAATCTACGTTAACGCAGCTAGTTTTACACATTAATGATGTATAATGTTAATAGATCTGATAGACTTTTATTTTTATACTACCTTCTGTGGGCTTGTGTCATTTATGTCATATACTGTAATAGCCTAATAAAAGCACATATCAAGTAGAAGTGGAGCGTATGAAAACAAGCTGGTAAATGAACAGGCCTGAGGATGTTTTGGAACAGCATTTTTAAGGAGTCTGGCGTCTAAGTGTGAGACATGATTTCCTTATTTCTAAACAGTGGGCACTTCAAGCTCTGGCTTGATGTCAACCTCCCTTTCTAATGGACAGCCACAAAGCTGACAGGCCGTAAATCAGAGGAAGTATAGAAAGCCATTAGTCCAGGAATACACAATAAAAAGCGGTAATGGTCTCATAAAGCCTGCAACACCGGAGCAGACATTCTGATTCTGTCTATTAAGGGCTGCACAGAGCCTCAGATGAGTGAAAATAAGGAAGCCATTTTTCTTCTGTGCATTGTTGCCTGGGGTCCTGTGTTCATGATCAATGTACAATAAGACGCACTGTCCCGAGAACTATTTATTTAGATCCTACTACGGGTGAGTGAATATTAGAGGAGAAGACTGTGATTGTAAAGTGCTTCGAATACAGAGAAGTTATTGATTTATCCTGTGAGCTGGTTATAAATGTCATACAATGTGCACTACAGGTCCAGGTTATATTAGTCTGCATAAGGTGTCGAGATGGATACAAACCGCTTTTTATGTTACAACTAAATATACTTTATGTCTCATTTCTAGCAAAATTCAGTTCATTTCAGAGATTGTTTGGGTTTTTATTTTCTGTGTTTTAGTATATTTATTGTAATAATTGGACTGCATGGTTGTGCAGAGGGTTAGAACTTAATGGTCCAGGATTCAACTTCCAGCTGGGGCTTTTCTGCAGAGTTTGCATGTTCTCCCTGTTCATTTGTGGGTTATCTTCAGGTACTTCTGTTTCCTCCCACAGAACCAAAAGACATGCATGTGAGATTGATTGGAGATTCTAAATTGGCCCCCAAGTGTGAATGTGTGATGGTGGATTCCAGCTTCATTGTGACCTTGAGTATAGATATTTAATGGATTGATTTTTATACATTTTACTGCTTTTTTTAATACTACTCACCTCCATCATTGTACGATGGAGGCAAATTAATTTTGTTGGGTTGGCACCCTTAATATACAGGATTTACTCATTAGGTAAAACAAATGAGAACAAACTCCTAAATCAAAGGGAAGGGTAAAAAAAAATGGACAAATCCACACTTTAATTTGATGTCATTTGTGTTAGGGGTAGTCATCAAGATGAATTTGACAGATAAATTTAGATGTTAAGAAGCAGAACAGCAAGTTCTGCGACGCAGATCTTGGCTGCGTTGCAGCTGCATCCTGGAGCCTCATGATAGCTTTCTGCGCTTGACATAATAAATTCAACTCGTCCGATAAAAAAAGTCTTTTTGAAACCACGCCAGCAAAAACACATGCCAGACGTCTAAATAATTTCACAAATATCCACCCAAAATTTCTCTGTGCAAAAGATAAGAAATTCCTCAGAGTGACATTTCAACAGGCTGTCCCTAAACTTACAGCAAGACTGAACTCGCCTGAAGACAATGACAAGCTCCTCTCTGTCTGATGTCACTTCCCATTTCCAGGCCGACTGCTATCTGCTGCTGCTGGCTTCTGCCAATAATAGCTCATCAAAACAACACAACCCTTCCTGGCACAAAAATAAAGGCTGCGGTCCACGTCTGTGCCACTCAGTTGTCAATTAAGACTCCTCCTCACACTGACACTTGTGACTTAAAAGAAACAGTCAAGAATGTGATGAATCTGAGCCGACAGACGAGGAGGCAGTGCGCTGCATTGCAGTACCATAATGCACTCGAGATATGGATAACAACTGACACCACTGGCAGGTCTTATGAAGTTTGATTTCATTTGTCAGGCCTCTTCTACTTTGTCTTTTCAGCTCACTTGCTCTCTCACTTTTCAATCATCGTAGTAATAGCTCATTCTGATGGCCTGAAGACACTCGTTTTCATTTAAAATGCAGACATAAATATAGAAGTTGCTGCTGTAGGCAACATATAGTTGGCGCTCGCTCCATCTCAGAGTGCTCTAATCTAAAATTCATAACAGTAAAATGAAAAAAAAAACAATCCGAAAGTGACAGAGAAATAACCCTCATCCTCTGTATTTGATCACTAAGAGGACAAATGGAGCGGTAAGTGTCCAAGCCTGTTTCAACAAATACCTTGCATGCTTGTCTCCAGCCGACCACATGACGTTAATTCCTGACAGAAGCGCTCCTCCTGTGTTTCCCTAATCCTGCCTGTGAAATGTGACAAGATCATTCTTTAGGCCTGCTTTAGTCTAAATAATCTGCCCGTCAAAGACATTCATCCCGACCTGCACCGTGCTTCCAGCGCCATAACATGCTACCTGAACGTTTTCACCCCGACTTAGGCTCTAGAAATTAAATCTAGACAAGTAAACGTGAAGGATCAGCATCTGGTGCTGGAGGTGTGTCATATTGATTTTTACAGTTATTGCCTCTTAAACAAAATCGCACCATATGGAGTGCTTAAAACGGATTTGAGACCTGCTATTTAAAAGATATAAGGGCTGATACTATTGGTTGATTTATTAACAAAATAAACATTTTGAAATGCCAAAAAGTAACTATTTATTTGATTTCTTTGTTTTATGTCCTTAAAGTGTAAATAATTTGGAGTTTTATCTAACGTGAAACTTTCAGTCCAATACTCTCAGCCATTTTTCACAATTTTCTGCCATACAGAAAAATAGTTGAAAGGAAATTCTAAATCCTGTGGAGTTGAATGAGTAAAATCAAGTGAAAATCCATGCTATAATCTCAGCCAACGTGAAAACAATTGTTCTTTTAAAGCTAAAAGCCATGTGCCGTGACATGATGAGCCTCTTATAGTTTCCACAAAGTTCTAACAAAGTAATATGGCAGCTGTCGGGTTGAATTGAGCAGCTGGTTTCAGCGCTAACAGGAAGGTTAGGTGAAGTTAACTCCTCTCTACAGCATGACTACAACCCCACCAGGATTCCTCACCCACCTGATGGCATGTGGACGACAGCACATCATCTCTACAGGCTTTACCTTCCACTCCTGACCAGCTTTAAGTAATTGAGGAGACAAAGTGAAAAAGACTCTTCACCGCTGCTGATCCTGGCAACACCTCAAGTTTTCCAAGTCTCACCGTCATGCTGAGCCCGAGTCTTCTGACTTTCAGCAAGATACTGTAAGTTCTTGGTGTCACCTCGGAGTTTGAGCTCTCGCAAATTAAGTCAGTGCTACATTCTTTGACACAGTATTCAAAGAGAATGGGTATGACTTCTAAGTATCTGAAATGTCCTGTCTCGAGCACATAATATCT
Source organism: Pachypanchax playfairii (assembly GCA_006937955.1). NCBI lineage: Eukaryota > Metazoa > Chordata > Actinopteri > Cyprinodontiformes > Aplocheilidae > Pachypanchax > Pachypanchax playfairii. The sequence continues at coordinate 664,573 of SSNP01000146.1, read as the reverse complement.
GTAATACTTCTTGACATATTCGCCTATAACCGCTCTTTCATTGCCAGCCTCTGTTTTCTTGTCACATTTGGCTGAAAGGGGGACTTCTCAGCTCTGAGTCTAATTTCCTGCACTTTAAAGACGGTCCACATGCAAGGTGCATTACCATGCTATCAAGGTGATGGGAGCAATTTCAAACTGTCAGTCAGTCATGGAAATATCCGAATGACTTCATGTCTAGTGCAACCTGTCAAGGGTTCCTGTGAAGTGCATGGGAGCATAAATCGCAGTTTTATTCACTCAGCACCACTTGTCAGTGCAGCTCTCTGTTTCACTTTAGACGGTGGGCCATAATGAGATGGAAATAGATATGTATGCAGACATCTATGAATGAAAAGGTAAAACTTTGGTAGATTTGTATATGGTGAAAAAGGACAAGGCAAATAAAGTTTACACCATTTTCTTTCAGTCTTTGCAAAAAAAGTGTTGCATGTCATATGATCCTGCTTCACAGACAGCAGTTAGTTAAGGCTGTTAATTTCCTGATAGACGCACCACAGTGGGTGACACACTGGGGCTGTACTTAACCATTATTAATGTGACAGGCCTCAGTGCAAAGCAAATCAATTAAACAGGAGCAATCACCATAGTCTGGATAACAGCCTTTTAAGACTGTTTTCATATGACAAGGAGGTCCTCGATCCAGGCTCCTGTGCAAGAACCTGACAGGTCAAGAAAGAGGCATGAAACAATAGCACCTTCTAACCATCATCTCGCCTTTTTACCTGTCAGATCCAGTCGGCCTGTCTGGCTGCTGACGTGGCGCGCCCTGCGCCGGCTGCTATAGGGGTGAATTTTCATGTCATCTCAAGGGAATTTCTTATTCTATTTGCTTGACATTATAATGCTGCATTTATCGTCCATATCCATTTTTGAAAACCTATATGTCAAGAGATCTTTCACCTGTGTTTTTGATGTTCTGATGGTTTAAGTTTCTGCTGATTTCTAAGAGCATGAATATCCAGACTGGAGAAGGAACTCCTCACCTCTTTAGTGTTCAGATAAATCTTCCACTGCCGCCCCGCAACCTTTAAAGTGTTCACAATATCATTAGATTTATACTATATCATGTGTTTAGCTAGTGTTACAGAAAGCAAATGCTGACACAATCTAATTTAAACCAGACTGATATATTAGTAAATGCACGCATTTACGCATCAGCCCTGTAGCAACCATCAGCCTTCAGAGCTGAATTATATCATTACACTCAATAGCTGCTGTCAAAGTAACAGTAATAGGTATTGTTTAAATAATTCCAATGGTTAATCATACAATGATCCCAAATGCACTTTTAAGGATTTGTTTCAGCTCTTAAACCACTAGAACTTCAAAAAATAAATCAAAAATACAGTACGGCAAGCAGGGAGGGAAAGAAAATGTCACCACCACAGTAATTAAATTCTCTCAGGATTAATAGGAACACTTAGAGGACAAAAAGGAATATATAGTGTATTAAAAACTTGTACTTTACTCAAGATTTGGACTAACTTGATAGTGTTTCTTATTATTCAGGGGTTTTATTTGGCAAAAGAAGTTAAGAAAAATATAAATAGTGGCCAACAGTGGGACTCTAAACAAGTAAAATCTGTATTCAGGGATCATAAAGGCTTTTAAAAGTTAAAATCTGCATTTTAAGCTGATGCATTTGCTGCAACTTGAAGCGCTTCAAATAAAAATGTACGTAAAGTTGCAGAAAAAAGAAACCTGGGAAAGAAAACATTAAATTTCACTCAATTTGGACTTGTTAAGATTTAAGTTCTGCCATATATTACCAAATTTGAGATTCCTTTTGAAGCTTTAAGTACCTTCTCTCCTGGGGAAAAAAGTGAATTTACAGTTTATTCAATGCATAATTTCTTAAAAATGTGGAAATAATAAGCTTTCTTCATGCTTTATCGCCAAGAATAATCGCAACAAACGCCCGTGGTTGCATGAACTAGGTGATTCATAAACGCTCCCTCCTGTAAAATACAAGTGGAAGAGTTCAAGCTTTCTGTTACAAAGTAATGAATTACTCCTGGGGAAAAAAAAAATCTGCAGCCATTTAAGGATAAAGCCGAGAATTTGGTGTCTGCTGCTGCCAGCCATCCATCACGTCCACAAGAAAGGAGTTTTTGCTTGACGGTCGAAATTTATGGTCGCCCTTCTCTGCCCTAATAACTCAAAGCGCTGTGTCAAAGCCTGACAGCCGTTGCTGAAAACAGCACCCCTGTTATCAATCAAAAAACACTTGCATATGTTTAACTTTCGCCTGATCAGCAAGACATTTATAGACTATTGAGTAATAAGATAAGTGGGTCTGTTTGGATAGGAAGAGATGCTAAAGCTTTAATGATTAATGTCAGCCTCGTGAGCGTTTTTAAGCACTTAAAACAAAAAAAATCTGGATTAAAAAAAATATTTTAATTTTTGTGAATGTGGGGGGGATCTGTGAATTGTCTCCAAATAGATATGCGTATTCAATCTATGACTGGAGCAAAACTCAACCAATTGCATGTCTTTTATTAAAATGGCTGTTTGAGATTAAAATGGGCCGAAATTATAACAGACTAGTAAAGGAAAGAAAACCCTCAGTTCTCTTCACTTCTCGCGGGTTCACTTGACCTCAATCTGACAGAGAGGAGGTAAGAAAAAAAAAAATCAGACAGCTGACAGATAGGCTGTCATATGTCAGTATCCTGTCCTGCACGCCAGCGCTGTGATTGAAACGAGAAAGTTGGAGAAAACGTGAAACACAGCAATAAATTGATGCAAGCAATGCGTCAAAAATCCGTTAATCTACTCTTAATGTCAGCCTTTTCACTTTTTAACATTCTCTTTTACATCTAATAGCCTACACGATCTTTCCCAGCAGCAAATAAGCTCATAATTTGAAAAATTAATGGCTAAAATTTGGGCAAAAATGTACAAATTCTGGCGCATTTTAAAGGGTGCTTTAAATAGTGATAATGTCTGTGTGTATTTTGTGTTTGGGTCGTCAATCTGGTTCAAATAACACCAAAACTAGACACAGGTCGCAGGAGCAGCGCATGCGTCCAGTTGCCAAATTACGCAGATAAAAAGCTTTAAATTAAAAGGGCGCCAGTGGGTGAAAAATCAAACGGACGCCATGTGTGACGAGGAAACGTCACATTGCCTCGATCCTTCATCACTTTGGGATCTCTATTTGATTGGAAGGGTGCAGAGGCAGTGATCTGCGGACTGATTCAAGACGCGCAGCTCGAGAGGAGGCGGAGTGATTCCTCCTGCCCAGAGACTCCAGTTAACCAAGTTCGTTCTCGGACCTGAAACCACAGTGTTCGAGCGTCGCCAGGGAAGAAGCAACGCAGCAGCAAAGCGCACGGATTCTGCTCACTCTTTCCGCGTCTGTTTTAAGGATTTTACATCGTTTGTTTCCTTCCTGGGAAAAAGGCTTTAACCTTCAAACATTTGACTGTTGGCTTTCGTTTCCTCACACATGTCTTTTCCAACCATTTTTACGAGAATTGGGTCATGATCACATCGCCCACGGTCTCTGTCCTGAGAAATAGCACGAATCCAGCGTGGGAGAGCGGCTCCTCGGGGGAGAAGGGAGCAGTGAAGATCCGCCAACTATCCGTCCACAACTCCGTCTCTCCCGCAGACCCGTCTCGTCAAGCCAGTCGTCTTCCCATAAAGGTTTTGAAAATGCTCACGGCTCGGGCAGGACACATTTTACACCCGGAGTATCTCCAGCCTTTACCGTCCACTCCTGTCAGTCCCATTGAGGTAAACATGAAAATCTAAATGAAACATGTTAACGCGCGTATTCCGTTATTCTTTTTCAAGATCTAAATCCTGAAAGTGTTTCACTTTGAACCTCCAAAAGGACGTCAGTGTCCCACATATCTGGAAAATGAGTTTCTGGTTTTATTTCGATCGTGTGATGAGTTTATCCACATATTTAAAAACACCTCATGATTTTTGAGGTGTTGCGTTATTTTAATAAACAATCTTGTGCTTATTTTACATTTTAATATCCACTGATTGTAAATTAATGTCCATGTTTTATATGTCCTCTAAGCTCTCAGAATGTGCAAACCTGTTACTTGCCTTTTATTCCGGGTTGTTTTTAATTTCTAGATAAGTTTATGCGCAATGCGTAAAACACGCGGAACGGTCACCTTGTAAACTTCAAATAGCAAATTACAGATTATGTACTGGAATGTGTGTTTTATATGTTTCATACATTTTGTTTAATGTTATTTTACAGCTGGATGCCAAGAAGAGTCCGCTGGCTCTTTTAGCCCAAACATGCTCCCAGATCGGCAAACCGGACCCGCCGTCCTCCTCCAAGCTCTCCTCCGTCACCTCAAATGGATCTAGCGACAAGGACAGCAAATCTGGACCGCTGAAAATGAGCGACATAGGAGCCGACGACAAGTCCAGCTTTAAACCTTACTCGAAATCGTCGGAGAAGAAGGACTCGAGCAGCAGCCTCAGTGGAGATAAAACCGGTTTTCGAGTGCCTAGCGCCACCTGCCAGCCGTTCACTCCCAGGACAGGCAGCCCCAGCTCCTGCACCTCGGTCTCTCCACTGCCGTCTGAAGGTAAAGTGGGGGACAAGGAGGAAAAGAAGGAGTCTGACAGCAATAAAAGCAACACAGAGGGCGGTGGCAGTCAAAAGATCAATGGAATTACCTCTGATGGCAACCAACACCAAGAAAGCACATCCGGATCCAAGACTGTTACATCAGACTCAATATCTGTCACCTCATCATCCTCCTCCATTCTCACTTCTGGACTGGTGGCCCCCGTCTCTCCATATAAGCCAGGCCATACAGTTTTTCCCTTGCCATCTGCTAGTATTTCCTATCCTGGAAGTTTAGCAGGTGCGTACGCAGGTTACCCGCAACCATTTCTCCCTCCTGGAATGACCCTTGATCCCACCAAATCCAGCAACCAGCTCTTAAGTGCACAGTTTGCTGCTGCCAACTCACTGGGATGCAGTAAAGCTGGAACAAGTCCTTTGGCTGGAGCCTCCCCGCCATCATTAATGTCAGCTAGTCTGTGTCGAGACCCCTACTGTCTGAGCTATCACTGCACAAGCCATTTGTCTGGTGCGTCCAGCGCTAACTGCTCACATGACACCGCTGCTGCAGCAGCCAACGCTCTAAAGTCTGGATACCCACTCATGTACCCAACACACCCGTTACACAGCGTGCACTCCTCAGCCCCATCTTTCACTGGACACCCCTTGTATCCTTATGGCTTTATGTTGCCCAACGACCCTCTGCCCCATGTGTGCAACTGGGTGTCTGCTAACGGACCTTGTGATAAACGATTCGCGTCCTCTGAGGAGCTGCTCAGCCACTTGCGGACTCACACATCCTTTGCCGGCACAGAGAAGTTAATTTCTGGGTATCCAGGGTCAGCTTCTCTTGCAAACGCTGCTGCCGCCGCTGCTATGGCCTGTCACATGCATATTCCTCCAAACGGCAGCCCTGGCAACCCCAGCACACTGGCCCTCAGGGGCCCCCACCACCCACTCGGACTCAGCAGCCGTTATCACCCGTATTCAAAGAGCCCTCTCCCCACTCCTGGGGCTCCAGTGCCGGTGCCTGCAGCCACTGGGCCCTATTACTCCCCATACGCCTTTTATGGACAAAGACTGACAACAGCCTCGGCCTTAGGATACCAGTGAAGACAAAGAATTTTATGTTTATAAATGAGATTTAGGCCTAATGAGTTTTATATTGTATTTCATGCAGGGACTGGATCCATGTGGGGATCAGTGTATTTATTTGCGATAGCTTCAAGCGTGACTAAAATAAAAAAATAACTATAATATAAATTTGACATGCCTCAATGTGCATTATTTTACACAAGATATATTTACCTGGTTTGCATTCCAATACCTGAACAAATGTAAATGGGACTTTCTTATGGATTCTATTTTCTATTCTGGACCAAAAGTTAGTCATTGACTCCAAAGTAAATATTGTTTTAGTCCTGCTTCACTCTGACGGATCGGGCTGCTGTGTGGAGTTTTGATGACATGATGGACATGGAAAGTAAAAATCAATCACAGCAGCTTCTTCAGTAGTGGAATTGATTTATTTTGCAGGCAGTAAAACCTGCATGAAGGCCTCGTTTAATATTTTTAGAACACCGCAGCTCTGAACCTGTTAACATTTGCCTTTTCCCACTTTATTTTAGACCGAGGGTTTTCATAAATACAGAATTAACTCACTCAAGCCACCTTTAAGCTGTAGATGTAATCCATCACATTTTAAGTTTGCTGTTTTGACTGTGTGTCTGGGTTATGCAAGGCATGTCAGCTGTTTCTAAAATAATCCAGAAAAAGTTTTTCTTAGATTCGTAACTGCAACTTTATTGCCATGAGGATGACCACAGGCTTTGCAGCAGGGGGCTACAGATGAAGAACCAAACTCAAGAAATAGTATCTGCACAGATTCTAGAAGCATCAATGTTTTTCTTTTATCCTAAATAGTAGCTCATCTTCAAATTTTCTGATTTTCAATTAATCTCTAAAGAAAAAAATAAACGTAATGTGATCGAGAAGCTCTCCAAAGACTAAATTCACAATGACCCAGATGTGAGACGCTTTCAGAGCTTTTGTGATTACTCTAATGAGGACACGAAGCACAGAGCATGAAGCAAAAGGAGGTTTAAGTATTTAATCAGTCCGTTAAAACAAATCAGCTAAATCAAGCCAACAGTGTCATTATCCATCAACTGTAAATCAGGCTGCAATTCAGCAGCAAAAATCACCTCATTCAGACGTCGTATACATCAAATTCACCCATCCATCATGTAGATGAGGCTTTAACGTGACTCGGTGATAGACGGTAATAAAAGGCGCTAAACACCACAGATCAGCCATGAAGCCAGCGTGGCTCATCTAAAGCATTTTTGTTCACTTACTGCGAACAAACAGGACTTGAGATCCAACAAGTCATCTCAAATCTCACAAACTGATCAACCAGTTCAACTAATAAGTGCATTTAATTTGAATCTATTAGTTGTCAAATTATTTTGAAGTTTAGGATTAAATCTTTAAGTCTACAGCAAGAAATAAATAAATGATCTAAAAGAGAGTGATTAGAAAGCAATAGGAAATTTGGTATTATTGTCCATTAATTACAATTAATTGAGTCGTTATTTTAATACTGCTTATAAATCTTAATCATAATCAGAAGACATTATGTTGTATGTAATATTTTTTATTTATATTATCCACAAAAACAGCTAATACTGATGTGCTGTGGATTCTCTAATATTAGGATTTTTAGGATTTGACATTATTTAGACAAATAAATGAACCAGAACTTCAGAACAGCAAATTCTTCTAGAAAAACTATTTCCTGTTAAACTCTTATCAAAATAAAGTCAGATGAAGCATTTCTCTCCGTAAAAAGATTTATTGTGTTTTATTGTTCATTATTCACAAGTGTAACTTCTAAAAGTTAAATATGTAACTGTTAAAGCAATGAGCACTTACAGTACATACTGCATACGTAACTGTGCACATTTTTCCTAATGCTCATTGATCAGTCATACTTAATATTTTATATCGTCTCCAGTTTTTTTCTCGTAACAATTTTTGAGTTTAGAGATTTTAGTTGAACTAAACCCTCTCATGCATTAATTATGAAATCCTCAGTCAAGATTTTCCTCCTAAGTGTTTTTAGTTATCTTTTAGGCATGAAAAATATAATTTGACTTCATTTGCACTTTTTGAAAACATCTTTTTCAAGGTTTTTATATCCAGAAGAATAACATGCGTTTTGACAATAAAACATGTATTTGACCAGCTTATGCAGATTAATATTTTATGATATTATCCTCATAGCTAGCAGTTTATTGAGTGATGCACTAAAGTCCAATGTGGTGACAAATGACCCCAAAATACACCCACCTTCACAAAAAAACAGCATTTAAATAGTTGTCCCCTGTAGTGATTATTATACATGAAAAGGTTAATTAAAGGAGGTCTTACAGTACATCAATGAAGTTAACTCACAGCCATCCGCCAGAAGATGAGCAAGTTTCGGTTAAAAATGGTGATTTCTGCTCAGCTGCAGACCATGTGTTGCTCTGTCCGTGTTTTGCTACGATTGAGAGCGGAGAACGTCATCTCCGCTACGCTAAACTGGTGTTTCTTCTAAAAAAAATACCCACGCTCATGCATGAATATCGTTGTTTTTATATGCATGAAATACATACATCAACCAGCTTTCAAACACTTGTCACAAATGTCCCGATCATATAATGAATTTAACACCCTTTTGTCAGAAATATTAATGATGCAATCAAGGGATTTCCCGTAGTTACACAAACATTTGCTGCACTGAGTAAACTTTACTCTGTGCTTATGTTTCCTGGAAAAGCAAGCAAATCTCTGTTTATAGACACAAAAGGGGAAAAAAAAGACCTTTTCCATGTTCAGTCAGCTGAAAAGTGCTTTTCCAGAGAAATCAGGTGGTTTATTTTTGCAAGAGAAAGGCTTTTGCTTCTCCAAACATGCACCAAATTTATCATCAGTCCATCATTTTCTCCCTTTGACAAGCCAGTAAATGTTAGGATTACAGAGTCAGAGCTGGGTTTTACAGAGCCATTGACCTTTGGTGTTTGCCTGCTTCAATTAATGTCATATCATAAAAATACAGGAATAATCTTGGTTTGCCGAGATTATCCTAAAGAGGGAAACTTTGAGTTATAAGCCAGCCAATAGGAAGAAGAGGAAGGGGGAATTTTCTTTTGAAGAGAACTTGTCAACACACAAAGCAATGGAAAGAGCAACAGTGAGTTAAACAGTGGGCCCTTGTCTTTCAGCGCTCAACATGCCCTATAATTTAAACACCACTGACAGGGGCCATTTTGAAGCCCGTCATAGGCGGCAAACTTTTTGTCTCCCAACGTCTTGCTCACAGTGAGTTGACTTCTGCTGCGGTTTGGGTGATTAATGACTTATGGCCTTATTGTGTGGAGGTGGCTAATTAACTACAGGCTGACTGAAGAGACATGCTATGAAAACCCGCCTCTGATAACCCCAGCTTTTTTCCCTCTTTCCTCTTCTTGGCATGTGGAAGCTCTTACTGACAAATTTGCAAGAAGCAGACCAATGTTGAGTAAGATGAATGGGCTCTGCGAATAGTAAACAGCCTTTAATTTAACAGTGTTTTAAATGTATGACACACTGGCATTGTGCTTCCACGCTGTTCGTGCTCTTTGGCTGGGAAACGCAGCCAAAGTTCCCCCACTGGTGGGTTAAATTTAGGCTTGGCATATTCATGAAGGGAGTTTCTGGATGCTTGGGCTGGCAAACATGTGTTTGGTGCCTGTTTAAGTTTTCAGCGCTCTCTTCAGAGTTGACATTCTAAGACAAAGACAATCAGTCTCTTTTGCAAACTAGATTTAAATACACTGATGCAAGTTCTATGGAGATTTAATATGTTAGCAAATATAGTTTTCTCATAAAACCAGCACAAGAAGAATTCATTTTTTAGGTGTGAGAATAAATATGTGCAACCAATCCCCTCCTTTCTATAATTAAGTTCACTAACTGACTACATTGTTTGCAATTATGTCGACAAGCTAATCAGATTACTATTGAATTCATATGCAGAATGACTGTTTTAGTGCCAAATTTATTTATTGGACCTACAGGAGGATATTAGCTGTGGACACAACTTGGGGAGTTTTTCATCCCCTTGGTGAAAAAATAATATTTACCACTGGAGTGACAGTGATGGAAAATGGAAAGTAGAAATTTCCCTCCATAACGTTGCATATGAAAGATGCCAAGTGGACCCAAAGTGGTGCAAAAAGCATAGTGCCAGCTGGCAAACCATTACAGGTGATGGACATTTCACTTACCTAAGTCAAATATAACAGACTGCTGTTCATTAATATACAGAGAAGGCCTGCAGAATCGAGCCTGCCATCTGGTGAAATCGACAGAGTAATCTACAGCTCGTAATTATGGCTGAGGAGCAGAGTTTCTCTTTAATCTTTTCCAGCTTTCACAAAAAAGAAAATCCATCTGCACCATATAGCACATCATTTTTCTTCAAGACAAATGGGTTGTTTTTGTATGATCCAAAATTAGATCAGCAGAAAACAATCAATCTTGTAAAGGGCCTGGGAAAGGCATAAAGACTCAGATTTGTGTTTCTCTTCTTGTCTTCAACATTTCAAATTTCACTTTTTTTTTAGCACGACTCCAGCAATCTACACTGAGCTAATGACGAATATGACAATGTGTTTTAACAGAGCTATCACCCTGCTGCTTTTTCTCCCCTCTGGCATTCCACCACAGATGGTGACCAGTACGAGTCCAAAATAAAAAATAAAAAAAATAAGTACAAATTACTTTGTCATCTTGTCTGCAAATTAGAAAGATGATATAATTGTCAGGTGCCAGCAAGCCTAGCAGTTGCCAACCCCCCCCCCCAACACACACACACCTTGCCACGTTACAGCGGCAGTGATGCTTTCACTGCACGACAAAAGGGAAATGGTTGCATGTTTTTTTATAGGGGACCTGTCTGTCAGCTGGCTCTAAAGTCATAACAAATCACCAGCACTCAGCTGAGGCTGAACATTCAGAGCGTCAGGAGGAAGACGGATGACCTGAGGCTTTTGAAGTGCTCTGGCAGTTCAGATGGCTCGGCAGCGCTGACAGAGAAATATACACAACAGAGCAACCAATAATGAGAACATTAAACATTCCAGCCACCTGACAGGCTGACAAAAACAGCCTGGCCTCATATCAATCATCCACCAAGTCATAACCTTGACAATTAGTCCTCTCTGATTCTGCCTCTTACCTCTGGGCTTAAACTGCAGAGTTACAAAGGAAAAAAAAAAAAACAAAGGCCTTAAATTTAATTTCTTCATTCTGATGAATAAAGATGCAACAGATACAACATATTAGTTCAGGAATGGATGAGTTCACAATCAGTCGGTAACTTCTTGTGAAGAATGAGTAATAGTTAAATTATTTTTCGGTGAGGATGTTGCAAAAAGAATTAAAAATGTTTATGGCTCTGGCAGCCTAAATATGTGTTTCATTGACACCCTGCAGGCATTTGGAAGCTATAAAAATACTTGTAGCTGAGCCAAACACATTTCACTATCAGCAGCATGATTCTTTTCTGTGCACATAGCAAAGACATATCCAACATCGATGTAGACATACGTCAGATATCAAGTCTCTTAATAATTAAATGTTCTATAAATACTAGATAATATACAATATTATTAATATTTTAAATGCCTAATTCACCATCTTTGGAGGATATTCTCCTGTAGCTGTGAGTAAAATATTTACTTATACTTCAAATCCCAAGCTACTGGAAACAGTGAGGAGTTATCACTCTGTTCATTCTTTATAGTTAAAATATGACGAATGAATCAGGTGAAATGACACCGCCCACCTGTAGAGACAAAGCAAAGCATGTGTCAGAAGAACTGAAGGCAGAACCTCTGTATCACTTTCCTGTTTAGTGAAATGAGAAAATCCGGGCTGATGACTGTTTACAAAATCTACCTGAGACGGAGCTGCAGAGCTCCAAGCTCTGAGGATGATAAATGACTTCGCTAACCTTGCGGGACTGCAGACCCAAATGAGGATGAAACTAATTGCCGTGCGAAAACACTTTGGCATGAATGGAAAGAAAATGCAGGCACACCACTGCCAAAAAGCCCCAAAAAAAGGGCCCAGTTGCTGC